>CM044961.1:13401555-13653297 GCA_024516035.1 Bactericera cockerelli
TCTGATATTATTTTAGTGTCAGATAAGTGGTTTAAAGTGATTCATTGTGTTGATTTTTAGTTGAAAGACAAGCTTTCCAATTTGCATCAAGTGTGTAAATAAAGTGCCTAATTTTACTTCCGAGAAATTTCTAATATTAGAAATCGGAAGTATTGTGTTCGTTTTTCTAAAAAAATTTTTTTTTGCTCCGATTTCAATTTTTTTCATATTTCTGGACGTTTCATAACCTACTGAGTAAATTTGGTTTTGTGTCCGTCTGTCGGTCTGTCGATCCGTCGGTCTGTTAAAACGATTCCTTGTAACGCGCAAATCTCGGAAACTACTCGACCGATTTTAATGAAATTTTGCACATATCTAGGAGATATTCTGTAGATGGTCCCATTTTAAATTCATCGAATTCATACCAGCAGTTCTAGGTGAAAGAGACCATGCGCCTGACCACTAACTTTTTACTTAAACGCTTATATCTCGTGAACGGTACACCCGATTTCGATGAAATTTTGTAAGAATATGCATATTATTGTTTTACAAAGGTTATTTATATTTATTTTCAAAATAATTATAATTTAACTCTGATATTTAAGAAATTCCGAAATTTTGGACAAAAAAGTAAAAAAATAAGGACTACGACTTGCCGATACAGAATTTTTTGTGGAATCTAGAATGTAGAAAAAATGATATTCTACCATATAAAACAAATTTGAAGAAAATCGGTTGAGCCGTTTTGGAGATACAAGTAATTTTCTATAAAATCTCAAAATTGGCACGTGTTTACAATGTGAAGCAATCACGAGGAAGTTTTGTGTCCATAATTGGCAGTGTTTTTTTTTTATAGAACGTGTTAAAATGGCTCCTTATTGTCAAATTCCAATGGAAAAGATATCTGAAATAGTAGCATTGCGCAAAGCTGTTCATTCTCTGCAGGAAATCGCATCTCTTTAACGTTTCTCACTGCATGGAGTTCAAAAAACCTTGCAGCGCCATGAAGAACGCGGGACTTTGAGTAATCTCCCAAGAAGTGGTAGGCCGAAATGCATTTCAAAACAAGAAGACAAATTCGTCCGGGTCACATCCATGCGAGATCGCTTTAAAACAGCGACTCAAATTCGTTCTGAGCTGCTAGAAATGAGAACTGCTGATGTTTCAGTTTCTACAATCCAAAGGCGTCTTTGTGATGCTGGTCTCAAAGCCTGTGTGGCAGCAAGAAAACCTTTGCTGCGGTCTGTAAATAAGAGAAAAAGACTAGCATGGGCCAAGAAACACAGCAACTGGTCACAGGAACAATTGAAACGTGTTCTCTTCACTGATGAGTCCAAGTTTGCACTCTTCGGCTCCAAAAAGAGAAAATTCGTTCGGCGTGCAGCGGGAGAATGCATGCTTCCTGCCTGTGTGCAGCCTACGGTGAAGCATGGAGGTGGTTCCCTCATGGTGTGGGATTGTTTCGGAGGCATTTCAGTGGGAGACATTGTTCGTATCGATGGAATAATGGACTCCAAAGTGTACAACGGCATCCTGGTGCGTCATTTGGTACCATCTGGACTGAGACTTATCGGCCGCGGATTTGTCTTACAGCAGGATAACGACCCTAAACATGCCTCAAAATTGTGCAGAAGCTATCTAGCCAAAAAAGAAGGGGAAAATATAGTGCAAAATATGATCTGGCCTCCTCAAAGCCCCGACCGTAACCCATATAGAGTTGCTTTGGGATCACGTGGACCGTTGTGTACGCCAGCAGCACATAACCAGTCAGAATCACTTGTGGGAAGTGATACAAGAGCAGTGGATAGCGATTGGCGAAGAAACCCTGAAAAAACTACTTGAAAGGATGCCGCGAATATGCCAAGCAATAATCCGTGCAAAAGGGGGTTATTTTAGTAAAAAGAATGTTTGAGCAATTGTAATGAAATAACAATGTTCAATATCATAAATATATTGTCTTCACAAACTTAGAGCGATTCTTTTTCATTTCTAATATTTTTTATTTTCTTATGAAGCTTTAAAAGTTCATTGTGTGAGGAAACTTTTCAATTTTTGAGGTGTACCCAAACTTTTGACCGGTAGTGTAATTCAAGTAGGATGCTCGAGAGATGTAGTAAAAATTTTTGCATCGTATCTTCGGACGAGAGAGCAGAGGGTATATTTCAATGGCGCCCTATCTGAACCATACTTTCCAACATCCTCAGTCGTCCAAGGTTCAAAACTATCTGGGATCCTTTTCGCAATAATTATGGATGGCATTGGGGAACATATACATCACTCACAATACCTCCTGTACGCCGACGACTTTAAACTATTTCGTATTATATCCAACGAAAATGATAGTCGTCTACTACAGGAGGACCTGAGCTCTGTGAATGACTGGCTGAAACAAATGAAGCTTAAGTTCAGTATAGATAAATGTGATGTTATGACTGTCACTCCCAAGAGAAATAAAAATATATATGAATATAAGATAAACGACTCTGCTATAAGTCGAGTGACATATAAAAAAGATCTAGGTGTTACCTTTCAAAGCAACCTAAAATTTGATCGACATATAGCAGACGTTTCAAAAAAAGGTTACAAAACATTGGGAGTGATAGTCCGGCATAGTTACTTTCTTTAAAAACATTGACACAATTAAACTCCTATATACATCACTAGTACGCAGCAAATTGGAGTACGCCTCTGTTATCTGGGCGCCAAAAGTAAAATCCCTTGTGTCAATGCTTGAGAGAATTCAGGCAAAATTTGTTAGGTCTCTCTTCAGAAAAGAAAATGGTTTCTACCCAACATACCCCAATGCCATTTCATATACAATGCTGAGGGAGAACCTCGATATGGAGACTTTAAAGAGCAGACGAGATTATAACTACCTAATTCTGTTGTACAATATAATAAACAATTATATTGAGATTCCGTCTGCCCTACAACATATCTCCTTTGCAGTACCCAAAAATGGTTTACGTCCTAGGGCAAACCCTCCTCTCTTCTCGGCCGCAGATACAGGACGAAATACAATATACTCCACCTCAGTACTGCCTACTGCCACGGCCATTTTCAATACGCATGCCACAGCCCTAGATATCGCTGACACACCTGAACACTATAAAGAGGCACTAAAAGCACTGTTATATAATTCTTAGTTTCTGTTTATTGTTACTCTTTGTCATCATTTTATGTTTTTTGTACTTTAACTAGCATTAAGTTAAACCTACTATGTATATTTTATAACCATTGATTTTGTAATTGTCCAACAAGACGTTTAATCAATTATTAAAAAAAAAAAAAAAAAAAAAAAAAAAAAAAAAAAAAATGATTCCTTGGTAACCTCAGTCCATAAGACTAATTCTCTGGTATTAGTGACCACTAAACATACCTGGTTAGTAGATTATTCTAACCAATATAAATATGATTAGGAGAATTATTCCATATAGCCTAAAGGTAGGAAAGACGTTCCATGTGTAGGTTGCCAGTAATGCGCAATTGCGCATGCTTAGAAGAGAAAAATACACAACTTTGCTTTCTGAAGGAGAAGGAAAGTGAAAATGAAAACACATAGAGAAACAGACTCACCGAATACAATAGGTCTGGTAAGAGTTGAGACCATTGAAACTTAACTAACACTGACCATTGAAACAGGCTGGGTTTCGAACCCACGAACTCTGGAAGATTCACAGATGAGAGATTCCCACACTCAAGAGGGTTCTTCAGTCTGGATAAGGTTAGTATGAGAATAGATGCATGGCTTGTAAGTTTCCTGTTAATTTAGGGTAAAATTCCAGGCTCCCCTTCCCTTTCCTCGAATAAATTTCGGTGTTAAAAGCAAGTTACGGAAAAACTTGAAACAGTCACATAATCCAAACATCTGAGCCCAAGACGTATTATTGATTATTGTGTGGTCAGAATCCCAAAGGGGAGGATAACTTAATTAATTAACTGTCATGTCACGGCTAGGTTTCGATCCCGTGAGCTCTGGAAAACCAGATCGACGCTTTGACCACTTAGCTACCGGACAAAAGAAGAATACATGAGGCTAAAGTAAGACCACCTGTCTGATTCAGGTAACCATCAGGTACCAGGTGACAACCATTGGGCAGGTAATACAAATGAGAATACATTGACATTTCACGTCAAACACACAACCTACAGTCAAGCATAAGCAACTACTAGTACAGAAACATTTCCATGTCTTAATCTCGGGTCAGCTATTCAGGTAACATACTTATTATTCATAACGTCCAGGAAGAAAATAGGTACATTCCAAAGATATTATATTATCATGATGTCATGAATTAGGCATCAGAAAACTTGGAATATATCAACGAATTATTATTCCATGATCTAAGAGAGAAATGAAAATATTCTACAAAAAAACAAAAATTTATAATCATTGACAATCAGGGCTGAGGTTTAGTTGAATATGGAGGGACAGCTAGCTACCTTCAGATAGGAGGCACAAAGGGACGTAAACTTCTCAAGTTTTTAAAAGTTATCATGCATACTTGTGTTAGTCACTTTCGTGTTTCGTGTCACAACTAAATATTTGCTTAGCATGGTACTTGAACTACCGACCTCCGATTACAAGTCCGCCGCCTTATCGATCCAGCTACTGAGGTCAGTATTTCTTAAAGAAAATCTTTAGGACAAGAAACTTTGAATCTGATTTCGTCATTTATTAATTACAAAATAGAAGAATGGGTTAAAATAAAACAAAAATCAACAGATTTAAGTGCGATGGGGATATATTTTAAATTTCCAAGGGCTCTCATAAACTATAATTGCAAGTTAATTTTCCCCTTTTATAAACTTAGCCCTGCTCATACAGTTGGAGAAGAATAAAATTACAGCTCCAACTGTCAATAAATACATATACAGTTGCAACTGTGATTAATAAACAGTGAGTATAGATATAGAACTATAGAATATAATTCATTCTGAGGTTTGAATAATTCATATTACTCGGTTTGACCGCACGCGAGCATTAACATATACAGTAAAGAATATATACAATTACATATGACTAACATATGTAATGTAATTTAAAATACAATACAAACACATGTGCAAATTGTGATTAAGTCTCTCAGTGAATAGAAGTTATGGATACTGGGTGGATGAAGGAAATGGATGGAGGGTTTGAAACGAATATTGGAGTGCCTCGTAAGATATGCAAGTACGTATAATAATTTACGTATACTTTGGCACACGAGAATGAGGAAGAAACTTCTTTAAACACCCTTTATAGTAGAAGAAAAAATCAAAACCTTTGTGTACTCAAAATAACTATACCTGTGATCGATTATGAGACCACATTGTACAGACTGTACACATGGAGGAATATCCTGTTTCGAACAGAGCTTAGCATCAAAATAACTATATCTGTGATGAATTATGAGACCAACCTGTATAGGTACATGGATAAAACTTCCTATTTTGAACGGCTACATGTAAATTCCCCCGGTTTTTTGAAAGGTTCGTATTTCCGGTTGTAAATTCCCCGGTAAAATATTTGATTACCTGAGGGTTTCATGGTAAATTCCCCCGAACAAATCGTAAGGAGTCATTCGTCATAAAGAAGGAAGATGGAGTTATTTTAACATTCCTATATTAAAATGAATTCCTATATTCAAAAGCAACCAAGAAGATTTGCTAGGACAACTAGACAAAAGTATATTGCTTCCAAAGTTAAGTCTTACAAATCAGGTGTAATCAGCTATTTTGATTTTCTAAACAGTGTATCTTGGACTTATGGAAGAGAGAAAAAATAGGTAGGTAGGTACTTGAACAATGATTTAATCAGCAATTTTGATTTCCTAAACAGTGTATCTTGGTACTATAGAAGAGAGAAAAAATAGGTAGGTACTTGAACAATGATTATAAATATAATCAAGCTCGCCGGGAGGCGAGCGCTCGTCAAGTAGCGCCAGCCACCCGGCCTATATTAACACGAAACAGAGTTTATATGTATTTTGTTTTATTGTTTTCGCCCACTTCCCGCTAACTTTTATCAATTTTTATTTCAAATTCGTAATGAGACGCGAAAATAGATTGTGATTCACGAAAGCGCGAGTTTCCTACGTACAGTTAAAGTCGTTTTCTGGCCACGCTGAAAATCTTGAATTTCATGAAATTATTCATACGGGTTTTTTTTTTTTCAGACCAATTTTCTGTCAAGGGTACAGCAACGTGTGCTTATCGTGGAAAGACGTGAGATACGTTTTTGGATAGGGAATTTTTATTTCTGCATACCTTTTATAGTTTCAATTATTTATTTTTTATAGGATAGGAGATATAGCCTTCTAAAATAAAACCCGAAAGTTGCACAGAGCCGCCCCTGGTTATCTTGGAGCTGTGATTGTGGTATTTTTCGAAAGGCCTTATCATAGGAAAAAATATAAAAATATAACCAAAGTAATACACTGGACCAAACTTGAGTTATGGCCTTTGAAAGGAATACTTATTATCGAGCCCAGATCCGTCTATTGTTATCCTAGAAATGTGTTTCTGGTGTTTTTAGAAAGGTCTAGTCAAAGGAAATGAGATCTCTTAATTTCAGATAGTTGAAACAAGTAGAAAAGTATTTAAAGCTCTCTAAAGGAATATCTATAATGAACCCTGGAGCCACGCCTAGTTACCCCAAGTGGATGACTGAAGGTTCTTTCTAAAGGTCTAATTAAGCAAAATTATACAACGATGTAAATAAAATTTTAAAAAAACCAGCGACAATATGAGACATAAAAAGAAAAAAACAGAATTTAATCTTATGAGAGTAACAAAAAATCTTTGCCTCACACAGCATTTTTGGGAGTGATACGTCTTCGCTTCATCCAAGCCGCCAACAGATCGATTTGTCAGAGTGGGAATAATAACGTTTTATAACTACATTAAAAGATTTAGTCTACATCACGAGGTGACCTAGATATTATAATATTATTATTAGAAGTGTATAAATATTGGCCAGTAAGAAACAAAAATATTGATTAATGTAGATCAAATCTTAATATAATAAAATATTATTTATTGAGAAGTCTCAATGGTCGTCGACTGGTGTAGGCAAACTAAGTTTGCAAGGTGACCTGAGTTCGAATCCCGGCTAGGTAGAATTTTTTTTACTCTGTACTTTGGATGTCCGGTTTTCTCTTATATCTCGTGAGACAGTCTAAAACTCTAAATAAAGTATTTATTTGGATCAATACTTCAGTATTTTGAAGCGTAAATTACCTCGATCTTATTCAAAATTTACAAATACCTATGTAAAAATAAAAAAAATACTGCCAATTATGGACACAATACTTCCTCGTGATTGTTTCACATTGTATACACGTGCCAATTTTGAGATTTTATACTAAATCACTTGTATCTCCAAAAATGCTTAACCGATTTTCTTCGAATTTGTTTTATATGGTAGAATACTATTTTTCCTACATTCTAAATTCTACAAAATATTCTGTGTCGGCAAGTAGTGGACCTTATTTTTTGACTTTTTTATCAAAAATTTCGGATTTGCTTAAATATCAGAGTTAAATTATAATTAATTATAAATATATATATATATAAATAGCCTATGTAAAACAATAATATGTATATTCATACAAAATTTCATCAAAATCGGATGTACCGTTCTTGAGATATAAGCGTTTAAGTAAAAAGTTAGTGGTCAGGCGCATGGTCTCTTTCACCCAGAACCTTTAGTACGAATTTCATGAATTTAAAATGAGACCATCTACAGAACGTCTCCTATAAGTGTGAAAAATTTCATTAAAATCCGTTTAGTAGTTTCTGAGATTTGCGCGTTACAAGGAATATTTTTTAACGGACCGACGGACCGACAGACGGACACAAAACCAAAGTTTCTCAGTAGGTTATGCAACGTCTAGAAATATGGAAAAATATCGAAGCAAAAAAATATTTTTTTTTTACAAAGACGAACACAATACTTCCGATTTCTAATATTAGAAATTTCTCGGGAGTAAAATTAGTCCTTAGGCGAGAGTACTTATAATGTACTTATTGCCAACAATACTGAACCGGGGTGGTTTTCAGTATCTATTTAAAAAAAATTTCTTTTTTTTTTTCTTTTTTTGTCCTTGCAACTCATTGTAATTATTTACAGAACAGTGCTTGGATCACAATATAATTTTCGAGCATGCACCTCAATACAACTATTACCGTAAACAAAGTAGTCTCACCTCACTAGTTAAATATAATTTACCCAACATATTTCTATGTTATAGTTATAATATTACTGCGTATCGCAACATCCTTAAATTAAAAGTCGAACTTATATTTCTTTACCTATGCTATTGGAAATGAGTCTAAAACATTGAAAATTAAAGATTGTTTTCCTTTAATGTTGATAAGTTCTTTTCATAAATCAGATGAAATTCAATTAAATCAAAAAGTAGTGATATCCCCCAAAAAACACTTCGTGTAAAAACAGTCGTCAAGTGTGGAATGATCAAAAAGAACTGATATCAAAAACGTCAATTTTCTTTGGTTGAAGGAATTATTTTTCACGTAATTAGTCTTGATAATTCAACCAAAATAATAGTCTTAGAACAACACTACACCCTGGACCAAACTTCGATTTGGTATTTTAAGAACAATGTTGCATGATTACAGAACCACGTCCTTGACTACTGCACACTATTTTGTATGCAAATTACTACACATAAATTTCAGAACAAAACTGTGTGCAGTAGTCAAGGACGTGGTTCTGTAATCATGCAACATTGTTCTTAAAATACCAAATCGAAGTTTGGTCCAGGGTGTAGTGTTGTTCTAAGACTATTATTTTGGTTGAATTATCAAGACTAATTACGTGAAAAATAATTCCTTCAACCAAAGAAAATTGACGTTTTTGATATCAGTTCTTTTTGATCATTCCACACTTGACGACTGTTTTTACACGAAGTGTTTTTTGGGGGATGTAATAAACTTGATTACAAATATTCAATAAACTGACATTTTTGTGATTTTCTGTAGGTTGACCATCGGGGGAATTTACATTATACCTTTTTTTTTGCAATCGGGGGAATTTTCATGTACCTTTTAAGTCCCAAATTTGCAATGGGGGAATTTGTATGAAAGCGGGGGAATTTACAATCGCCCTTTTGAACATATCTCAGCATCAACATTACTATACATATGTAATTATGTATGTATCTGTGATGAATTATGATGAGACCACTCCATAGAGGAATATTTTTTTTTTCGAACAATGCTCAGCATCCAACCAACTACATTTGGGATGGATTATGAGGCCACCCTGTATACATGGAGGAAATTTCCTGTTCCTGTCGGTGCAAAACATTGAATTAAACATCTGTGATGTACATATTAGAATAAAGTAATTGTATAAAGCGTCCAGAAATCCTGGTCACTAAATCACTATCTCTCCTTCCATCTTCACATTTCTCTTAATTCTATCTCTTTCTTAATAATAATAATAACACTCTTTAGGGGAAGGTAACCATCAGGCGAGGTTAATGCTCAAAGCATTTTCTACCGCCTAACCTTTTCTTATTATTATGTGGTCACATGATCAAATTATTGAGGAAAAATTCATGCATTGGGTGGGATTTGAACCAACGGATCCCTACACTACCTGGATTACCAGACTAGCGCGTTAACCACTTGACTACCAGTTTCTTCCTCCCACTTCTTTGATCCGGTAGTTCAGTCTCAGTGGTCAAAGCGTTGCGTTGGTCTGGTAATCCAGAGGTCACGAGTTCGACGTCCATCCGTTTGGTATTTCGACCACAATAATACGTCTTGGGCTTATTGCTAGAATAATAGGACATATTCTAAGTCCTTGTCGGGCAGTATAGATGAGCTCATATTATATGTATATTATTCTTTCTCTCTCACACTCTTTTCTCTCTGTTTCATCTCCTTCAGTGCTCATATGAATCTCATAAGAATTTTAATTGTTTTCAAAATTTGGTAACTGTGAAATTGAAGTTTACATAATTTATGTGAAAATTGTTATATCAAGTATATCAACACACTACATAATTATACCATGAACTTCAACTATAACTTTATTATAATATCTACCACATAATTATTATCTATATGTGAGCTACTCTCCCGGTAGCTCAGTGGTAAAGGCGGCACTCTGTGAATCCAGAGATTCCAGAGGTCGCGGGTTCGAAACCCAGCCGGGACATGACAAGTTATCCTCCCATTTGGGATTTTTACCACACAATAATATGTCTTGGGCTTACTGCTGGAATAATGGGACTTTAGTAGTCTTAATTGGGCAGTATAAATAAGGCGATATTATTATTATTATTATATAAAAAAAGACCAACATACAGCAATAATAATTTATTATTGTTCTGTACAATAATAAACCGAGTGCGAGTGACGGAGTATAATTATTTGGTCCAAAATCAACGCTCTGATTCATCCCCGGATACACTTGTCTCGCGGTTTTAACCGCTGGTTAGGTACTTTATTATGGAAAACAAGCAACAAACATGGCATACTGGATCAGCAGGTCCATAACACAATGAGCGGACGTTATGACCAAGTTGAACAAGGTACATATAATATAATCTGTACCTACTTGATGTGATAATTTAATTGAATGATTATATTTAGTTATCACATTTGTGTTAATCACAATCGTGATGTCACAACTACTCAAACTCGCTTTACTAAATTTACGCTGGACCCGGGACTTGAACCACCGACCTCCAGGTTTCAAGTCCACCGCCTTATCGATCAAGCTAATGAAGTCGGTTGATGATTTAATATTATTTTATACTGATAAAAACAACATACTTTAGTGGAAGGTAACCACGAGGCAAGGGTAATGCTGAAAGCATTTTCTACTACCTAACCCTGAGTCTTATAATTATGTGGTCATAAACTCAAATTAATGAGGAAAAATTCATGCACCGAGTGGGATTCGAACTGAGAGAGATTTGAACCATATAAGTCCAGTTGTGAGTACATATAACGTAAAGTAGATGATTCCAAGACGAAGAGCTCTCGATTCGTCTCCAAAAGTTTGAAATGAGGCTTGTTTTTTGCCAATGGTTCAAAGATTTCGTCTCAAAATATTTACGAAATTTTTCAGCTCGTGATGAATAACTTTTTTTTACGAGACGAGATTTTTGGAATGTGTCTCGTCTCGTGGTTTTTCTCGAGACGAGACTGGGTCAGGTCTCGTCTTGATTTCTCACATCACCTGGTAAATGAACATCGAGGATCATGCCAGTACTAAGACTCGAACTATCTATATCCAATAAATTAGCAGAATACCATGTTAGAATTTAAGCCCAGGTTCTTCAAATCTATGGCTCTAAATGATGACTTAGCTAAAAAAATATATATTTTAAATAACATCAGTTTCAGCCCATTTCGTCAACAAACCTCCAATGATTTACCACTGGGCAAAGTACCCAAAATAGATGTAGCATTCTCTCGTTGAATAGCAAGGGAAAAACGTTGTTTCAGGTATATTTTTATCTTTGAGCTGCAAAAATGTACCTGAAATAATATTTAATAAATTGTTAATAAAAAAATTTAGTACCTAATTTCTGACTAGCTTGCAATAGGCTTGGCGTCACCCAGACTCAGTCTAATTTTCCAGAATCGATTTTCTTCAGGACAGCTTAGACTAAAATGTTGTTGTATACGCACTAAGACTTTATTGAGGAAAAAAGCCATAAGACTTTATCTATATTGAAAAAGAAGAAAAAAACGTTTCACACTCCCTCTCTTCGAGAAAGAATTCTCTTCTCCAGCACTCAACGGAAATAATTATCTCTCTCCCAAGAAACATAGCATCTCCCCCGGCAAGGGGGAGGACAAAAAAGCTCATTTCCTAAGATGAAAATTCTTACAACAAAAACGCAGCCCTTCACATCAAATCTCCTCCTCCATCAAAAGTCCCTCCTCAACTGAGACAAAAACCCTCCTTCTCAAGACCCTCCCAATCAATGAAATTAAATGAGATCCAACCTCAAAAGCCTCTCCACGCCTACAAAAAATATTTTTTTATTATTAAAAACATGAAAAGCCTCTCCTTACTGTCTACCAACGATATAAACTTTTGTTCCAACATGAAAAGCCCACTATCCCTACCAAAAAAAACCTCCTTGCCAACATTCTCTACCAACAACATCAAAAGCTACTCCCTACCACCGAAAAAAACTTAGTCCAATATGAAAGCCCCTCTACGATGACTAAAAATATCTCCTTACCAACGTCAGTCCCTACATACGTCAAAAATCCCACTTTCTCAACATCAAAACTTCCTCCCTACCAACATCAGTCCTTCCATACGTCAAAAATCCCACTTTCTCAACATCAAAACTCCCTCCCTACCAACATTCCCTTTCCATACGTCAAAAATCCCACTTTCTCAACATCAAAACTTCCTCCCTACCACCATCAGTCCTTTCATACGTCAAAAATCCACTTTCTCAACATCAAAACTCCCTCCCTACCAACATCAGTCCTTCCATACGTCAGAAATCCCACTTTCTCAAGATCAAAACTCCCTTCGTACCAACGATATAAACTCTTGTTCCAACATCAGAAAACCCTCTCGCCTACTACAAAACTCTCCTTTTCCAACATAGGAAACCCCTCCCCATCTTCTACATAAACCCCTCCTACCCCGCCCAGGTCAGGCGAGGGAGGCGAGTAATAAAAAGCCAGTCAGGAGCCTTGGTCTAGACGAGGCGCCACTCACGTTGATATGAGCGGAATTTTTGCGAGAATTTCCAAGAGTAATAATAATGCTTTCTTTCATGTCTCACAATGAAAATTGTATTGTGTGTTCAGTTGAGTTGGTTGCGTGGTACCTATTTATCCTGGATGTGTAGAGCAGGAGGAGGAAGAGGAGGAGGAAGAGGAGGAAGAGGAGGAGGAGGAGGAGGAGGAAGAGGAGGAAGAGGAGGAGGAGGAGGAGAGTTTCTGCGAAATTTTCCAAGAGTAATAATAACAAGGCTTTCTTTCATGTACATAATCGTACAATGAAAATTGTATTTTGTATTCTGTGACGTCAGTAACATCATGTGTTCAGTTGAGATGGTTGCGTGGTACCTATTGTTCCTGGAGCTGTAGAGGAGGAGGAGGAGGAGGAGGAAGAGGGGGAGGAGGAAGAGAAAGAGGAGAAGGAGGAGAGTATGGAAGAGGTAGAGGAAAAGGAGAAGAAGAATAGTTTAAATTGGCATGCATAAAATAGTTCGCATTTTTTCATTCTTTATACAGGGTGACAAAGAATGAATTGATCTCTAGGAACCGACCTCAGTAGCTTGATCGATAAGGCGGTGGACTTGTAACCTGGAGGTTGGTGGTTCCATTTCCGGTTTTAGCGAAGATTTAGTAAAGCGAGTTTGAGTAGTTGTGATATCCCGAAAGTGATTCAAACAAATATGAAAACTTTTAAACTTAAAATTGATCTCTAGGCGATATCTAATGCGTGACTTGAATTAGGTATTGGTAACAGTTTGACATGCTGAGTTTACATTTGCCAAGTTCACCGCCTTACCGATCAAGCTACTGAGGTCAGTAGAAATCAAAAAAATATTTTAGGTAGGTAGGTACATCTAAGAAAAAAGTGTATCCTCTTTTAAACATCATTATTGTTGTTAAAAGAGCGGTGGGTACGTGAGTCATAATGTTGGTGCTGCTTTTGACGGGTCCTTGATAAACAGTTCCAGGAGTCTCACCTAAATCGCGGCGCCTGGTCGAAAAGAAATATTCCACTCTTAAATAATATGTCTGACTATATGCCTACGGTTATCTACTAAACATTATCTGGTAAACAAGATGTGGGTCTACTGACCTATGCCGAAGCACACAAACGCGCCTTTGTTTAGAATTCTGTAACACATAACAATAATAATAGATTTCTCAGATGCGGACCTTGCTATCAAAGGCTTTGATGGGGTCAATGGAAAACTACAAACAGTAAAAACAAAACAAGAAGATTTCCTCGCTTTTGTCTTGCCTTCTTAGAATGATAATGTGTGAATGTTTAAATACGTTATGTAATTGTGTCCCTTTTCTTTGGTAACGGATGGAATTCTGTTTTTTAATTCACCTAGGTCTGAAATTCTGAATCAAGTAATTACTTGACAGATTGCTTCTCACAACTAGTGATTGCTGACCTTCATTCCAGAAAGCACTATCCCTCTCATAATCTCCAAATCTCCCTTTCAACCGTCACACAACTCACTCTGATTGGTTAATTTGAACGCAATAACCAATCAGAGACGATGTGTGACGGTTGAAACGGAGATTCAGGGGTTTTAAGAGGAGAGAGTGTTTCTAAAATGGTCTACTACTCTACTGGTCTCATGCTTTCTTAGGAAAGTTAATAAAATATCCCTTCCATTTTTGTAACTCACTTTCTCCTTTTGATTTGGGCTTGCTTAAACTCAGGAGTTGAAGACTTATAAAAAAAACACACAGTAGATTAAAGGAGCCACCAATTCAAAGAGAAAAAATGTGCTAAAATAATAATAATGTAATGAATACTGATGAGAAAATGGGCCTCTATTTAGACTTATTAGAGTTATTTGAACATTTCCGACGGCTCATGGCAAAGAGTGTGTTATTATATCAATTGATAAAATCGACGTAATTATGTATGGTTTTTGTGTCAAAGATAAACAAGACTTCAATTAAATAGATAACATTTGGTATTTTGCTATAGAAAACAAAGAGATAAAAATGTATGAGTAATGACTTTGAAAAAAATAGTTTCAAGTAGTTGGCCATATTGACCATCTGAAATAATTGGTTCTTTTGTTTGACTCAATACTATCAGCTTTCTTTCAACGATAGTGGAGTGGTCGAGGCTGGGCCGATGATAGTGATGGTCTCTTGTCGGGTTGATATGACTTACGACAGGACATTCCAACTTGCCCTAACTCGGAATATCAACAGAAGTGCGGCGAGTGTGCTGACACAATGGGACACTAAGTTCGAATCCAGAACTACAAAGGATCTAATTGCGTGAGCAGGACTCCGTTTCAGAAAGCACTCTCAATCTCAAATTCTCCAAGTCTACATTTCAACCGTCAAATGTCATTCAAATAAGCCAATCAGAGTGTGTTGTTCACCGAATTACAGCATCAAGAGAGTGAAGTTGAAAGGGAGATTTGGGTATTATAAGATTGAAAAAACACTTTGAAGGCCAGGTCACCCACATACACCAAATCCTTATCTCGCTGGACGTTGCTTATTGTCACTGAATTTACGAGACATTCAGGCTGATGATAATCATCACTAAAAATTTCCGTCACTTTAAACTGAAGGAATGTAAATTACCTAAGAGCGCAGTTAGTGTTTTACACTTGCTAAGTGTTACACTTTCAGTATCTCACTCACTAATTAACTCGGGTCGTTGACTCACTGATAGCTATCTTCAGGATACCTATGTAATTAGTAACCAGCAGTTGATATTTATCCTAGCTAGTCCTTATTCATAGCTACCTACTTGCTCGAATAAATCTATTGATGGTTAACCATTACGTAGCATGTATGATTATAAATTTATGACTAGTTACGTATCTTTCAATCTGTGATACCTACGACATATTCGGTTTATGCTGCGCAAAAATTCTATGGATAAGAAAACCGGCCTCCACTCTCGTACATAATAATTTATGATAATCTACTCATACTTCTTCACATGGATTTCTCATCAGAGCCTCTTGACAACAACTTATCTCTTTGCAAATTCCAACCATGAATGGTGCATGCTTGTTAGCTATAAATATCTTTCAGCTGCATTAAATGGGATGTCATAATAAAACATAACCATTCACTCATATACCGTATGTTCTACATCAAGTGAGTATTGACAGTTCTTTTCACTTTTTTTTTTTTTTTTTTTTTTTTTTTTTTTACAATTATTGAGAATCCTTCCAGCAAATGTTACTCCAGCTCGCTACTTCGGAGTTTGAAAGTCATCTTCATGGCTTAGCCAGCGTCGATGGTACGTTGAATCTCGTCCTGTTACTGAAAGCAACGTCTAGTCAGACTTTGACTTAGATGAGTCACTATGAAAATTCGAACTCTATATTAAAAGAAAATATGGGTATTGGAACACCCTGTATACGGATATCAGCATAATGCCCTGTAATGACGGGATGTTCCGGATGTCATCCCACTATTGATGAGATTAGAGCTAGTGAAAACTACAGGGTGGTTCAGAGAACACCTGAATCATTCTAGAAACATAACAATCAGAGATGTAAGATAAAGTGTCACATACCTCAAACACCTTTTACTTCCGATAAATTTCTAGTATTGGAAATCGGAATTATTTTGTTCAAAGTATTTTTAATAAAAAATGATTAATCTCTGATATTTAAGAAGATCCTGGTATCTACCTAGAAAGATTCACACTTAACATTTGGGCCAAAATAGGACCAGGGGAACAATCATCTACAGATGTCTGTTGACTTAGGTAAGTAAGATTTACCTGGCACCTAATATACAATGTTAGTTGTAGGTAATTTAGACCAAAATTGAGATCTTAAGTCATTGTTTAAACATTGGTTTTCCCCATCCAAGACAATAGGCAAAATCTAGACTTAGTACCACAAACGTATTACAAAAATGTGTTATAATTCCGCCCTTAGAAATTCTCAAAGAATTTTGAAGAGTTTGAACAAAGGCAACCCTGTAAATATGATAAATATTAAGTGCGTGGAACAAACTGTCTTCACAGAATGGCTGGGAGCACATTAGTCTCATACTATAAAGTAATTACTCCACACTGCACTCATTTAACCAGTCTGCTGCACTTGTCTGTAAGAGGGAGAGTGTTCAATAATTAGAGTCATAACAGCAGCATCTCATAATGGTAGACCTAGTCATGATGCTTACACATTGGCAAGTGCATAGCTTTTACCTGGTAAAAGTTATATAGCTAACACCTCAGGTGTTGGTTAGTTGCCAGCCAGATGATAGCAAGCTAATCCCAGTTTGTCCAAGCCAACATAACAAACTAACTACCTAGTTATTATATTATCTAATTTTGAATCAAATATCAGTTTCCTCAACACATTAGGAAGTGAAATACACCTCATCTTGTTAAAAAAACGGCAGCCAGGTATCAAAAATCCAACAACAAAATCTTATGAAACAAAGAGAAAATAGAAACCCTATATACATGATTTACTCAACAGCATTTTGAAGATGACTCAAATAAATCTACAGTAAAGTTTTTAGTGAACTTTAAAAAAAAGTAGTCTTTATAATTGTTGATTTGAGATGTTTTTTGATAGATACTCGTATCTGTTACAATTTATAAGATTGACAATGAAGTCTGAGGGACCAAAAAAGTGAACATAAAACTAATAACTAGAAAATGGAATTTTGAGATATTTTTCATTTTCACAGCTGAATCAATTTCCTAAAGACATAATTAGGTGAAATATACATTTTTACTTTCCTTATCCTATAGAAAAGAAAGTAATGGTATGACCTAAAAAATTTGATACCTCAGTTTTCAGTGCCAAAACACGTTTTTGGGTGGACAAACTTTGTGACATATCACATCCAATGATTTTGAGGTGCTGATTACAGCATTGATATATAGCTAAATGTTACCAATGAGTCACCAGAGGTGGAATTTGGCTTCTTTTCAAGTGATAAGGAAAGTCTTGTGGTATCACACCAGATTTTTCTACACAAAATTTGCAGTATCAAGCTTGCATTCTAAACTGCATATAATTATAATAGAAAAGTCTTCATAGTAAAGAAAATCTTAGGTTCCTGTGTCACCTGTTTAAGTGTAATTATTTAATTCATATATGCCAACTGACATGCATTCTCTTGACAAGTGCTTAGAAACAGACAATATTAGACACCTTTTAATGACCTTAGACTTTTTGATATCTTCAATGAGATCAATATAATAAATCCAGCTTTGACTTTCAGGGTCTATGGTGGTATTCAAATTTTCAGGGTGAAATCATTTTCTTAGATCATTCTAAGCACTCTCTGAAAGTTTCATAAGAATCGGTCCAGAAATGGTCCTTGCATGAGATCATCATGGACTGTAGGTATGTAAGTGTAAACAAAACCTTTCTTGACTGTTAATTTTTTCACTTTTACATACCGTTATTTTTTCTCTCTTGCACTTCCTTGAAGAAGTAGGAGGTCTCTAATTCTATGCTGGTAGTCTCTAAGTAGTTGCTGGTACTTTCAACATAGCTGCTTCCACCAAATGTAGAGAGAGAAGAGTAGGCTTGACTGTGAGATGTATCCGTCCCTTGACTAAAGAGTCCGGTTTTCTTACTTTAATGTTAAATGTTGATAGGGTTTATCTTTCTTTCTTATAAGCACCATTCGCAATTCAACTTCTGAATAGTTTTGTAGCAGACTTTCATAACAAGCAATTTCTAAATACTCAAACTAAGAGAAGCAAAACCATTAAAGGAAGAATGACCAGCTTATGTCTACAATACCTACTCATCTCAACAAGTTCATCACTTACCTTCTCGGTGGGTTTGTAGCAGGCTCTCACGTCTATCAGGTTGTTCTTTGGCTTCTCATTCAGATCACTGTGGAAACTAACAACCATCTCTTCAGCTGGCATAGTTCAAACACCGAAGAAAACACAAATCTAATTAACTAAAGTTAACTATCAAGTTCATGAAACACAAGAAAAACACTAAAATTTTGTGATGGTAGAGGCTATAGGGTAGGAACACTCTCATACAATAAGCAAATGAAAGAAATCAATCAATTATTTGAAAAACCTAAAATCTTCTGTGATTTGAGAATACCTAATATTTCTTCTATTGTTAATATAAAGGGTACATAATGCAAATTTTCTATTAATTTTATAGGCGGAAAATCGACTTATCTTGATTTGATAAAAGGGACGCTATTTTTTGATTCTGAACTTTTTGCTGATAATAAACAAAACAAAGCATGCGTGCCTCCCCTATGTTAGAGCTGCACAAACTACGTACCTATGCAGCAGGGATTTTGACCGCGCTGAATCCTAATCAATGAATTTTCCAATTTTCTTTTCACGGGATTAAATAAAATCCATTGATGTACTTAGTTACTTTTTCAGACAGTTTATTGGAAACCAAATCAACTTCACTCAGCCTGAGTGGGGCTGGGAACAGCCAGCATCTGAAAAGGTAGAATTCTGATATATTATGTAATTGAAAATATACATTTTGCTTGAGCAAAATTTCCTGTTTTCATTATTATTATAACCCTTACGAAAAGAAAGTTTAAAAATTAATTTACATTTTACTAAATAAAATGTAAAGTGATATCCTCAAAGGCAGGACAAAAAACCTGTGTCGCATTTTGGACAGTGCTTTATTAAATCTATCAAGTGAATGTAGGGGAAATGAAGAGGTTGGTATCTGATTCAAATCACTAGAGTGCGCTGAGTATCGTCACCTCTAGAATAATGCTAAGCATATTGCATAGTTGAAACAGTAAACAAGGCGTTTATTTCTTATTAGTTAGGCTCACAGGAGTCAAGTGAAATCTTGCTTCAAGAAGTTTTCAAAAGTTAATGGAACCTTCATTATGTTTATGTACCTATGTTAGCCGTACGCTAAGTTGTAACGGCTGGGTCAAATTCATCTTGCCATAGCCAAGCCTTTTTAGATGTACATTAAATGTTGGGTATACCGTAGTGATACAATGATAACTGTACCTATCTTACATTATAAAATGATTCATTTGTGAGTGTATGTTTAAAACGCTTTAACTTGAGTCGAATTGAGCTGTAATTTCGAATGGTTACCAATGACTGGCTCAGAACGGTTATGCCATTTTCAAAAAGTCCATTTTCCAAAATTTGAGCTTTTCAGTAGGCTAAGCATATCTCCCAAAGTACAAGTCCGATTGAGCTGAAATTTAGTATGGTTCTTGGTTCCTATACCTAATGGCATTGTATAGGAGCTGTTGGGATAGAAGTAGATACCTTATTAGCTAAAATTATACAGTTAGGTAATTTATTTTTAACGGGAGTCATATTTAATGTGTTTTGAACAATTCGACCAAATTTTATTTACAATATTTAAACATATAGGTACAATGGAAGGGTATAACATTATGTTGTACCTACAATACATATTATTAAACAAAGCCTGATTTTCTGATGAGGTGCTCTGATAATGCCTCCGGTATTCTCTCCTATGGCAATATCTGACTCGTGGAGTGAGTATTGACGCCCGTATTCCTGCAGTCCCCGTAGTCGGATGGTATAGCGCACTACGCTTGCATGGATGGGGACCTGGGTTTGAATCCCAGCTGAGTAGAACATGATTCCACTTTGGATGTCTTGGGTTGCCTCAATCCTCGTGAGGAAAAGTGAGTAGTAAAGTGTAGTGTTCTTAATAATGCCGCGCTACCCACATAAAAAATGTGAAGAGGCTTCGAGGTTCAACACATATAAATCATACTTTTTAACCTATATTAGATTATAATTATTATATGTATTATAATAATTATTATGTTCACTATACACTAAAATCAAGAACTAGGTATGGCGGAAGTAAGAAATAATAAAGAAACTAGGTAAACATTCAGTCACGGGAGAAGCTATTGGTGCAGGTGTCAGTATGAAAATACCTATTTGTTTCATTTCACATGCATTCTAAAATAGAATTTTCAAAAACATTGCTAAGTATATACTCATTACTCATCCAAAACAAAAACTAGACATGTTCACTCAATTCAGTTATTAAATCTATACTTACAATAGTTCCATCAAAGTAGGTGGGTGATGCCTTCAAACGTTCCGACCTATGTACAATGAAAATAAATAAATAAATGTATACAGAGACTCGCTATGGCCGTCCAAAGAGGCAATGCGGCGGCTATACTTGGCACATTGCCTGTCAACCATGGGCTCGATGAGGCTTTTGTACTTACCTTTCCTTACCAATAGGCGCTACAGCTCGGGGTGGGCCTTGGCCTGTTCAACCACTCTCCACCAGATTAGCCGGTCCTTGACAACGGATCCCCATCCAGTGACTTGCATCTCCTTCAGGTCGTCCTCCACTTGGTTCATCCATCTGAGGCGAGGTCTTCCTCATCTTCGGGTGGCATAAATTTTTGCATTCAATATTTTTTTTGCCATGTGTGTATCTTCCATTCTCCGGACATGTCCGAACCATCTGAGCCTCTGTGACTTAATAAACTTCACAATATCTTAATCTTTCAGGATTTGTACTATCATTTAAAAAATAATAAACGAAAAATTTTCTTAAAAAAAAAAAAATACTTACCTATATTATTATTGTAACCAGGTATTTTTTTACACTACCTACACGTAGTTAACAACCTCATTAGTTACTTCATAAAGAAAAGTTTAGTTTTCTACCTATACAAACATATTTACATCCGTCATTGTTGGCCACATGACGAAGCATAATTTATCGCTTTAAAAATAGGTATTTATTTTATTATTCCTGTCGTTATTATTTTTGTTTAACTTCTCTTTAAAAACATTGAGGTTATAAATATAGAGGTTAGAAGTTTCATGTGGTATTTCTTGTTTGTTTGTGTTGTTGATGCGTTATTATTGTTTACTTTTACCTATCAGTGAAGAGAATAATAATAACAATAACATGTTATCAGGTCAATTTCGAAAAAACCGACAGAAAATAATACTTTCTATAGGTAATAGACAAAAAAAATATCATAGAGATAGCTGAAGAGGAAAAGAGAGTTAGAGAGGTAGGTAGAGATTTCTGTAATTATTATAATAAAAAAAAAATCTTTGAAGAATAGCTTGGAAAAATACCTTTGTTCCTAAAATAAGAATAAATAGGTAAAAATGTAATAGGGGGGGAAAAAAAGAAGAAGAAGAAGGAGAAGAAAAAAAAAAAAATAGATGCATAAAAACCAATAATTTTATTTAAAAGATCAGTTTTATAAGGTACTCATCATTGGCTATGTAAATTATTTTACAAAATTGAGGTATGTATATTTATGTAACTATATCCCAAATGTATGCACTTAGATTCCAACAGAAAATCAATGTACTTTATAATTAATAACCATTATTTTACAATATTTAAATTCCTAAAAACACTGAAATTATTTGTAAATTTCCTTTCAAAATATTGCAGATATGAAGAGTCTGAAAAATGATTCACAAAACTCCGCGTATATTCAAAATCAAGAGTTGTGTCTTGAATTAGGAAGACAAAAAGAAAAGATCAACAATTTAGAGTTAATGTATCAGAAAGCTAAAGAAACAATAATAAATAGAGATTTTGTCATCGATAGAGTGATAGCTCAGAACGAGAACTTGGACAAACAGCTCAGAATTAGCGAAGGTAACTTTCAGTCGATGATCCGACATATTTGCCAGGAGAAAAACAAGATTCACCTGAACTGTCAAATGCCAAAGGAAAAGTTCGGATATAATATTCGTTCACCTCAGATAAAAGAAACAAAGAACCTCACTGAAATCTGTGACAGGAAAAACAATCTTAAAATTGAAAAGTTAATCGGAAAAGTAATAATTACGAAGGAAAAAAAAGAAGATCTTGCAAAACAACTAGAAGATAGTGAAACAAGCACCCGAAAATTACTAAAAGAGTTAAAAGCCCTCAATGAAAAGTATGAAACTGTAAACATAGATTTGATAGATAGAATAAAAGAACTATCTAACTTGAGAATAGAATTTGAAGCTAATAAACAAGACTCTCAAACAAAATTAGGAAGAAAAAATGATGGTACACAAAGACGTGATGAGCATGAGGGAAGATGGAAACGTAGGTCAACTATACTCAAAAACATGATACACGACAGTTTATCTAAATATCTAAATGGTCATTTAAATTTCTTACAAGTAAAGTCACCCGATAGTTCAAAATGTAGTGATACGAACAAACCAAGTATCAAAGGACCTAATTCTTGCTGTAGTGACTGTTACTTGCTTGACCTTCGAGCAAGCAATACAAAGATACAAAATGAGACTCTGGTGAAAAATCTTGCCCACTATTTAGAAAAAAATGAGCCCTATCGTATAAAAATTGAATTAAAAAAGAGTAAATCGTCAAAGTCTGAAAAACTAATCCCATTACCAAAACAACGTAATCAATGTCGGAGTATTGGTGTATGCACGGACATCCATAGAGAGGCAAAGATGGTTAGTCAAAATAGAAATTGTAAAAAATATCCAAATAAGTGTAATATTGATAAAAGTAAAAGAAAGCAAAAGACTGCAACAAAATCAGCTGATTTCAAAGAAACCCTCAATAAACGTCAGAACGGAATATTAGGCAAAAAAGGTGCACTCAAGAAACGAAACTCAACCTTGCCAGCAACCCGGAAAGATGAGAAGTATAATGTCCGATTCTGGAGAACTACTAATAGTGCAAACGCCATTGATGCCAGAGACGGAAAATCAACAAAGCGACACAAGGTTGACGAGAAATCCAAGCTACGCAATAAGATAGAAAAAGTTGCCCATGTCGAAGTAACAGATACTTTTCCTCCAAGGAAAAAACTGACTAAACCCCAAAAAGAAGATTTGAAAGCAAAGAATGACCTAGAAACACTAAAGACCGCAATGTGCCATATAAACAAAATTGAAGCCATTGTCAGAGGAAGAAGTAAATCAATTAAACACTGGAAGCATTTCCAAGAATTTACAACTGATGCCATTAAACAACAAAAAACCAAAGTGTATAAACCACACTCCAGAAAACGCAAGGAGATCATATCATTCAAGGAGAGGACGCACCCACGAGAGTCTCTGGAGGAGGTGGAGACTGGAGTGTTCAACTTCACATTTGTGATGCCCAACAGACAGCGGAGCATAGGGGAATCTAACACAGAGTGATAATAAACTCAATGAAATGCCATACATTTATTTTCTTCTTTAGATAAAGGTAGTACACATTACACAAGACACCTAGGTCCTAGGTCTTCTGGAACTTTTTTTTAAAATAAACTTAGGTATAGGTAATCCTTTTGTGAGTGTTCTCACACCAATTTTTTTCTAGATAACTCGTTCTGTTTCAAATAACTATATTAGGTATTCATCCTTGGATATGAATTCTACTATGGAAAAGTTAAACTTACTCTACACTTAATAATATTACCCTGAATGAAAAGATTGGGATACCTAACCTATTACAATATTACATAGTAGAACTGAAACAAAATCATATCTTTGAATTTCACGAATTGCGTCAAACTCAGAGAAGAAAATAAACGGGTTGAAATGTTTATTCCTTGTACAGGGTGGTCCAAAAGTACCTTTTCTATGTAAAAAAAAATCATATACCTATTTGATATACATTAATGTTATTGAACATTGATTTTCTGGTTTGAGTTACAAGGCTTGGTGGAATTTATATGAATCCTACACTATTTCACAGCGATCAAAATTAATGAATTTTTTTACGAAAACGACCGAACCGTACATAAAACACAACGTGAAAACCGACATTTTATGATTTAAGGAAATGTTCCATCAGCTCCTGATTTCTTCCTGTGGGGCTACCTGAAGGAAAAAGTCTACCCCAATAAACTGCGATCATCAGAGGAGCTCAAAATCAATATTCGAGTAGAGATTGAAAAAATTACACCGGCAAACTGTTAAAAAGTCATGAAAAATGTTCTAAAATAAATCAATGAGAACATGAGTTCTAAACTGTTAAAAAGACACGAAAAATGCTCCAAAATAAATCAATGAGAACATGAGTTCTACTTGACCGACATAACTTTTCATACCCTAAATAATCTTCATAGAAACTACTGTCAATTGCAATTTGTTTTAATATTTTCTGTCCTGTTGATCATAAGTTATTGATTATTCACATAAGAAAGGTACTTTTTGACCACCCTGTGCAAGATTACCTCTCTTTTGATGTGTCTGTTTATAATGAAGCAAATGAAAACCCTGTTGTGAGGAAAACTCAGAACAAGTCCGAGGGAAAGGTAATAAGGAGTAATATTAGAGAGTAAAAATGAAAATTAAGCCATAATGTTATGCTTCCTAATTCATATCCTTACGTCATTTCCTGAAAATTAGGAAAAAAGAATCATAAATATAAGGTAATACTATAATGTAATAAATTTCTCTTTTTGTAGCGTTCATGTCTCATCCTAATTTGAATATAAACTAAAATAACTGAATTGGATTCATAGAGCGACAGGGTGGGTACATCAGTCATCAGCATTGAAGGGTGGTTTCATCGTGAGCGATGATATCTAGATCATTGGGTTAAAAACGGAATAAACGTAAAACTATAACAATTAGTAGCTAATCAACTTTTTTTATGAAATGTAACAGAAAATATATTTAACTAATGAAGTATTTTTCATGTTATGGCCGTGCATTTGAAGCTTGCGTTCGAGAGAAAATATTGATGAACCTTTAATTTTACCATCTTTTGTAGTTGTTGACTATACCTACGACATGTACCTATACAATATGATGTACGCAGATTTTTTAAATTCATCTTGACTGGAACACTGAATAAGAGGACAAATCTACAAAAAAAAAATAAAAAAAGGGTCACATTTTTTTCTTCCCCCTTTTGCTTCCCCCTTTTCTTTTGCCTTTCCCCAAACCTACTTGAGGTTGGTATTGTTCAACCTCTTCCTCATGGTTGAGGTTAGTTCTAGTTCTAGCACTACAACTTCCACATTTTACGGCTGTATTTCTTTTCCAACGCCAACCCTGCTATTTAAGTGACCCACTTTAGACCAAAAAAATGTTTTTTTATGTCTTCCATAGTTTGGCTGGGCTCTTATAAAAGTCTGTGTCGTAGCTTAGGTCTTTAAATAAACCGACATCTTTACCGGCATACATTTCTTTACGGTTGTTGATAATTCAAAAGATATTAATAATTTTTTTATGACTTTTAATATTTCCCAAAATATTTCGTGATTTTTATGTCGTCTAAAAGAAAGAAGATTTGAACCTCGTTTTCAAGTACTTATAAGAGACTCTAGTTTTTTTATTCTTAAAGCAAAGAGTTCCTAACAACATGGCTCAGGGCAACATACTTTACATCTGGAGAAGAAAAACAATAAACTTGATGTTAATCGTTGATGGTGGGAGGGAGTAGAGTAATAAAAGACAATTTTAGCTGAGTAAAACATCTCCTACACTTCTGAAAGAGGGAAGATAGAAAGAGACATAGCCCTCTGCAGGTCTTCGAAAAAGAGAGGGAAAAAAAGGAATACCCTACAGGCAAAGATAGAAAAGATTTTTCTTAAGTTTATAACGCAATGTGGGGAAAGTTTATCCCTTCGGAAGGAATCTCACTTCTTCCATTGAAACAAGCAGTCGGATCCACTGAGAAGTTTACAGAAGAGTTAGGGCTGTCTCCTGACCACGAGGCAAGACACAGCCCCTAACAGTCTGATATGACACTTCGCCGAATTAATGAGAGAAAACTTTTCTTTGAACAGAAGAAAAAAAATAATAGCGATTTAACCAGGAAAGTAATATTCTCCCAAAAACAAGTCATCATCTCCCCTTAAAAAGGGAATAAGCGAAAAAGAGGTATCTACCTCCTCCCCCCCCCCCCACCTTCCAAGAAAATATATTTATATATTAAATTTCAAGAAAGGGTACAAAGTGTAAAAAGACTTTTGGGTTTACCCTTTCGAAAGGAGTGACAAAGAACACTCCCCCAACAGGAATGGCGGATGCTTTCCCCCAAAAATAAGATTGTGCGATTATCTTCCTCGCAAACCCACAAAAGAGGGAAGTATCCACTCCCTCGAAAAGAGAAGGGATCGACTTCCCCCAGGATAAGAGAAAAGAGAAGCTCGGGTACCCTTCCTCCCAACAAACAGGAGTGCCCTCTTTCCCTTTCCGAAGAAGTGGGCTTGCGTGGGGGTTGATTTGAGGGGGTTCCACAGAGAAGCTCCGGTTATAAAACCAACGCCGCCAAGAAGTAGCGAGTCTTTTCCATCAGTTGGCACCCGACAGCACTTCAAGCCTTCGCTTCGTTCAGATAGCACCCCTGCATCGAAAGCTCATCTTTTTCTCTCGAAAGATTGTTCGAAAAATAATTCGCGAGCTTGATACATAACCCGCGCTGTTCTTCATTTTCCACGCGAAGATTGTAGAGTTGGTTGATAGCGAAAGTACCTGACAGACACACGTGAGTTATTGATGTTTTATTTTTAATGCATGAATAAGAAATGATGGATTTTGTTAAAGAATATGGATTTAATTCATGTAAACTTATACTAATACAATACGTACTACCTACGGTTACTACCTCTTATAAAAGTAGACGTATGTAGATCCGATGTTTTCCATTGAACTTCAAATTCAAAAGGTCCGGGGCTCGATCCCCCGTGTCGACAAAAATTTATATTATTAATTTGGTTACAATTGTTTATAAGGGATTCTTTCCTGTGCGCTTGTTTTGACCCAGCACCTAAATGGGAAGTATTGTGTCACTTCTCGACCATCAGAGGGAAGGCATACTACGGGATGGGCAGTCTAGTTCATGAAATGACGTTTGTCTCATCAGATCATTACTTTGGAATAGGATAGCATATTTCCAGCCCTACCCAGGCTAGGTAAGGTTGTCTCTATGAAATTGATCAAATATCTCCGAGTCAATCTGGCTATTATGTTTCTTAGAGTAAAAAAAAAACACCTTGAAGACCTCTTGAGATCGACCTGAGATGATTAATAGGTAATAGGTATGTATTATTATATCTTTAGGTCTGGTTTATCTTAGAGTAATCCCATTTTTAATTTGTGCCATTGACTACCATCAAATCTGGACTACCATTGATATTTTTAGTAGTACTAAGTAATTTTTTTACATGACAAGACAAGATTCATATGGAAAAAAACTTAAATCTTCATCACGGTCGGCCCTATGGTATGCTCGTTTACATATACGTAGTAGTATAGTATTTATAGTACGAGTATATAGTGCTTTATTTAGAGTTTTGGCTCGAGACTGGGAGTCCCATTACGCCATACTTACCTATTACTTCCGAGAAAATTCTAATATTAAAAATCGGAAGTATTGTGTTCGTTTTTGTATAAAAAAAATTGCTCCAATTTCAATTTTTTTTTTTTGCTTTTATTTTTTCCATTTTTTATTTAATTTTTATTATAATTATTTTTACTGTACAAGTGTACATATGTCTCTTTATATCTAATAAAGAATTTAATAATAATAATAATAATAATATTATAATAAAAATAAATCCCTTCCAAGGCTGCAGAATTGCTGTTGCTCGTGCGAGTTTCATTTTCTTGTATGCTTTTCTTTTGCATTATTAGATTCTCTTTTACACTGTGCAAACATGATAATATATTAGAACAACATATCCGAGATAGTAGAATAGGAAAACGGAGATCTACATTCAACAGGGTAAGATGAAGCTCTTAGATCTTAGAACACTATGTTCTTATACTAGAAACTAGTCCAGACATGCAAATTTACATAAAATTTAGATATTTATCATACTCGTATTTATATTAAGACAACTTCAGTACATTATTATAAATCGAAGACTTCACCGAGGGAACTTGATGGAGGAAAAGTTCCCTCAATACTCGCACTGTTCACTTTCTGGATTGCGAGGGAAATTCGCTGGTATAGGTATAGCTTGGCCCTTTTATCTGCTGTAACATATTGTAACTTGCTTCCTAATTTTTCGATGAAATCTTTTGAATCTTTGCAAAAAGGCCTAAGTGTTTCAAATGCTAATCCCTTGAAAACATTGTCTGATAGGTTTGAATATTTTCTTTTCTTCTACAAGCTGCTTCGGCTGCAGTTCCAGCTTTTTTATTAGAACCGTTGATGTAGGATTCGGCTAATGTGTCTGTGCAGGTGACGTCCCAAATGTCATTTACAGAAAATGTCCTTCAATCCTAGAACAATATTGAGACTATCGTCTTTGCCCCAGATTCAAAGGAGAAGAGAAAAGACTCTTAGATCCTCCATTTTATCTGATACTTACTTTGTTACAAGATTTTTATTATTCTGTTTTTAAAATTTCTCCTTAGAAGTTTAACTTAGGGAGAGGCCATTTATTTACATATTGTAAACTATTTTGAAATAAAACACATACTTATACTTATACTTCTTCTGAGTTTCTCTAACTTTATGTACCTATACAAAGGTAACATGGTATATTATAATATAATGAATAATTACGACTAAAGGGATCTCATAATGTTATTATGAGATAATCTTATGAAACATGGGGTGTACCCCGTTAATTTGTGAAAATTAAAAATAAAATATAACCATCCCTCTATCCTCTAGTAGTTTAGTTCATGGGTTTCCTACCTGTGGGTTGCGAAGCCATTTTAAGTGGGAATTTTTTTTAGCTGTTTTTAAAATTTCTCATTTCTCGTATGTATTAGAATCAATCACTCGAGGGGACCATCACTCTCCCCTCCAGCTGTAGCCAAGCCGGCTAAAACAACAACAAAAGCCATCCAGATCAATCCCCTTCGAAGTGAAAAGCCTGGAAAGTTTTAAAAAATCAACAATCCAATTCTAACACATCTTCCAGTATTGTCATACATTCAGTTTGAAGTATTTCTACTGAAATACGGAACTTGTTATCGGCTAATCTGTTTCCAGCTTAAAATTCAATCAGAATCCAGTTTTGCCATTCGGGCCTTTGTATATTCGATCAACCTTTATGGAGCTTAGGTGTGAATCTAATTTGCTTCGAAAATTCTTTAATTTCTTTTTTTTTTTTTGTTTTTTTCTTCTCATTTTGATACGTATAAACCCTTTTATTTTGTGCTTTTACTGTTGATACTATAGAACACCTATTTCTAACTTCTAAAGGAGACCGAATGTGTCACAAAATGCAGTGTTTGACAACGGAAAGCCTGCAAACATAGCCACAGATAGAGGGTGGCTGAAACATTGTGTGGTTTGAATTTGGTAACGCCACTGATAAATCTTATCAACTTTATGCTGATACCTTTGTGACTGTAAAAGTGTACAAGTGGATACCTTTATCATACAGATACAGTAACAAGTTTTTGAAGAATCCTTGAGCGACAGATTTAATCTATTATTTGATCGGCCCCGGCGATCAAATAATATTCTGTCCACCTGTAGCCCGTTTGAGAAATACTCTCCACTAGTTTCCACTCTCATAATCTCCAAATCTTCCTTTGAACTGTCACACAACGCACTCTGATTGGTTAATTTGAACGCAATAACCCATCAGATTGCGTTGTGTGACGGTTGAAACGGAGATTCAGGGGATTTTGACAGTGGAGAGTGTTTCTGGAATGGGGGCTATGGTGGCTTGAACCCACGACCTCTAGACTCAGAGCATTGATCACAGGGACTACGCACCACTTGTTTTGAACTATTTTAATAATATTTCTTTTACTTGTCTATCATACCTGCTCATTTTCCATTTCTCTCTTTCACCTCAATCTGGTGCAGATTCTGCCAGTAGTAATTTCCTGACTGTTCAATGTTATGAATGGACGACCGCTTCTAGGGAGAGAAAGTGGGGAGGAATACGATATTAATAAATTCTGTGTTTCTTCTCCTCCTCCTTTTGCTTCTTCTTCTTCTTCTTCACCTTTTGTCCGAGACACGGTGAGTGAAAAGTTATTATGCAACAGCAAAAAAATCTCGAAACCTGGGTTGGATTTTTTATTTTATATATATACATTATTTATTCAATACAATACTCTGTTTATCCTGAAAATGAGACAAAAAAAGTCCCTCTTTGCTCACAGTCTATTTATTGGTGTGAAGTACAAAATTGACACATTATTTATTTAATAAAAAAACAATTTACCTATATAGTTTCTTTTTTTTGATAAATTACTTTCATTGTATATTTTATACTCAAATAAATAAAGAGGTGCTTTCTTAAACTGTTGGCATAATGGGACTACCTGTCTTGCGCTGATAGTCTAAATAAAGCACTATATCCTTGTGTGACGTCCGAACTTACCTGTTGATCGAATGAAATGAATATTTACTTCTTCTTACTTTTCTGTTTCGATAAAAATTTAAACACGCCCTCTTTCAAGTAGGTAATACAAGAAGCTTTTAAGATTCACGGACAAAACGAATAGCTATTGTTACGAGAACTAAGATGCTACCAAATTATTCATGCCTAAAAATATAATACATCCTACATACCTAGCTATTTTCGTTTTCTACAACCATTTCCCTTCGTTGAATTTTTACATACGCAAAAACCATTTCCGGAGATAAACAAAAGTATGATTGCTTTGTGGTGAAACACAAGGCTTCTTCACAATTTTTGTGGGTAGCACAGCATTGCTAAGAGCCTCCTTTACTATTCCGCATTATTTTACATAATGATTTATACTCTAATAATCCCGCCAAGTATGAAGTATAAGTTAGTAGTCTCCGGACATCCGAGTACAGAGCAGAAAAAAATCCACCCTGCTGGGAATCGAACTCAGGTCACCGTACGTTCAAGATTAGTGCACTACTCCACTCGGCCACAGTGACTACGTTAAATGATATTATTTATTTTAATAAAAAAAAATATTTCCCTTTTTTGTTACTTGGACGTTGATGAAAAAAAAAAAAAAAAAAAAAAAAAAAAAAAAAAAAAAAAAAAAACAAGTCGGCGGTACCAATGTATTTTTTAATCATCCTGCAAATTATCATTAATATTCACTGTTTTATATTTTCACAAAAGACGTTTCTTTTCTCTCTCTCTCTCTCATGAATTATTATTCCCTTTTTTATGAATTATTTTCTCTAAGGGTAAAATAACGGATCAACCATGAACGCTACTGATATTAAATGCCGCAGGAAATACATCTTGAATTGAAAAAAAAGCAAAAAATGTTCCGTTTGAATAATCACCGACAAAAATAGCAAAATTCGAATGATAAGTATTGCTAGATGAAAAAGTAAGCTTTTAATTTCCAGTGCCACATTTATTATATGATTTTGTTAGATATCAAAGTAGGTATGTAGTTTGAGGATCATTTTTATTATTATCACGTCCTAGTAAAAGCACTTTGTGGGTTATGATTTATGATTGAAAAAATGTTAATAATCATTAATTTCGAAACATATGCATATTATTTTATTTTTTAACTTTTTTTTTATTTTAAGTGGGGTTTAACGTCGCTTTCAACTGCCATGGTCATATCACGACGGGGGTTTTACCCTCCATTCGCAGGAAACTCACAAACCTGCTACTCACATTGACCTCACCCAGCCTGAGTGGGGCCGGGAAAAGCCAGCGTCACGAGAATTAGAATTTGAATGGTCACCCATCCAAGTCTTAACCTCGCTGGATGTCGCTTAACTTCGGTGTTCTGAAGGGAACCGGTGTATTCAACATGCCATCGACGCTGGCTTTTTTTTAACTTTTAGAGCTCTATATAAGTAATTGTTTTATACGATATAATACAATTTTTACAAAAATAAAATATTCCTTCCAAATCTGACGAACGAGGCACAGTAAAAAAAAAAAACTAGAGCTCCATCATGATGAATATTCAACATATAAAAACTCAAATTTTGCATCCACGTACCTCGTTTTTTATTTTAACATCTCTTTCAACTGCATGCTGGTCATATGACGACAGGGGTTTTACCATTTTTTTCTTCTAGAAATTCATAAACTATATCTACTCACATTAATCTCACCCAGCCTGATTGGGGGCTTATAAAAATAGCCAATATTCAAGTCCTAGCCTCGCTGGACGTTTCTTAACTTCATTGAGAGAACGATAACTGGTGTATTCAACGTGCTATTGATGCTGGCTACATGTTCTTTTTTTATATGAAAAAATATATTATTTTTGTATAGTTTTTATCATAGCCAATGAATATTTAAATTAATTCTAGTTTTTCGTGTGGGTCGATGATAAATAATTATTTTGAGTTTTTTTTTTTTTTTTCTTCTGAAATTTGAAATTGAAGATCAAAGGCAAAACCTTGTCGTTTTCAAGCACAGCTTTCTATGTGTAGAACCTTTTAATCACCCAATGCTAGAGGAACCATTGATTGCTATTAACAGAGACAAGATGAAAAATTTAATGAAAATATCAATGACGTATCCAAAAAAAATTCAAACACGATAATGCAACAAATCCGCTCTACCAATTAATTATTATAAGTAATAATATCAGTATTTATTTCCCTTATTGTTAAATAAAAACCATGTATTCATCCACTCAAACCAAGTCCTCCTGACCAGGAGGTTGGTATTCGAGTCCCGGTCATGACAAAAATTTAGATAATAGGTAGTTTTTCAAGCAATGTTTGTGTGCCATTATTCAAGCATGCAGTCCTTCTCAAATGGTTGAAAAATAAAAAATAAAACTGTTTGTACCAATTTGAGAAAAGTTTACTGACTTTTCACCTCACATGATCCCATTCCAAAAAAAACTTAAATTTTTACCTCAAAAAAGACTTTTAATGTTGTTCCTACTCTTCTTATACCTTGCTACTTTTTTACTACTCCATTTAGAAGTGTAAAACGGATTTTATTGTTTAAAAACTGCTGCCTTGCATGCTTCTGCTTTTGTGAACGTTTTTGTATGACTTCGTATGATTCTGAAGGTTTAACTTGTATTATTTCCCTTTCAGTTGCTTTGTTTTAATCCAGAAAAAAACTATCTTGGAATAAAACATTAATGAACAGACTACAAAACTTTCTTTACTTTATAGCGATCATAAAAATATTATAAATATAAAGTAGAAATTAACCACAAATGCAAAGAAAAGGAGAAAGAGAGAGAAAATAATTAAGAGAGGGAGGGAGGAAAGGAGAGATTCAGCAGAAGAAAATAATTAGAGAATAGAGAGAATATTAAACAAAACACCCGAAGAGACTTTCTGACTTTCGTCGGACACAATTCAAAATCTGAAGATATTGTAGGGAGCCTTGAGTAATGAAACAAAAAAGATACAGAAAACCCAAGGTACTCTGAAAAATAAAAAAAGCTATGTAACTTTGGTATCACTACCAACGCGCGACACGACAGTTCTAATAGGGTAATATTTTGGTGTTTTATGATGTATGAGCTTTCCACTGAAGTTACAATAATATGGTGACACAAAGAGCCCACATACTCGTACAATATTAAAAAAGAGATATAACGGGATGGGCAAACTACAACACATACCACAACCACATGTGTCTCAAGAAGCTGTTGTTTCATGGCTACTTGAAACATTTCAATGTTTACTTTCTATTACCTTCTTGTTACCTTCCTAAGGTACATAAAGTTTTCCTTTTCTAGAGGCAATAAATTCGGGTATAAATTATTCCCAGGAGAGTCCTCTTGGCTTGAAATTGACATGTCCAGGGCAGCACTTGTCGTCACTCAAAGTTCCTGGTGAAGCTGAAATAAAGAGTTTTACGCTTAAATTCAAGGTGTAAGACAAAAAATAAGGGTGTGCGAAATGATGTGAATAATTTTATGTAAAGTGAATCTCTTACCTTTTAAATGTGCAATGTTTTGTATTTTAACGCTAGATTATGTTGTTACTTTAGCTAGCCCCTGGCTTTCTTTCTTTTTTGTCATAATACTAGTATGCCATAATATTATTATAATTCTTCTGGCTTATGATCCATCTGTATTCATCTATATTATTATTCCCCTTTTTTTAAATACATAATTATGTACAATGTACATACATAATAGGTAAATATATATTATATACAATACATTATAATAATAATAATAGTATATCCTCGTTCATTAGTTGCTTTTATTCGGATGCCTGGAAGAGGAACCAAAATAGAACTTTGTTAAAAAGGTAGCTCCTATTTTTTAAATTAATCATGTGTATAACCAGCGGCCACTGCACGTTGCATACATGCGTTTTCTATTTTTTTTTATCACTAGAGTTAATGATCGTTCACCAGCTTTTAGGTTATCGTAAAAAAATAGAAAATACAAATCTAAAAAAAAAGAAACTTCTGCACTCATGACCAGAAAAATAACTATAATGAACGCGTCAGCTGAGAGCATAAAGCTTTTGACTTTTTATTTTGTTTTTATTTCTGAGAAAAATTTAAAATAAAAAAGAAGTGCAGCCCCTCTCATCTGAATTAATCAGAGCATAAACTAAACCCCTCCCCTTGTTATGTAAGACAAGGCCTTTTAATTAGCCATGGAAAGAAAAACTTGCAACAGCTTTTTACGAGAACGTTTAAAATTCTGCGAAATTTAAATTTCATTCAAGTGTTATAAAAGAGAAGGCTTTAAAAATTGTGGGCCAAAGTGCTTTCAACTTGTGCTGTTTTAGACATGCTTCTTTTTTACAATGAATTTCATTAACTTTTAAGATTATTAATGTTATAACGAGGCTAAGAAAAAAATGAGGGAAGTGTTAGTTTGGTCAGTCATTTCAGAATAAAAGACGCATGCCCATTTGATGAACGCAAGGTCACAATGGTCGTATTCCTTGACATGAGCAAGGCATTTGATAGCGTAGATTTTGATATCCTTCTTCAACGTCTTCGAAGTCTCCAGTTTTCAGAAAATACACTTTCTTGGGTAGAGTCATACCTGCGTGGCCGAAAACAACGTGTCTTTTGTGGTGGTAGCATGTCAGAATGGAGGCCTCTTCTGTCAGGAGTGCCGCAGGGATCTGTCGCTGGTCCATTGCTATTTGCCTTGTACATATCGACAGTACAAGGTGTTTTCCGGCACTGCAATTACCATGTGTACGCGGATGACATGCAGGTCTATATACATTGTTCACCTGATAAAATTCCAACGGCTGTACGATTTCTTAATGAAGATCTGGATAGATTCACTGCATGGGCGAAATCTTTGTTTTTGAAGCCAAATCCCTCAAAAACAAAAGCAATGATAATTGGGTCAAATCATTTTATATCTTCTGTCTCTTTGCAACATCTTCCTCAAATTATTTTAGATAGCCAACAAATTTCATTCGTTGAAAACGCTAAAAATCTCGGCGTCTACTTTGACAATACGTTGTGCTGGGATAAACATGTTGCTCAGGTTCGAAAGAGAGTGTTTTATTCTCTTCACACCTTAAGCAAATTCCGAAGAACATTTCCTACACATCTCAAGAAGAAATTGGTGGAATCGTTAATTTTCCCCATTTTTGATTATTGCGATGTTGTGTACAATGGCTTAAGTGTGGAATCAGCTCAATCGTTGCAGGTTGCACAGAATGCATGCATCCGTTATGTGCTAAACCTGAGAAAATATGATCATGTCTCTCAGTGTTATAAGGATTTAGATTGGATGAACCTAAAACAAAGAAGACAACTACATAATCTGCTGCTCTTTTATAAAATCATAAACATTCAAAGACCAAGTTATATTGTTCAATCATTTCAATTCTTAGCGGACTCAAATAATTACAGCACAAGATCAGTTGCAACAAAACTTTTAACTGTGCCTCTACATCATACAACATCTTTTGAAAAGTCTTTCCAGATGTGCACAGTTCGACTTTGGAATTCGTTGCCATCTGAAATTAGAAACTTACAAAACCTAAGTTTGTTCAAATCTGAAGTGGTTCGTTACTTGAAGCTTGAGTAAAGAGCCGCTTCTCCGTCGGTTGGGTGGAAGAGCTCATTCATGAGAACCCTGCCACAAAAGGAAAGCCATAAAAAAAAAAAAAAAAAAAAAAAAAAAAATTTGCATTTTACTTATTCACCCACATAAACTAATTACCTTTATTATATTCTTTAATGAAAATGATATTTTGATTTGTCACTTGCAGTTTATTTATATTACTTTCATAATATTGTTCATATTAAGATAAAATAAATAGGTTTTGAGAAGGAAGACTATCTTATTGCAAAATCTCTTTTGTTATATTCAGAGTTTAAATAAATATGTATTATCTTAAGTCTCTGGAATTTGAGATGACCAAAATGCGAGTAAGTCCTAGATGTCGACTGTCTACCTTTGGTAGATTGCTAAAGTCACTGCAAAACCAAATCAATCAAGAAAATATAAACTTTCTCAATGTTGGGGTTTTTCTCTTTCTTTCTTTTATTCTTTAATCTTCTTTCCTTTTTCAATTAGATATATATTTAATTTTGTTTGTATGATGTTTTCACTGAGCACTTGTAAAGTTTTTTTTTTTTTTTGTGAAAGGGTGGACATTGTGGACAATGTGTCTGTCAGGAATTTTGATATTCTACCCCTTGTTTCAATTCAATCCAGGTGTCCCACATTTATGGAACCTACCCAACATTAAAACGGTTATCTAATTTAAAGCGAGGGATTTTTATATCACCAGCAGCCAATAATAATATTTATGGTATTGAATTACGTCAGCCATTGATGATTACGTATTTATTATGATTTATTTTTAGAAGTGTCAATAGTGCAAAGGTCAATATTTTTTCTTCTTAAATTAATACCTATTGCTGAAATATCTTTATAAGATAAAATGAAACCTTTTGAAGAATCACCGAAGAATCTTCTAATGCGATTCTTAAAAAACATAGATACTTCGACTTTGACCCAAAACTTTTCAAAAAAAACCTTTGAAATCTGGTAAGCGGCTTTAGAAACAAAAATACAAAATGTTCAAAAGTTGTCTGAGCTTCAAATGAGAGACAAAGTCTTGCAAAAATGTAATCATAAAAAATGGAAAGTTGAACGGAAGAAAATTTGCTTATGCAAAGCTCAAAAGGAAGTCTTCGGTTTCACCGAAAACGTAAAACAAGTTCTGTAAAAAATTCAAAAAATTAATAATAATAAAAAAATATATCTGGGTCTTTTTTTCATTCGTTTTTTTTATATATAGCCTATAACCTTATAGTATAAATGTTTTAAACCAATCTATACTGATTTTGGTTTTCATAACCGTCTATTTGTGACATAAAAATTGATGAAGATATGCTTTTATACTGACCGATCAGGACTAATAAATCCCATTATCCCAACAATAAGCACAAAACGTACCTGTTATTATCTCGTCAAAATCACGAATAGGAGGATAACCGAATACTTACATGTCTTTTCATGTCCCAGCTCGGTTTCAAACTCGCGACTTCTGTATTACCAAACCAACGCGATGCTTTGACCACTGATCTACTGTGACTGATCTATTAGTGGATTGATACATATTCCAAAAATAGGATTCCATTTCGATTGCTCTCAAGGGATAGAAATGATATTATTGCACATTGCATAATCACTTAAATGAACGGCGAGCATACAAATAATGAAAATATTTATTAAAGAAAATATTCCACATACTTTTTAGACAAAAGACTACATCGTAACGTGAAGAATGGGTATTAATATTTTCTATTGGTACTCGTACCAATCATTTCTAGGTAAACTCATGTTTCTACTGGTACCACAAAGGAGTCTGGGTAGGGGACTCTTAAACAGAGAGTTGATAGACCAGCAGTCTGGCTGGGCTATTATATGCAAACAGGGAGTAGACCGGAAGTCTGGCTAAATTATTACAAACATATAAACAAGGAGTAGACCAACAGACTGGCTGGACTATTATAAACAGGGAGTAGACCAGAAGTCTGGCTAAATTATTACAAACATAATTTTTTTATAAAAAAAGAGTAGACCAACAGACTGGCTGGGCTATTATAAACAGGGAGTAGACCAGCAGTTTAGGTGGGGCCTAAACAAACAGTCGAAAAACAAATTTACATGATGACATGAGATTATTGATAGGAAAAGCAAAGACACGCTACCATTTAATTTTCAAGAAAGAGAGGCTAACCAAACAACTTGCATCTCTTCAACAAATTCTTTATAATGACAAAAGATACACCAAGCTTTAAAATGTTTAGCATTCTTAACGTAAACATTTTTGTGCAACATTTACTTTTGCTATGAGATTAGGTGCAACACTAAATGAAAACCAAAGAATATTAATATTCTCGCATTTTACCCTACGTCTTAATACTTCAACATTAAGAGATTTGCAGGGGAACAAGTGGGTTGTAAGAAATGCAAATATTGTCTCTAAAAACTCTGGTGTTCTTTTTATTATATTGGGTGAGAATGTAGACTCTTCCATTATTCAGCGTCATGTTCTGTACACATGCACTCTTGATGAGTACACTCTATTAAGATGAGTAGGTACGCTCTTTTCTCATCTCTTTATATTATCGTGATATTTAATATATCTTCAATTAGGGTTTAAAGATAAAATAGAATAATAATAAAAAAACTGTAGAGTATTTAAATTCAATACAATAATATTTTTAAAAAGTTATCATATTTGTGTTAATCACTTTCGTGATATCACAACTACTCACACTCGCTTTACTAGATCTACTATGAAACCGGTACTTGAACCGACGACCTCCAGGTTACAAGTCCGCCGCCTTATTATAGTACTTGTTATTATAATAATAATAATAATAATAATAATAATAATGCTTTTTCTTTGTGTTATTATGTCACAATTTTAGTGGGTAGCGCAGAATCATAGGACTTTACCACTTTAATTTACAATATCTTGTATTATTTTTTTGCCTAAGATTCTGCCACTGGTCGCTGCTTCACATTAAAGCAGCTACTCATTTTTCCTCACGAGGTATGAGTGGACCCCGAACATCCAAGTACAGAGCAGAAAAAATCCTCCCCCGCTGGGAATCGAACCCAGGTCACCATGTGTGCAATGCCTAGCGCGCTAACTCGCTCTGCCACAGTGACTACAACAGTGACTACAGTACTTGTTATTATACAGGCATGTTCTTGGTATATGGCGTAACTATCTTCTATGTTTTGTTGCATCTGAACATACGTACTATTACATTTAATTACTACTACGTTTATTTAAAACATAAAAGGGTTGGGTGGAAGAGATTGCCACGAACCCCGCCCTTTAGGTAGGACATAAGCTTTATTCTCTTTTTTGTTCTTGTTTCTTTGTTCGATCTATTGAATTTTTTTTTTTTTTATAGTTTAATTGTATTTTACTGTATATATTTTACTTTGTCTTAAATAATAAAGCATAATATAATAAAAATAGTAGTCACTGTGGCAGAGCGAGTTAGCGCGCTAGGCATTGCACACATGGTGACCTGGGTTCGATTCCCAGCGGGGGAGGATTTTTTTGCTCTGTACTTGGATGTTCGGGGTCCACTCATACCTCGTGAGGAAAAATGAGTAGTTACTTGTATGAGTAACGACCAGTGGCGGCATTAACAGAGTAAAAAGAAATTAATGTAATAGAATAATTCGAAATGTAAAGGAGGCTCTTAGTAATGCTGCGCTACCCACAAAAATTGTGAAGAGGCCTTGTGCTTCACCACAAAGAAAATCATACATATACATACATACATACATACACATAATAATAATAATCACTGCTCTCTTTTCCAATGATCAATTCCATATTTAGTATAGTGTCTATATACTCAGTAATTTTTTTTTCAGGAACCAAAGTTTAGCTTACATTTGTGAATTTTTCCTGTACATTTATGTACAGTTCTATAGAAAAACAGTTCTATTATAGGAGTCTCTCAGTGACATGTTACACAACAGGACACATGGGCCGACCACCTTATAAGTTATTGCAGGAGCTCCTGGCTAACCACACTGTGAATAAATAAACGTCATAATAATTTATAAATGTCTTTCTTTCTTGGCCCTAGCATTTGTCATGTATAAGTGTTTTTGAATTTGAAATGGTAAGCAATGTGGGGTTTTTACATGGAGGTACGTATGTACAATAAGTTGTACATAATAATACATTTAATATCATACAGCATACAGGCACAGATTTAGTAGGGTAAAATTGCTTTTATGTTGTGCCCATTGGTTTGAACCTTCACAAATTGGTAAAATAGTAAAATTAAGGACACTATTGTATAACTATAATTCCTTATCATACATACCTATTTTTACCTTATATTTTTGTTTTTATATATTGACATTTATATAAATATTATTACTAGCTCCGTTCATAAACACCCGTTTACCGGGCTTATTATTATACCTAATTATTATTGTGATTTTATTGGCTGAAAGTAGTAAACAACCCTTGAAAAAGTACAATAATAAAAAATCTCTAATATGGCATTCATAATTATTTCACTAATCGTGTTTATTAAAAGCCTATATTTCTCCTTTTTTTTGTAATTTTATTGACATTTTTATTGTTGACATTGAAAAAATTGCTATTCCCGTAAATATACTCCCGTACACCGGGTATTTATTATTATTATTGATTTTGGGGAGGGATAACTTATATCCACGCCTGTTTTGCAACATGTAGAAGGATGATGGATGGAGCTTTCTTACGACCTGCATACTTGGATGAGAAATGGGAGTGTACAGAAACAGACCCAATGTTGCATGAGACATGAATGTGATATAGGACAGTACAATATTGTGTTTATTTTACTTCCGAAAAATTTCTAGTAGGTATTAGAAAAGTCTTTTCTTCCAACATCACTTGGCAATTTTTTACAAAATATATTTTTATAATTAGGTGCGATCTTGAAAAATTAAAGCACGGATCTACTGTACTCAATCTAACAACATGGTAAATTAGAAAGTTATGAATGATACTTGACAATTTTCGACATAGCCTGTTCTTCCACTCACTCACACACTCAATTTTCTTCTAAAATATAGGTATCAAATTCCGTGCCACGTCATGCGTTTTCGCCTGACAGTAGTACTTATACGATTAGGTGAGTGTCAGGCGAAAACGCCTGACGAAATTTACACAATACGGCCACGTCAGGCGTTTTTGCCTGACTAAAATTATCAGTTTCAGGCGAAAACACCAGACATCGTGGGTCGATTGGGTATGTCATGCTTTTACCCTTGGAAGGCAATGTGGTAGAAAAATATACATCGACCTGTATATTAAGGGGACGAGAAAGGATAATCACGGATAATGTACATATGTATGAAATATTGTAATATATAATTAAATAAATACATGTATGTAATACACACATAAATATTTGTGTATCCCCCTCCCCTTAACAGTGCCTACACTGCCTACTTTATTTGACAAGGAAAATAATTAATGAGCCTATCAGAATCATGATTGTTCAATAAATATTAATAGGCATATCATACTTAATGTACCCACAGCCCACAGGGTACTGGTGTTATATTTAATTATTTATATTTTGCATACGGTTTTAATAGGAAAATTAGTATCTATTTATAAATAAATGTGTATTTATTCCACATGGATGCCATTATTATATTACTTAAGTGAAGTTCTGTTTCCTCCCACTTGCGTCCCTAAATAAAATAGTTTCTAAATTTAATACCCAGTATCAATTTATTCTACATATTTCATTGAGACAACTAAATAATAATGTACATTGAAGCTATGTTATTCTAAATGACTTTCAGATCGTTATTTTCAAAGGAAAATGGTTTCCAAAATTTGTAACATAAATGATTTTTCAAGACACGCATTCGATTAATTAATAATTTGATCTTAATAGTGGTAAGATACTCGTTTGCCAAGAGGGAGGACCCGCGAATTCGAACCCCAGAGACGAAAAAAATTGTATTCAACAGTTGGTTCTACAGTGATGTCTCTTGGTACGTGCGACTTGGTACCCAGCACCAAAATAGGAAGTACTGTGTCACTTCTCGGCCATCAGAGAGGATGGACAAACATATTATAGGTAGGTACTATGGGATTGGATGGACAAACTACAACACACACCACAAGCTTCTACAGTCTGTACCTAAGTGTAGGTGGTTGCTGTTTCATGGCCACAAAATAAGAAAGGCTGTGAAACACTCATCTTTCAATAATAATAATGGCACGAACCAACTGTTGGAGTGAAGGGATTTGCAAGTCCATTTTCTTTTCTTTTTTAAGAGGGGGAGATCTTCAAAAGACAATAATCATGTGGGAGCATGATGAACAGTGTGGGATTTGTGCTGGAAACAGTGCACACCTACCACTAAAACCTTCCTCTCGTTTTAAAACACCTGCATTCGGAACCGTTTGGGAGAACATTACTTCAAATGCAGGTGTTTGGTCCCTTTTCAAAGGGTGTTCTCTTCTTATTATCAAGTCCATTTTTAGGCATTATAAAAAGAGTCTACTGTCATCAATACCATTTCTCTTTAATTTGAAAGGTCGACGTTACTGTAACATTTTTCAGCTCAATTTTTACATAAGGCACGTACGACCCATTAAGCACAAGAGTATTTGAGATGAATGTTGCAAGTTGCGGGTAACCCCCCCAGTAGCCACTAAATAGCAACTGTTGGAGTTTGCTTCCTTTTTTAATAGCCCACCCAGCCCCCTAATCATCCTTTACCTCCGCCAACATCCCCCTTGATAACCCCTTACCTCCCCCAACACCCCCCTTGATAACACCTTACCTCCGCCAACATCCCCCTTGATAACCCCTTACCTCCCCCAACATCCCCATCCCCTTGATAACCCCTTACCTCCCCCAACACCCCCCTTGATAGCCCCTTACCTCCCCCAACATCCCCCCTGATAACCCCTTACCTCCGCCAATACTCCCCAAACTTGCCCCCCCCGCCCTTCCCAGTTTGCAAGAATAATAAAAACTCAGCTGCGTGACTTTCTGTCTCTCTCTCGCTCTGTTGCTCTCTAATTACCTCCACTCAGCGGTTCTCAACTTATCTTCTTTGAGGGCCGCGTCTCCATGCGTACCTCCCGAACTGTGACTATAGTCTTCTACATACTTACCTCTTACCTTTGCATGTTAGCTATGGTTCAAAAAAAAAAAAAAAAAAACATTTTTCACAACTGTACTGACAAAAAGGTAAAAGTAGGTAGTTAATTTTATTCCAGTTGCATCAACTTTGACAAACAAACAAAATGAACTGCCAGCCTTTAACTGGTTGCTTTATACACAGCATACTCATCAAAAGATCTTGTCTTCATTTCCTTTCATTTATGTTTACTAATAACTAAGCAGGTGTTGTTTGCTATAGTTAAAATGAGTTCAGATTTCACCTAATGTGTACATGATGGATTTTTTTATGCAGATGATTTGATCAGAATATTACACACATAAATATTTTAACTATATTAAAGTACCTGAAAAGTACACCTGTATTTCATGGGAACATAAAAAATGTTCTATTCGTGCCAGAGATTGTACAAATGTGGTTTATTATTATATTTAAATGTAACAAGTTTCATGAAGTCAGTATACAATAGTCAGTTCAGTAGTCATGTATACTGGTGTACCCTGTATACAGTGTATACGTCTAAGTCATAAAAATAGAGAGATAAAATCCTTGCTATTATTACTCCCGACTTGTTCAAAACCAAACTCATTAGGTAAAACTTACTCATTTTATTCGATTTACAGTTAATGCCCAACATTTTTAGATAATCCATTACCTTTATTAACGTCGATAATTACCTTTTTCTGCTTTCATTTCATAAAAGTTTTCCTTACCAAAAAAAAAAAATTAAAATTAGTTTTGATGTGCACTGGTAAGCAAGTGGTTAACGCGCTAGTCTGCTAATCCAGGGAGCTTAGGGATCCGTTGGTTCGAATCTCACCCAGCGATGAATTCCTCCTTATCAATTTGAGTTTGTGACCACATAATAATAAGACTCTGAGGTTTAGGTGGTAGAAAATGTTTTGAGCATTAACCTCGCCTCGTGGTTACCTTCCCTTATAGAGTGTTATTATTATATGCCTTAATTTTGTTTGCTTTCAATTCAGCTTATTGGCTAAGGTACCAGTTTAGGTACTTGATGAAGGAGATGACGAGTTCAGAATTGGGATCTCATGTAGTTGGCGAAGGAGTAGGCATGATGCAGCATGCGGAGAAACAGCTCTGGGTTGTGAAACAGCAACCCCCACTTAAGCACTAGCTACATCTCCCTCTGACAGAACCTGAGCATCAGGAGAACTTTGAGCAATATCAGTTGGGGGTGTTTTTTCCTCTCCATAATAATTACGCTCGATATAAAACCATTTGCTAATTTTTATATAATTTCCTAGAACTTACTAGAATTGTATTTATATAGACATTTTGACGTTCGCTCTTACGCTTTTATTATTATTATTTTACACTTTATTAGATATAAATGGACATAATGTACAATGTAAATAATTATTTAAACAAAGAAAAAAATGGAAACAATATATACAATAAAATGAAAAAGAATAGAAAAATATATAAAATCATATGTCCTAACTAAAGGGCGGGGTTATTGCCTATGGCAATCTCTTCCACCAAACCCTTGTGAAATTCTGAAAAGACACTGTTGTGAAGCAGTGAAGTCACCGTGGCCATGTGGATTAGCACACAAGGCTTTCACCACACGGTGACCTGTAGCCCGTTCCAGAAAACCTCTCCACTCTCATGTACCTACCAAATACTGTCACACAACGCACTCTGATTGGTTATTGCATTCAAATGAACGTATCAGCGTGCGTTGTGTGACAGTTGAAAGGGAGATTTGGAGAGTGGAAAGTGTTTCTGGTAAGTAAGTAAGAGCGATACTTACTTACTTACGTGTTATTGATAAGACCATTTTTTTTACGAGTACGAGAGTGCTGGGAAACCTTTCTCACTCTCCTCACTCTCATTATACTTACTTTGTCCAAATTTGGCACCGATACAGCTTTACACAAGGCTTTCACCACACGGTGACCTGTAGCCCGTTCCAGAAAACCTCTCCACTCTCATGTACCTACCAAATACTGTCACACAACGCACTCTGATTGGTTATTGCATTCAAATGAACGTATCAGCGTGCGTTGTGTGACAGTTGAAAGGGAGATTTGGAGAGTGGAAAGTGTTTCTGGTAAGTAAGTAAGAGCGATACTTACTTACTTACGTGTTATTGATAAGACCATTTTTTTTACGAGTACGAGAGTGCTGGGAAACCTTTCTCACTCTCCTCACTCTCATTATACTTACTTTGTCCAAATTTGGCACCGATACAGCTCTTAGGTTGGTATGGCAAACTCTTAAGTTGGGATTACAGTTGGGCAAAGTCAGTTAAATGGTAAATTAAACTTCGGTCGACCAAAACCTGTAATTTTGAATAAGAATGTGTATTAAAAAATATTGTATATAACAATATAACATATAACTATTGTATATAATTGTCTATAACTATATGTGAATTGAAGCTATAACATTACCTACTCCAACATCTAAAATTGTAAAGTTAGAATTTCCCACTCACATTTTGATAATTTAGCAGCAATAAAAAAAAACCGTAAATTTGTTTTGACATGTAATATCAGCAAAAAGTAGATTTATGAATCATTCAGAATGGAACACATTCTACAGCAATTAAGACCTGACAATCATACATTGACAAGTGAAACATTTCATTTCCCCTCTCTCCTTTTCAATCCTATATTATCATTTTATTGGTTTAAAAGCTGCAAAAAAGAAAATTTCTTGAAGGAAAAAAAAATAAAAAAATATGTAAAATGTTTTTTATTATATGAGGAAAAATTGGTGTTCTTGAATTTGAAGTGTTGTTTCACATCCACAATTTTTCGTCACTTAAAATACTGACAGAAAATTTTAAATTTTAAAACTGATGTGAAAATCACAGGACTTTCTTTTACAATGTACAAGTCCTGTCCGTAATATATTTTTTCATGAGTCCAATAATAATGACTTAAAAAGAACTCATGACTCAAGAAATAGCTATTTATTTAATTGCTTTTTAAGAACTCTTTCATTCAAAAAGTCCGGTGTCTTTACAATCCAGCCGCAGAGGTGAAAATATTAATTAAAAAATTGATAAAGGGTTTTAATAGCCATCAATTCCCTAGGTCTAGAGTAGGGGTATGACTGCTGGTTTGGAGGTAATTTTAGTTTTAACCTGGACGGTGTACGGTAATTAAACAATGTATTTTCAACAATTATGTAAGTCTGGAGTGAAAGAGACAAAAATATAGAGAGGGATGTGTGAGGGAGTAGGAGAGAGAATGAGGGAGAGGGAGGGATAGAGGAAGAGTCAGCATTTTGCATAATAAATCAAACACAACTATGACAGCCAGAGTAGAGTAAGACAGAATCTATTGCTGATATACAGTCTTGCTCATATATTTAGGACACTTTTGTAGTAAAAAGGGGTAAATTTAGAATATATTATCGGTAAAATAGATTTATGGTAGATACCTTGAACATTTTTTTTTTTATTACATGAAAATAATAATATCTTCAGAATCTAACTGTTTGATTCAAAAAGCAATGGCATTTATTATTTGAAACATCAAAATGATATACGGAATAAATTTCGTACCAATGAGTTATTTATTTTATTGTTATTAATATTTCGATGATTGCATAAAAAAACATTTTTTGAAGAAAATGCCCTAGGTATTAGCAGCTCCTTGTTTAATAATAATAAATTGGCATTGTTTAATAATAATAGAATAGTAAAATTAGCCAACATTTACATACCTACAAAACATAGGTAGGTATTGTTAACGTAGAAGAAACAGATCTCCCGCTCATGACATTTATTGTAAAAAAATTCAATAAAATAATGTCTTAACATTAATCTGGTTAACTGTCGCGACATGAAATTTCGTGTACCCACCTTGTATACAATTTTTATATCCCAATGTAGGTTTAGAATTTTAGATCTTGTACCTCGACATCGCAATACACAGTTTCCAACTGAACAAATTGTTCAGGGTGGAATAAAAGAAAAAGTCGTACAGATTACTATCGTGATCAAGAAGTGAGAAGTCAACACAAAGCTAACAGTGCTTTAAGTCGGAAAGTGTTCCGCAACGTTTCTTGTTGTGTTCTTCCTTTAGAATCAAATGAGATGGAAATATTCCCACCAACTGAAACCTTTCTTAGCAACACTTTGCAAAACATTTCGAAGCACAATGTTGCATTCAGTCGTATTCGGACCACTTCACGTTTTGCGAGCTAATGGACTCAATAAAGAAAACAAGATCTTTCGCTGAAGATAAAGGAGTATATACTGACGAAAGAAAACAAAAAAACAACACAATACTTCCGATTTCTAATATTAGAAATTCATCGAATGTAATAGAGGTAATGAAAAAATTTGTGGTCCGAGATGACTGAAACGAATAATAATACTCTTTAGTGGAAGGTAACCACCACCAGACGAGGTTAATGCTCAAAGCATTTTCTACCACCTAACCCTCAGAGTCTTATTATTTCTCAGAGTCCTCAGAGTTTTATTATGTGGTCACAAACTCAAATCAATGAGGAAAAATTCATACACTGGGAGGGATTTGAACCAACGGATCCCTACGCTACCTGGATTACCAGAGTAGTGCCTTAACCACTTGACTACCAATGCACGAAAGCAAAAAAAAAATATTCGTATTGACTTAAATGAAAAATTGTAGATAGACTCAAATAAGACTATAGAGAAGTACGTAAAATTTTACCATTCGTAGTAATGTAGACTTTTTGTTAAAGCAAAGGAAAACTTGGGGAGACATAAAAAAGTTTCAAACATTACCATATAAAGACAGTTAAAAATGAAATACCTACTCACTAGATTTTCAGAATAATATTATCTTGCTCCATTGCGGTGAATATATTCCTCCAAAATAAAGTTGATTTACGGCAGTTCCCAAACTGTATTCTAGTGATCATACCTAATTTCACGTTGAATTTTTTTAATAACACTTTTGAATTTTTCCCTTAAAGGTATAAATGATTTCACGTAAAAGTATTTTTTTGTTGTTGTAACTTTTACGTATTTATTATGATTCTGTTTTTTTGTCATTACATAATAATATGTGTATTAGGAGATAATATTAGGTATACAAGAGGGGTTATTTTTTAAATCGTTGAAAATCGTACGTATTTAAAACTGTTTTCAGGGAGATTATCATAGACGTGAGTAACTAACATCTACAGAAGTTGACCCAATCCATCGGTTCATATTTTCTTAGATAGTAAACCTTCCATTCTATCTAGTCATCTTTCCATTTTTACTGTCCATCTAGCCAAAAGTCTTATATTTATGTAAAACCTATGTACTTGTTAATTCAATTGTATTTTAATATATGTCATTTTATTTGTATTCTTTTGTCTATTGTTTTACTTTTATGTAACATTGTGTACATACATTTTTGTATATTTAAACAATAAAAAAACCAAATACCAGATACCCACATGACCACACAGGTTAAAATACTAAGCAAATCCATGTATATCAGAAAAAAATACAGAGTAGTCATTGAGTGCTTACCAGATTTGAAGGAATTAAAAAAAAGAGAGGTATACAATACAGGACTTGATCAAAGATTCAAGTTTCAGGTTGAGTCCACACGGTAGAAAGACATAAATTAAGTCCTCGGGGGAGAACAGCAGCCCTTTTATGAGAAGAAGACAGAAACTGAACTTGATGTTAAATATATGAAACTGAAATGGGAACATGAAGACATGAGAGAGAGAAAAAGAGAGAGAAATAGGACGATACCTACATGAGAAAAAACGTAAAATTGTATGAGATGTAGGAGTATAAGAGGACTACGAGGAAGAGGAGGAGAAGTAGAAAATGATAAATGCTAAAAAGAAGAGATGCACAAAAAGAAATATGTAAAATGGAAAGATAAAAAGAAGAAAGAGATAGAAGAATTCAAGGTAATATAACAGAGAAAAGATAGTAAAAATGTAGTATTGCCAACAAGTGGTGAAAATAACGTGGATATAAAAAATAATAAAAGACTTATTATAAGGAGAATATAGAAATAAAGGAGAATATGAGCAGAAACATTAAAAGAAGAACAAAATAGGTTGATCAAAACGATACGAAGAAACAAAATGAAGAGAGAAAAAAGATAACAAGAAAAAGGAACATTTACAAGAATGTTCATGGAAATGAATAGAAGATGTGAAACACCAAATTGTGGCAACAAAAGACAAAAGAAGTAATGTTAAAGAAAGTGAGGAAAGTTAAAACACGAGGTCCTGGAGCTAAGGAAATGTATGGACGTCATGGAAAAAAGAAAAGAAAAATGAAATAATGAGAAGCAATATGAGAAAAATGATGAAATAATTAAAGATAATAAACTGAAGTGTAATACCAGGATGTATGAAAAGGTACAAGAAAAACTAGAAGCAGAAGAAAATTAAAGAAAAGTAAAGAGGGAAAGTGGAAGACAATCGTTAAAGATGCAAAACATGAAAACAGAAAAGGAAAATATGGAAAACACAAACATGAGAATAGAGAAAATAAAATAAAAGAAGATCATAAAGAGGTGAAAGAACCTAGCGTGAGTTCTGATGAGAAATGTTTGACATCGATGGAGGAGATAAAATAAAGACAAGATGCCCTAGCTTTAGTGCTATCCAATATAACCAAAGTAATAGAACGTAAGTTATGGGTTTACGGAGAGAAAGAGACAAACGATAGACACAAGTAATAATGTAGATAGGTGGAACTTCAGTGCAGGCAATTTTGAAAGTTGTTTGAGATATTCCTGGTCAAAGGTGTGAGTCAGATCGACAAACTGTTCGGTATACAAAATTTATAAACCGGCAAAATATTGTATAATTAGCTAAAATTGTTGGCCTAATGGGGTTCTAAGTCTTGCGCTGACAGTACGAATAAAGCATTACTTGTCGTACTTATACTTATAACGTATAGGTATACATCTGTAAAATCAAAAAGATATAAAGCTGAAGGTTCTTCTCTTAGGTAGGAAGGTGGATGTATAAATTTATAATTATGATCATGTAATCATAATACCAAACATTATATTTCCTTCTTTTTTTTCATCAGAAATATTGCCTTAACCTTATATACTATATTCCTGAGGCATTAATATTGCCTACACCATTATTTTTTTTTTTTTTTATATGAGGACCATTTTTTTATATGAGGATTTCTTTTTATTGTGCAGTGATAAAAAATCTTTCCGGTTCAATTTAAAATTCAACTTTATGTATCTTCTTCATATCAATGTAAACACAACGTCAGCACTGCTGCACAATATACTCACATGGTGTTTCTGCTGATGGCAGCTCGATTTTGATTAGCTCAAGGAATGGAAACCTTATTGTTAGAAGAAAAGATCGAACTAACTTCTCACACATTGTTGCCACGTAGAGTGAAAGTTTTCAAGGCGTTTTTTTCTCATAAAAAAAAAGATTTTTCTGTTCCTCTCTGTGGGTTGAGCCACCATTTTTTTTTAATTGGGCTTAACGTCGCTTTCAACTGCTTGGTCATGTCATGACGGGGGATTTACACTCCATTTGCTGGAAACTAACGAGACAGCTACTCAAATTAACCTCACCGAGCCTGAGTGGAGCTGGGAATGGGCTGGGAATTTGAATGGTCATTCATCCAAGTCCTAATCTCGCTGGAAATTGTTTGACTTCAATGACATAACAAGAGCTGTAGCTCATTCGAGAAACACTTTCAACTCTCCAAATCCCCGAACCTCCGTTTCAACTGTTACACAACGCACTCTGATTGGTTATTGCGTGCAAAATTACCAATCAGAGTGCGTTGTGTGGCAGTTGAAACGGAGATTTGGAGAGTAGAAAGTGTTTCTGGAATGGGCTACTGGTGCATTCAACGTGCTATTAAGCTTTAAGGAAGCTGGTTAATTCATGTCATTGATAAGACCATTTTCATTAAATGTGCCTGTTCTCAATTGGTTTTCACGGTATTATTCTATTAGTTCTCAATATCTATTATTTATTTTTCATCTTTTCTTTTCAAGCGACCTCAATAGCTTGAGCGAAAAGCGGCGGACTTGTATCTTGGAGGTCGGTGGTTCAAGTCCTGGTTTCAGCGTAGATTTAGTAAATGGAGTTTGAGTAGTTGTGATATCACGAAAGTGATTAACACAAATATGATAACTTAAAAAAAAAGTTCTCAATATCTATTATTTATTTTTCATCTTTTCTTTTCAAGGGCAAATCGCTAAACAATAGACCAGTGATGCAACCTCTCGACAACAAAGGTCGCAAGCTGCATAAATACATGCAAGCGTTTCAATTGGTTGCATAATTACCGCTATTATATTTCATTACCATTGTCGAAGTGGAACGCTTTCCAATTCTCCTTTGATTCATAGCTTTCCAGAGTTGATGAAGCCGTTGCATAATAATTACTAGTACAGGGTGGCTGAAAATAAGGTGATTACTCAAACTTGAATAATCAAAATTCACCAAATCACCATACCTGGCCCTCCTTCCAGAAAGCACTCTCAATCTCAAAATACCCAAATTTTCCTTTCAACTGTCACTCAACGCCCTCTGATTGATTATTTTGAATGAAATAATCAATTAGAATACTTTGTGAGAAGGGTAGGAGGGAGGCAATAACCCCGCCCTTTAGTTAGGACATTATTATTTTCTCCTTTTTTTTAAAACAATTTTATCTTTTATTAATATTCAAAACTATTTTATTTGTAAATATTGTATATATTATATCCTTCTAATAAAACATGATATAATAATAATAATGAGAGTGGTTTCTCTCATTATCCTAATCCAGGACGTTAATTTAAATAGAATCGTTGGCGTTAGGAAGGGCATCCAGCTGTAAAAACAATGTGCCAAAACTAACCCACCTCAACCATGAGGTTGAACAACGTCGACACTGCTCAAGCGGGATAAGACAGAGTAAAAGAAGAAGAAGAAGAAGAATGAGAGTATTTTCTGGAATAAAGGTCTTGCGTCACAAATTACCGACCTACAAGGTGTTGAAAATTAGTTTATCATAAACTATTTTGTTCATAACTCGCATTCACAATATAACTGGAACCTATCTAGCCTGTCTTACTAAAATTCTCGTCATAACTGGGACTCGAACCCCCGACCTACAAGTTCCAGGTATCTATCTCGAGCATTGTAGTCGGGGGTAAGCAGAAATTTGCAACATGGATGTGTGGAAACACGAGAAATAGAGTGCACCGGGCATCTAGCAAAATCTGGATGATATAATATGTAAAACTATGTTCACTGTTTACGAAATTGATAGTTACCTTTTACAACAACAACAACCTTTATAACAATAATAAAAACAACGACTACAACAACAAAAGGAAGAATAATGATAATTTACCCTTCCATGAAGATATTCTCTCCAGAATTAAAATTAAATTTTACCCGATAGCTGGTGTGAGTTTGAGGTTTTTTCCATCACATATAATGGGTAGAAAGTACAAATTAAAATTGTATTTCTTCTTCTTGTGAGTTTTTTGCTGAAAATGTAAATATTGGAGCAAATGGTATGACATCCCTAATGGGATGTGCAAGCTACAACACAGACCACAAGCGTCCACTCCACAGTAGCTACAGTGTTACGAAATGAAAAGGCTGTGAAACAATTATCTTAAAATAAATATCATGTTTGGAGAATAACTTATAGGTTTCGATATACCTATTTGTGAATGAAAAGGATCTGGAATTCCTTGTCATCAAGTAGGGCGAAATTCTTTAAGCTTTAGATTCTAGAACAAAATTCCAGGATTACTAGGCTGTAGAAAGTAGAAACATAAAATCTGGAGAGTGCTGTCAAAAGAATGATGGGATTAGTGAAAATCTTGATAGGGATTAATTTCCTTTCTAAACAATGGCCACTGTTATATGTACCTACTCTTTCAAAGTGAGGAGAGTTTACTATTATTTTTCTTCTTTTCAAAATAAGCCTCAATGTTTTCTAACTTAAGTACTTGCGGTTTCCGATACTTTGTCCCGAGATGAAACTAAAAAAATATGAAAAAAAAAATTTGCGCGTTTCAAGGAATATTTTTAACAGACCGACGGACCGACAGACGGACACAAAACCAAAGTTGCTAAGGAGGTTATGGAACGTCCAGAAATATGAAAAAGTTGAAATCGGAGAAAAAAAATATGTAAAAAAAACGAACACAATACTTCCGATTTATTATATTAGACATTTTACGGAAATAATAAAGTAAGTTACTTATTTGTCTTCTGTATTTCTCAAGATGCAAATTTCTTTACCTTTTTTTATAATCGAGCTGAAAAGTTGAATTCCCTCAATTATGATATTTTCTTTGGAACAAAAAATAAAAATAAATTTTTTGTCGATTCTTTAAAGCCAAACTGTGGTCAAAATTAATCATCTATCCTATGATTTGACACACGTAACGGGGATATTTTTTCCATCCCTAATAATATGTATCTGATCCTCTTTCTCACGTTACACTCTCTCTCTTTCTCTGGTTTTTCATATTGTGTCCTTTTTTGCACAGTATTTCTTGTTGGTTTTAATTTAAAATAATATTTTTTCTGTCATTTATTTTAATATCTTTGTTCTCATTTCGCATGAAGGTCGACATTTACGACAAGTCTGGAGTGATTTATCACAACAGAAATAGGTGCAACATGGGTTGATGTCCACGCCGGAACATCATGGGACAGTGTGGGGCTGTGGGCTATTGTTGCGCTTTTTGAAATCTGAGTGGTGACATTGTTTTCATTTGCTCCTCATCCTTCTTTTTCTTCACCGTCTTTTACTTTTTTTTGATGGACAGCAAAACTTTTCATTTATTATGTTGATGTTAAATCATTCTTTGGTGAAACAGAGTAGTACATAGTTGAGTCATGGTAGCTCCGTGGTTAAGGCGTCTCGTAGGTCTGATAATTCAGAGGTCCCGGGTTCGAAACCCAACATGAGTATGACATGTTATCCTACCATTTGGAATTTTCAACATAAATATAATATTACGTCTTGGACTTTTATACTGATGGAATAATGGGACTCATTAGTCTTAGTAGGAAAGTATAAATATAGCGATATTATTATCATTATACCTATCTGCATTTTCTAAAGAGAGAATAACGAAGAAAAAAAATTAGCCTTGAAAGTAAAGGTAATAATACTAAAAAGGGGCTCTTTAGTCTCATTCTAGTAAGATAAACAGAGTATTTGCCACATGTGGTAGGTTTTCACTAAAAACCCAGCGAAAATCAAGCTGCAGCCTAGGCGGGCCTTGTAAAAGATCGAAATTGGATGGGTTGATTTATGTGATTTAAATAAAAAATGTGTAGAACAATTGAAAGGTCAAAAAGAGATGGGAGCCAATAGAAGATTTTTTACATCAGAAATTATTGCCCCTCTCGGCTTTCTCTGTAGAAGTGGTACTGCCTGTTGCAGTGGGAATACAAAGTGTTAAAAGTTATAATATACATAACTAATAATAAAATTAATGTATTCATTACCGCTCAATTGTTCATGATAGGTATTTTATCTACCCCGAAACAGGAATAGCGATGTTGATTTTTTCTAATAGCTTTTGGATAGCCAGTAGCTTTTTGATTATGATAATATTATATGTACCCTGTACCCTACCATATATGTATGTTTATTTAGCATACCTACTTGTTGGACCTTTAGTAATAGATTGGAATTTGCCTGTTTGAAAATGGCGAGACGCGAATCAAAGGCCTCCAAGCTAGATTGTTCATCCAGTCATGTTTTTCTTCTCGATAAATACAGAATGGGACAATTATGTTTGTTTAAGTATGTATAATTGTGTCGGTTGTTGTTTTAATAATAATATATGTCTGTATGAATTTGTTAGGATTTAGTAGTCACTGTGGCAGAGCGAGTTAGCGCGCTAGGCATTGCACACATGGTGACCTGGGTTCGATTCCCAGCGGGAGAGGATTTTTTCTGCTCTGTACTTGGATGTTCGGGGTCCACTCATACCTCGTGAGGAAAAATGAGTCGCTGCTTTAATGTGAAGCAGCGACCAGTGGCAGAATCTTAGACAAAAAAATAATACAAGATATTGTAAATTGAAGTGGTAAAGTCCTATGATTCTGCGCTACCCACTAAAATTGTGACATAATAACACAAAGAAAAAGCATTATTATATATATATATAATTTGTTAGGTTTTTGCATATGATATTTGTAGAGCATGGACAAAAAAATGGTATTTTGGGAAACCAGAGAAAAAGAGAAGTGTTTGTGTGTGTGTGTGTGACACTGTGACAGAGACAGATAGAGAGAGAGAGAGAGAGAGAGAGAGAGAGAGAGAGAGAGAGAGAGAGAGAGAGAGAGAGAGAGAGAGAGAGAGAGAGAGAGAGAGAGAGGGAGAGAGAGAGAGAGAGAGAGAGAGAGAGAGAGAGAGAGAGAGAGAAAATGAGAGGGAGTTATATCTAACCTTACCAGATAAATTGTAGAAAGGAAAATATTCGACGGCGTTGTTACATTATATTGTTTCGGAAAATCGGGAATGAAAGCGAAAGGAAGGAACTATTGTAAGCTATTACTACAATAATTATTATTATCATTTACTATACGTATGTAGTGAGGCAACAAAATGAGTATTATTATTAGAATTAGTAGCATCATTATTATCTTTATCAGCAGTAGTAGTATGATCGATATTCAGCCAAATTTCCGGTCCATTTGACTTAACTGGAAATTAGGAAAACTGAAATTACTGCGGTGTCTAATCAGCAAGTAACAATATTGTTCCTCTTGTCCCTTGTTGCCAATGTAATTTTATCATTATCGCCATTAGCTAAATCCCCGGGGGTGAGCTATTATATTCCTCATGCTCATTATCATAACTTTTAGCTCAATCCCCAGGGGTGAGCTATTTTTATGATTCCCCTCAACTTACTCTCATTATCAGTTCATTGAATCCTGTGGGCTAATAAATAATGCGAGCTCTAATTTTAAATATTTCTCTTTTTTCATTAGAACTAATTTTACCAACGAATATTTAGTGAGCCTGTTTTGAACTCAATTGATCGGGCCAAGTCTCGTATGGTCTAAAACTCTAAATGACTTGAAGTATTTTTCTGAAGCTCCACAATTTTTATGAAACAACTATCACGGCTAAAAACTGTGGCAACTCTTGATTCTAGGCGAGGTTTTAAACTAGATACTATATTTTCTAGGAATTCTAGGACATAATTAATTAAATGACAACTACCAGACAACTTTCTGTACTTGACACACGGCACACCTCCAGAAGACACCTACATATTTATGCAGAATATTAGATACTTAGGTACTCCTTGGAGCTTTCTCCTTAATTCCCTCTTTATTTTTCTAGACAACCTTTACCTTCTTCAAACTTATTCTTCCTTCACCTATCTCTTCTTCCCTTCTCAGAGTTCTGAGTTTCTTCTGAATGTTTCCATTCTCAAAACAATACATGAAGACACCTGCATAAGACACCTACATATTTATACATCAGAATACTATATGTACCTACTTGCACCACGAGTGTCCATCATTCATTGCAAATTGAAATAAACGCCAAAAAACAAGTCCAAAATTCGACTCACCTTTGTGTAAAAAGTCAGGTAAAACAAATATGATCCTCCCTACCTGTCCCTCCAGTTCTGTCAGACTCTGTCGAGATCGCTGAAAGTCAGATAAGGGAAGCTAAGGTGACATTTCACTCATTTCAGTATCTTTGTCCCTGCTTTTTGAAAATTGGGTAATTCTTTCAGCGAGAAACCTTTGTCGCTTCTTAGAGTAACAGTATAGATATGGAATATGGATTTAGCTATTAATTTCCTTCAATTTATAAAATGTATAAAGGTGACCCTATTGTCTTTTGATTTTACCTATTAAATTTTATGAAAACTATTAGAGACAAGCAGGATGTTTGCTAGGAAACAAAGGTTCTTGCATCTGACTATTTGCCTGTCATGATTTTCTTTCCTCTGAAGGTAATTTTTATTTAATTATAATATTATTCTATGGGTGACTTGAATGACATCTAGATTTTCTAAACTTTGTTCTTTTCTCTCATAAATGGGGACAACCAATATTAGCCCCCCTACTCTCTCTTGCTGGTATGGAGACCTTCTTTGTCATCTCTTTGTTATTTTAAGTGTCATATTTTCATGTTCCACGCGAGTATATTTCATTATTTATATTTCTATCTATTCAACACTTCCTGTTTCATTAGCTCTTTTGATTTTTCGTTTTTTTTTTGGTAATTTTAATTTCTACATTTTTCTTTTCAGTTAAATAGAATTTTGAAAACTGTCACTCTTGTATTCCTCATAGAAACTATCTCAAGAGGTTAAAAACAATGAACTATTATAAAACACTCTTATGTTATGAATTATTCAAGGTTTTTAATTTATTTATTTTAGTTGGTAAATTACCAAACAATTATCAATACACAATATATTATAGATAAAGAACGTAACTTTTGTGTTAAATTTTATTACGTTCTCAGTATGAGTGATAAAGCGTAATGCCCCAGTTAAAAATCATCAGAGTTAGTTTGTCCTAAGGTTATGGAATGGATACTGTATTGGAGAGCAGATGGCTTTTCCAATAGTTAATTGAAAATGAGCTTACGGTTGTCGTTCGTCAATCTTCTTCTGCTCTACGCTGGGGCCGCTGATCAAGATGGTAAGTCGCCAGGCCTGGCGAAAGCGGCTAGCGGAGCAAGATGATACGGTGGATGGTTGCGATGTGTGCTGGTCAAGAGTCGATTAAGGTAAGAGAGAACTTTCCTCACGAAGAGTCCGACGTGAGATTTTCCATCGAGTTGGAGACAACCAATTGCGCACGCAATCGCTCATGGAGGTAGATATAAGTGGTCATTCATAGCAAAAAAAGTGAAGCCCTAACATTTCCCCCCCATAGAATCCAACAGGATTATCTAATGGTCAATGTTCTTCCTGCAGCAAGAAATGAACGGTGAATATGGTATGGGCATGGAGGTGATGAATGATAAAAGGGTGATAAAATTATGATAACCAACTTATTTTGAAGATATTGCAAATTGAAATTTCTCCCCTGAGAATCTATATAAAATTAAATGAAAATTAATTGCTCAACCTGAAGCTAGGATTAAAATTAAAGTACCTCAGACAGCAACCACAAAGTTAAATGATCAGTAATACTTTTACAAATTATTATGGAAGAAAAGGGTTAATTGGTTAATTGATAATAAAAAAAAATAGTGAAAAAATTCCAATAGGAAAAAATGAAAATAAATAAGTTTTAGCTTCCTATTTACAAATTTAAGCTTGGCTGCTTAAAGGTTAGTCGCGGGGATCGCCCACGGGTAGAAGGGCAAGTTTGGAGGCTGGTCGTGTCAGCACACCATGAGATGTTCGAACCGTTGCAACACGGACAACATTATCCTTGCCGGGCATCACATTGATTACAATTCCAATGGGCCACTGTTGAGGTGGACAATTTGGAGTATGAAGAATCACAACATCGTTGATCTTGACATTATCATTAGAGGAGGTCCATTTGTTCCTTTGGATCAATGTGTTAAGGTAATCAGATTTCCATCGCTTCCAGAAACACTGTGTTACCTGTGTGACAAGAAGCCAGCGCTTCAAAGGTGGGATATAATCTGTTGAGGTATCTTTCTCAGCACGAGCTAACAAAGGCGCTCCTGTCAAGAAGTGTCCAGGAGTCAAGACATCCACTCCGTCGTTGGGATCTACACTGATGGCGCACAAGGGTCTGGAATTGCAGATAGCCTCACATGATACCAGGATGGTTGAAAACTCTTCAAAGTTGAAGGTTTGATTATTCAACACATGTTTGAGATGTTTCTTGACAGATTTCACACCCGCTTCCCAGAGTCCACCAAAGTTGGGAGCAGATGGAGGATTAAAGTTCCATTGAATTTCACGTGATAGAAGATGAGATGCAATCTGACCTTGTGATGAGGAAAGAAACTGTTGAGTTTCAGAGATGTGACGGGATGCTCCTTGAAAGTTAGTTCCATTGTCTGAAAAGATATTAGAAGGAAGTCCGCGTCTTCCGATGAACCGATCTAATGCAGCCAGAAAACAAGGGGTAGATAATGAGGATAATAACTCAAGATGAATTGCTTTGACTGACATGCAGATAAAGATAGCAAAATATGATTTTACAATTGGAGAATTGCGACGTGGTCCAGATTTCAAGGAGAAAGGACCTGCTAGATCCACTCCTACATTTAGAAATGCACGACCTTGGGCAAAACGAGATACTGGTAGGTCAGCCATCATGGGTTGATGGAAGAGTGGTTTCATCCTAATGCACTTGATACATTTTGATAGATGATTCCGGATCAGGTTACGAGCTCCAATGATCCAATAGAACCTTTGTAGTAGGGATTGAACTACTTTAGGTCCTCCATGGAGAGTCAGTTGGTGATAATGATCAATAAGAAGTTTGGTTAGATGTGCTGTCTTTGGAAGGAGAACTGGATGCTTTGAACTCTCAGGCAGAGGAGATTGGGAGAGTCTCCCCCCCACAGCCAAAAGTCCGACAGAGTTTAAGATGGGAGATAGAGAGCGTAAGTTGTTTCCAACCAGTTGTCCACTCTTGACAGCTTTTACCTCATCCTTCAGGTAGCATTGTTGAGTGATACGAATGATAACTTCAAGAGCTTGGTCATTTTCAGTCACCGATAACTCAGGTTTGAAGTTTGATTTTTGCTTGCGACAACAGTTAATAAACCGAAGCACAAATCCAAAGATTCTCTTTAGCTTCCTTAAGGAAGAAAATTTCTCCACTATCTGGAGTAAAGGATTGATATCAATGTTAGTGAGTAAAGCTGTGACAGGCTTTGTCTCAGGACATGGTTTATCCATGTCAATTACTTTGAGTGGCCAGCTCTCAACGGGTAATTTTAGAAAAGATGGTCCCCTCAACCAAAGTCCATTTTTCAAAAATTGAGACGGGGTTAAACCCCGACTTGCTGAGTCTGCACTATTTAATTCAGAAGTGACATATTGCCACTGAGTGGGTTTAGTAGTTTCCAAGATTTGAGATACACGATTTGCTACATATATTTTAAGTTGATAAGGTGGGGTTTTTAGCCAAGATAGAACAACACAACTATCAGAAAAGAGATAAACATTATCAAATGATAAAAAATCGAGTGATTTGACTATTTTTGTCAATAATAAAGCTGCGCACAGTTCTAATCGATTAATGGTTTGCACTTTGAGTGGTGCAACTTTGGTTTTTGCACGAAGAAGGTAATTTTTAACTTTGCCTTCCAAATTACACACTCGGAGATACACCACTGCAGCATAAGCAGACTTGGATGCATCTGCAAATCCCACAAGATCCATGGATTGACACTTTTCTCTATTGATGTAACGGGGTATTTTAAAGGTAGATAACAAGGTAAGTTCAGTTGTGAATGCTTGCCACATTTCACGTAAGTTATCTGAGAGCGGTGTGTCCCAAGATAAACTATTATCAAGCCACAATTTTTGGAGAAAAATCTTCATCCAAATGATTACTGGACTTAGATAGCCATTACAGTCATATAATTTAGCGACAAATGCCAAAACTTGTCTTTTAGAAAGAGTGGGTGGAAAGGATTGATTATTCACTACATAAAAAAATGCATCAGATTTAGGGCACCATTGCATGCCTAGTACTTTTATAGACTCCTCTCCCCCCTCTGAAAAACATTTAGGTTTTTCACAAAGATCTTCAGCTATACCTTCAAGGACAGTGGAGTTAGATGAGGCCCATTTTCTCACAGAAAAGCCACCCTTTGCTAAGAGAGAAATAATGTCATTTCTCAATGCAATAGCATCTTTTACGGTTGATGATCCCGTAATCAAATCATCCACATAGGCTTCATTTTGCAGGGCATTTGCTGCTTTCGGGAACTTTTCACCCTCATCTAGGGCCAACTGTTTTAAGACACGTTGAGCCTGATAGGGACTCCCTGGTAATCCAAAGGTGCAGGTGGTGAGTTCAAATTCTGTGACCTCCATAGAACCCTTCTCGTGCCACAGGATATGCTGAAACTGACGGTCGTCAGGATGGATTAATATGTTTCTGTACATGGCTTGTATATCACAAAGAAGAACAACAGGATGAAGTCTCCACTGAGTAAGTAAGTCGCTAATGTCCTTCTGGAGCTTAGGACCAACTAAAAGATTTTTTGCAAGATTGTTTCCATTATTACTGGAAATGTTCGGATCAAAGACAACACGTAGGGGTGTAGAAGATGATGTTGGTTTATAGATGCCAAAATGCAGTAAAAGATAGTCTGAACGGTGTTGAGCAATAGTCATATGTCCAGGTTCAAGATAAGATTCCAAGTTGTCATAATACAGCTTCTTTTGTTCTGGATCACGGGACAGCTTATTGTCGAGAGATTCCAGCCGTTTTAGTGCTATTTTTCTATTTGATCCAAGATCAGGTCGTATGAGGTCCTTGAAGGGAAGACGCAGCACATATCTTCCATTTGAGTCTCTCTGATGGGTGTCAATGAAGTGTTGTTCACAGGCAACTTCTTCTGGATTTGGAGAATGGATGTATGGCAGTTCTTCGCTCTCCCAGAATTTTTGTAATTCCATGGCAATTGGATCCTCTTTGACAAAGAAGGTATGGTAGGACTGAGGTTTTAGTTGGTTAGGACACTTGCCCAGCAACAGCCAACCCAAAATAGATGGTACAGCTGATGGATTACCTAAAATTGTCTTTGATGAATGATCAAGAAGTTGACAGTAATACTCTGCTCCAATTAGAAGTTCAATGGTAGAATCTAGTTTTGGATCCACATAAGTTAAATCAGCTAAAGGTAAGTGGGAATACATTTTAATAACATCATTGTTAATAGTGTTTGATAGATTACTGGTAATCTTCGGTAAGATGACGGCTTGAATATTCAAAGGTCTACTATCTGATTTTATAATATGTTTATGAGGTAAAAGTTGAACACACAACTCCCCTTTGGCTTTTACTGGATTGGACGTATCAATACCCGAGATGTGAAGGTTCGATGCTTTCCATCCAAGCTTGAGTTGTTGAGCTAAGCGATGCGAGATTATAGAGATTTGACTACCTGAATCAAGGAGACAACGAACAGAATACCACATCCCAAATCTGTCTTGGAGTTGCACCACTGCAGTTCCCAGAAGTACCGTTGAGTTTGAAGTGGTTGAGGTTTCAACAGCATGATTTCCTGAAAATAGATTGGTTGAGGAAGATTGTCAAGACTTTGAAACCGAGCAGATTCAGAATAATTTTCCCAAATTTGAGGATCTAGTTAAATTTGTGCGTCACAAATGTTCTATTCTGGATCTTACCCATGACAACTAAGGAATTACCCACCTAACTAATCTTACCAAGTGATTTTTAATAATTAAATTTTGTCACAATTATCAGCTAAACCCATTTAAATATTGGCAGTGATTTTTTTTTTTTTTTTTTTTGACGAAGATTGATTGACGAACGACAACCGTAAGCTTATTTTCAATTAACTATTGGAAAAGCCATCTGCTCTCCAATACATAAGTTGGTCATTCGAACCGAAATCGTAATTTGCCAGTTTTATGGGTCTATAGTTTAACTTAATCTTTGTACTTGCTTCTGGCCTCGTGTCTCGCGTTCGCACCATTAAGTCTTTCTCAAAGCAGTAGACAGTAGTTAGCGTGAGTCAATGTTCTATCTGTAGCGTTTGTCATCTTCATTACCTATTTCACAATCATTTCATCTTAAAATCTTAAAATTTCAATCTAAGTGAAATATTACTCTTGATTGCCTATACTTCCTATCTGGATTACTGGCATTGAAAATTGAGTAAAGTTGGGGTTTAATCAGTGTTTTAAAATCATAATCAAGTGAAAAAGAATTGCTTTTACCTTATTTTTATCTTATTAATACTCAATCTAGTACCCTTTGTAATAATCTTGTTATCTGATCCTGTGTCACAACTGTCAATTTACCTTACATTTGTGCATAATACTAAAGTATCATTATCTTCTAAAGTTTACTAGCCAAAGCTCAGTTTCCAAGATTTTTTTTGCATTCTGTGAATAAGTCTGGTTTCTAATTGTTCATATCTCCACAAAAACCTCATTTTTCTACATTAATTTACCGATTTCAGCAACCTAGAGTAATTTTTAGTTCTGTATTTTGATCTTATGTGGTTATTGGAAAATTTAGCTACATTTGTTGACCTCATGGGTTTTTGATCTTGCATTTTCTGCATATTATCTTATTTTAATGAAACCTTGATATTGCTATTTACCTGCATTCATTTCATTACAATCTAATCTTATAAAGTTGCATAATTAATAATTCTCACCCACCGAGATTTTGTTGCAGTTAAAGCAACTAATTATCTCATCTCCTTATATTTGCTAACCTATAACACTTACCTGTAGTTATTTCTATAACAAACCTCAGTTTAAAGAGTTATTATATCTGAGTTTACCGAGTAAAGTGTGCTCAAGGGGATATTTTTGTATTATCCAAAATTTAATGATCTTGTTCTGTGCTATTATCTGCATAAGGAACTTATGTATTGGAGAGCAGATGGCTTTTCCAATAGTTAATTGAAAATGAGCTTACGGTTGTCGTTCGTCAATCTTCTTCTGCTCTACGCTGGGGCCGCTGATCAAGATGGTAAGTCGCCAGGCCTGGCGAAAGCGGCTAGCGGAGCAAGATGATACGGTGGATGGTTGCGATGTGTGCTGGTCAAGAGTCGATTAAGGTAAGAGAGAACTTTCCTCACGAAGAGTCCGACGTGAGATTTTCCATCGAGTTGGAGACAACCAATTGCGCACGCAATCGCTCATGGAGGTAGATATAAGTGGTCATTCATAGCAAAAAAAGTGAAGCCCTAACAGATACACAAGTCTCTTGGTAAATATTTGATTGAATATAAATATGAATATGCAGCTGCAAAGTTGTTTCTATATAATAATAACAATCTTTAGTGGAAGATAACCACCAGGCGAGGTTAATGCTCAAAGCATTTTCTACATTCGAGTTTTTTCTAATGGCGTCCAATAAAAAGAGAGAAACAAGATAGTAATTTATCGTAATTTATTGAGACAATCCGGAGAATCAGATGATAAGAGAAAGAGATGTACGAATAGAGAGAAAAAGAGATGTAGGAAAGGAAAGATATATAGGAATTTAAAGAGAAAGAGAGAGGAAGAGATGTAAGAAAGGAAAGTTATATATGAATGGAAAGAGATGTAGGAATGAAAAGAAATGTAATAGAAAGAGAAAGATATGACTGTAGAAATGAAAATATATAGAAATGGAAAGAGAAAGATAGGAAGGATTTGAAAGAGAAAGAGATGTAGAGGAACAGAGTGAGAGAATTAGATGTAGGAAAGGAGAGATACATATTTACAAAGGGATGGAGAGAGAAAGAGATGTAAGAATGAAAGATATATAGGAATGGAAATATAAAGAGATATAGGAATTGAAAGGGATGTACGAAAGAAAAGAAATGTAATGGAAGGAGAAAGAGATGTAGGAATTGAAAGAGATAGATGTGAGGGAATGGAAAGAGATGTAGGAACTGAAAATGAAAGAAGAGATAAAACAGCTAGAAGAAAACAAACAAAATTAAAAAAGAAGAACCTCTAACGACAAGAACAAAAAGTGCAAGAAGAACATTAAGATGAAAGGAAGAAGTATAACAATATAAAAAATTGACTTGAAATTAGCGAAAAAAGACATGGATAAAGAAAATAAAAATATGAAAACGTAACATTAAAGAAAAGAAAATACAAACGAAAAGTATAAATGAGAAAGCTCTCCTTGTTACGCTTTAAATTAATATCTTAAAAAATGAAGTGCTCAAAAGCTCCCGAAATTTCGTGCCTTCTCATTGAACAAAGAATATAATAATAAAATATTTTCTCATAATTATTTAAATTGCATGTCCTACTTTGGACAAGCGCCAAGCACTTAACTAAATACTTGGGTATTAAAATTATTATTATCAAGAAAACTTTCTGGTAGTTCATTGCAAGGATGTAATTATTATCTATGTAACTAGCACTGGTCTCGTGTTGAATGGCTGAGAACTTAGGGAAATGGGAAAATTTATTGTGTCACTTCTCTCCTGTCAAGAATCATACTTTGGGATGGGCAAGCTTCAATACAGACCACAATAGCCTAAAATAGCTGTCGTTTTATGGCTACGAATTAAGAAAACAACTGTGAAACACTCTTCTTAGAGATAAAAAATACCCATTCGAAGAGAATAAAAGATACTTCGTGAGCCTGTCAAAGAAAGAGTTAGAAAAGAAGAAAATAGAGAGAGAAGGAAAGAGAAAGATGAGTAAGACGTTTTTAAATGTTTTAGAATTCAGTTGATGAATTGAGGCAAAGATATTTTATACTACCATGACAGAATAAAAAATGAAAGAGGAAATTCAATGTGAGGAGGGGAGATAAAAAGAAGAGGGGAGGTAGATTAAGAGTGGAAGGGAGAGAGGAAAGCGAGGGGATCTAAGGAAAAACGTAGTGTGAGGAGAAGAGTTAGAGGGAGAGGAGTGGAGAGAGAATGCGAGGAGAGGAGAGAGACAGAGAGTAGAGTAGACAGAATGCGAGGAGGGGAGAAAGAGTAGGAGAGGTGTGTAAACAGAATGCGAAGAGGGGAGAAAAAGTAGGAGAGGAGAATAGACAGAATGCAAGAAGGGGAGAAAGAGAGGAGGAGAGACAGAATGCGAGGAGAAGAGAAAGAATGAAAGGAGGGGAGAAAGAGAAAGAGAAGAGGAGAGACAGAATGCGAAGAGGAGAGAGAAATTGAAAGGAGGGGAGAGGTAATGAAAAGAGAGGAAAAAGAGATGAGGGGGTAAAGAAAAAGAGGAGGGGATATTGAATGTGAGGGGAGAAGTTAAAGAGAAAGAGAAAAGGTGTAAGAAAGAGATAAAGATTTGAACAAATTGAAAAAGGAATACATAGATTAAAGAAATTATAACGGCAGGAGAATTAAAGAGATATAAATGTACGTATAGATGGGAGAAATTATACATCGAGATAAAGCAAGAATAGGGCATCGAGAGAAAGAAAAATTGAGAGAGTGAGAGATAGCAAGAAAGAGAGAAATTGATTTATGATAACAAGCAAAGCTGATAATTTCATTTGAAAGAAAATGAAATGGAAAATTTATATTTATTTTACGTAAGGTACGTATATCAGTTTTAGTTATAAAAAATTCTTCGCTTTCTCTCGTTCGTAAGTTGATATACCTAGATATAATATGATCATTATGTAATAGATGCCAGGCAAAAATTGCACACTGACATCGCGAAACTTCAACACATTTGAAAATCGGATATCCTAAAAAAATAAATACATATTTTGATGCTGTAGAGACGTCATAATTTTTTTGGTATCCTCTATCATAAAGAATTTATTTTATTTTACTTTTAACAACTTTCAAATATCAACATTCCCATCTTCATATTCAACACCCCACACTTTTTTCCTCATCTCCCTCACTCTTATTGACACGTCGTAATTATTTCTTTAATGAATATATAAATAATTATTTGAGATATCAACCACATTGGTGTTGTTTAAAGTTTTGCATACCTTACCAGCTTTTTCATGATGATTTTCAATTTTCAAATTGCTTATTTAAACACATGAAATCAATAAATTCTAAACCTACCCTGTCAGCCATAATTTCTTCTCGGGCCTAGTTAGGCAGGCTCAGTCCTTTGCAAAAATTTCAATGTTTGTTTTGATATTTTTGAAATATCGTGCGTTTATTTTCAGATGTGTTTGTCATCCATCAATATTGAAATTGTGTGAGGTGTCAAGTTTTTTAATTAAAACGTCGCTACCTACTTTGCCATCAGGCCTTTTTCCAGAGAAAAAGGATTTTATGAATTTTTGGCTGGTTTAAAATTTATTTCTGACGCCTATTAACATAGATATTTACATAGATATAATGTACCTACTATGCCACTCCTATAATAATATCTTTATTTTTAGTTTTTTTTTTAAATAATTAATTTAATTTTCTCTGTTGCAGTACAAATCAGCAGAATTCTGTTCAGCATCCAGTTTCATTTTTCTTATTTGCTCTAAATTCAATAAAGTTAAGGTAATATTAATTTGTTGAAGAACATAAAATTAGGAGACCAGTCATGAAACTTCCAAATTTTCATAATTTTGATTTGGATCAATAAACTTAGCAAGTTTTTGTAAAAAAAAAATGTGTTCTTAGAAACAATTTTTTTTCTTTAATTTATTATAGTGTGCGAAGATTTTATTTAATGTTACACATATCTATACACATATCTAAAATGAAGTTAAATTACATTTTTTGTTGAGATAATTATATTCAAAAACTGGATGATGAAAGTTCCTCCCTTAGAAAGGTAAGGAAGGAGATTATAAATTATCAGGGTGCGTTACTGTTTGATATTTACTTAGAGACAATTAATCTGTGTTTATTTCATTAATTTTTTTTAAATATACCTTATCTCTACGATATACATATACATGGATTAAAAATATTAAAGATAAAAAATATAAAGAAAAAATATGGACGGATTTGTATCTTCATTTGTGTGTCCGAATTCTTTAGACACTTTAGACACCAATCGGTAGGAGATAGAGAAAAGTTGAAGATACCGAAGTGAAATCTACAACAATTCCAGGAAAATTGTCAAAAGTTCAATTTTTAGTAAATACATATTTTTTTAATAGAAATTTCTCTGCGTTTATTTGTACATTACCTAATTTACATAAATGACTTTGTAATCCCTGCAGCAAAGGAATTGATAATTCCTTGGGCATTCCTTACATAAAATAAGAAATAAAATAAGACAATCTCTCTAAATAAAAACAAGAAAATAATAGTTCTTAAAATGTGCTTAGAGAAACACGCATATCATCCATGTAAACAAAAGTACATTTTCCATTTTATTTCTGATACCTTGCTACTCCTTGGAGCTTTCTTCTTAATTCCCTCTTTATTTTTCTCGACAACCTTTACCTTCTCCATCCCCTCCTATTCTTCCCTCACCTGTCTCCTATTCCCTTCTCGCAACTCTGAGTTTCTTCTGAATATTCCCATTCTCAAGACAAGATATGACACCATAAAATTCTCTTATGTCCATATTTATAAATAAATCATCAAGACATACAAGATACGATATGCGATATGACATCATATTATTTACTCCGCTTCCTTATTACTATCCAAGTTATCGTATTTTATGTTAATCGTCGCTGAAATTCCGACCTGAGAGATGGTCTGTGTTGTAAATGTTGAAATACCTACAAGTTTACAATTCGGAACTAAATCAATCCTTTTGTAATACATCTGATGTATCCAGATATACAGAGTACAGACGTCACATTACATAGGTACTTCCAACATAATGGGAATAACATACATGTACATACGTGTACAATGTGTACATATTATATCTTATGGTTGGTATTCTTTGTAGATAACGTATAATTATGCGTAATATCTTATTCTACACCTATAAAACATATTACATTACGAAACGTCATACATCTTCTAGGAGAATTGATTCAACACATTACATACTTCAGACATAAATGTATATCTTATGTATTACAATTATATACATTCCATATGAACAATACATGCTTCCAACATGTAAATAACAAGGAAAAGGTCAGACACAATGGTGATTTTTAAGCCTACCCCTACCCCGCCCACATTCTCTCACGTCTCCCCACACGTTCTACTAATTCCACCACTTAGGAGAAAATTCTCAAGGGATGCTCCGACAATTTTCTGGTCGCCTTTTAGCACTATTTTGCCCTTTTTTACTGTCCTCTACGCTCTACGTGATGCTTTCAACTCGTTATCCGCTCTCCCTGTAACATATTCCGTACATATGTAAAGCTCTGGAAGCGGTTCCCAATATGAAATCATTCCAGTTCTGTACTAGAACTTTTTTCTCTCTTTTTATATCGCACATAAATTTATATAGGGAAATTATCATATTTGTGTTAATCACTTTAGTAATGACACAACTACTTAAACTCGCTTTACTAAAACTACGCTGATACCCGGACTTGAACCACCGACCTCCAGGTTACAAGTCCGCCGCCTTATCGATCAAGCTACTGAGGTCGGTCATAAATTTATATAGAAACAATGTATTACTAACTAATTTTCATATATGGTCTCAGTAATAACACCATTATAATTATGTACAGGGTTAGTCGAGAAAATACAAATTAAAGTGCCTATAATTTATACCTGTCACTGAGAGAACGAGGACTAACTCAGTACTTTCATATACCAAGAAACTATTCTCCTGTGTACTTACCTGGAATCACCACTCATCGAATCAAGCAAAACGCTAGTTTTGCAACGCCAAGAAAAACAAAACGAGCGTGTATACTTACGCTAAACCTAGTTCGTATGTATTTTCTTTTGTGATTTTGACCTTCTTAAATAAAACTTTTTAATTTTTTTTCTTCATATTCGTGTTTGCCTCGTCGAATAGAAGAAGACTACTTTTTATTTGACCTTCTTCTGATCTACAATACACCACACAATTCTATTATTGTAACAATTCTAATTTGGATCTAGATCTCACCTTAGAACAATATAAACAAAGATGTAGCGAGGGCCTGGATATGGGTCTTTAGCCTGTATGCAGTGTCCCTCCAACCTCTTCACGTAATTGCAGCATTATTGCTGCGTGTGAACGAACAGTGATAGAAAACAATACTTTCTATACATTATAGCTAATAGAAAGTAAAAATGAGATTGTTTCAGTGACGATGCTACCTAGTTTGATATTGCAGATATCCCTAAAACTTGTCCCTCAAAATTTTTAGATTGCGACACCAGAGTAAGTAATTAGAAATTAAAAAAAAAAAACAAAAAAAAAAATAGTATCAACTTCTCTTCTAACTGCGCTTCTGGAATGGAGGACAAAATAATTTCTTGTACTGTTTAATTTTTGTCTTTTTTTCCATCGTCTCTTCTCTTAGGAAGTATTATTATTTCCTCTTGAATTTTCTAATTTCCGTTGAGGGCCACCCCCCTAGAGGGTATTCCCCTAACTTGGTAATTCCCGAAAATAGCTCCATTTCGGATGAAAAGCATACTTTATAAATTTATTAATCTAGTCTGGTTTGTTTACCGTGATGACCGCGAGGGTGTCCGATATACGGGGTTATAACTCATTCAGGTTATTGAGAGATATTAGTTTTGTTTTTGATGTTTATTGTAATAATATTACAAATAGTTGTAAGGAATTTCGACCTCAGTAGCTTAATGCAGTTGTAACCTGGAGTTCGGTGCTTTAAGTCACGGTATGAGCGTATATTATTTTGTTGAGGCGAGTTTGAGTATTTGTGATATCACGAAAGTGATTAATATAAAATATGATAGCTTTTAACTTTTTTAATAATATTATTTTAACTATTTAGTCAGGTATGTATTACATTTGATTGTAGAAGTATTACATTGTAACTTTTTTTTAACAGACTGTACAACGTAAGTACAGTACGAGTACCTCTACTTCCTAATCTCCTCATCCTCATCCTCCCACTTTTCCCTTGACCAACAGCAAATCAGACCATATACCAAATAAGTTCTTTTTATTTTCTCTTTTAAATTTCGTGTTAAAAAAAACTGTTCATATGTTAAAACCACTTTTTTCTCAACCAACATCAAAGCAGGCCGTGTACCAATAAAATAGTTCTTTTACCAAAGGGCTGTTTTTCCCTTTTTAAGGGAAAACAGGATTATAATAATCCTGGTTAAGATTAGATTAATATGATCCTGTTTCATAATTTGGACCTCATAGTCCGACTTAAGGAATGGTTTTTTCTTTCTTAAAATTTTATTTTATAATTTGACCGAGGGATTTTTTTTTTAATTCAGTGTGTTCGTATCTTGAGAACCCCTTCCCCAGATTATTTCACTAGGTTTTAAGAGCTTATCTCTTGGATCCAGGCTTCCGAATCCAATTCTATAATAAGTTTGTGATGTTCCTTGTGTAAGTACAATTCAAATTGTCTTCTTTCCTCATGTAGGCTAAAATAAGTGACTTTAAAAGCCTACCTGCTATTGGTTAAGCTTTTTTTCCTCTTACATTTATATGTTTACACCATACATTACTACCCCAGTACTTATGTGTGAAAGGTACTGGACTATAAGATTATAGGTATATAAATTATAACAAAAAAGTCCGAACAACACTTAACTTCAGCGAACAAACTCGAAATGATTCATTTTTTTATGGACTCAAATTAATATATTTATTTTTAAAACATTTGTAAAATTAATTAAATATGTAACAATATATTAAAAGGGTACTCCTGCTCCATCTTCGATTGAACCATAACTGCGTGGGTGGTATCTTGATCCACGCAGCCTCAAATGATTCATTAATAGTGATGTCACGACTTCAAACTCTCATACCAATTCTCAATTCTTGGGATTTGAACCTCCGACCTCCGGGTTACAAGTCCGCTGCCTTATCCAGCCACTTAGAATGATGTAATCAACGAGTGGACAAGCCACAATTGCTACAAGTAAATTAGATCCTTAAAAAAATATAATGAATAATATTTTAAAATGGGTTTTTTTTTCATACATTGCTTAAATGCAATTAAATATAATGGCAATTACATAAGCAGGGTTATATTTGTTTATATACTAAACTTGTTCTAACCTACCTGATATTTATTCCATTTAATCTATATCTAAGATTTCTCTACATTTTCTTGTTGCTTTCACACTGTATGAATGTACCTAAAATATATTATATCCTTACAGAGTGACGTTTTTTTTTTATCTCCTAAATATCCTCTTTCTTCCTTAGGGATCCGAGTTAGGTCCTCCCTTAGCTCATGTCTTCCCAATTTCATAATTTTCCTTGCGTTTATATATTTCCTGACTTCCTGAAATAGACGTTCTAACGTCCTACATAATGATCTGCGACATTTTGTCTTACGAAAACATATACTACATAATATTATGTCCTCTCTCCCCAAGTCCCCATTGTCCACCTTCTTGAAAATCTGATTTGGTTTTAAGCCTCCGTGGCGTAACGTTTGTGACTACTGCCTGTGGTCCAAAGATCCTGAGTTTAATTTGCGGTTGGAGCAGACTTTTCACACAGAAAATTCTGTTCTCACCGAACACGTGAGGCTGGTATTTCCGGTCCTATCCAGGCTGGGTGAGGTTATTGTGGCTACCTGGTACGATTCTCAGCGAATGGAGGGTAAAACCCCCGTCCTGACTATCTCAAAACATGACGTTAACAACCAAATAGAATCAATGGACACGAACGGAGCTTAGAGATTGGATCTGGGCGTCCATATATTATACAATATGTGAAAGGTATAATTCTCTCACCACCGTGATATAGGTAGCCGTGCCAATCTCACGGACACGGAATTATTATCATTATACGGAATTTCATATTTCTTTTACCTAATTACAATACATTATAATATGATATTCTTCTTTATCGAAAAATATAATAAAAGTATACTGATTATGGTTATGGTACATAACATATATTATTATCTGATCATTACGTAAGAGCATTTAAATTCCATTTATAGGTTCATTGTCGTGTCTTGTAGCATTACTCACCACAGAAAGGTAAGTTAAGTAGCCAAAAGAGTTTCGAGCATCAGGATATAAAGCTACTATGGTCACGTTTACGATGCATCGTTAACTTTTATATGGAGTGGATGAATATTAAGAGTGGGTACTTGAAATGGATATTGGGAGTGAAGAGAGGAAGAAGGAGAAGTATTAGAGGGATATTGAGGGAGAAGAGTGAGTAGGAGACAGAGAAGGAAAAAGAGAAAAGGAAGAAGCAGGAGAAAGAGAAGGAGAAAGAAGAAGAGAGGAAGGAGAGAGAGAAAAGGAAGGAGGGGAAGAGAAAGTGAGAAAAGAAGGGCAAGGGAGAGAAAGAGAGAGAGTATAAGAAGGAGGGAGGGAAGGATTTAGGACAAGGAGGGAGGGTGTACAAGAGGAAGAAGAAGAGTAGGAATTCTTGAGGCAAAACAGGAAGAATCAGAAGGAGGAGGAAGAGTAGGAAAGAGACAGAGAGAGAAAGAGAGAGAGAGGAAGTGGAGGAAGAAAGGAGAGATGAAGAGTGTGAAGAGAAGAGTGAGTGTTCTTGAGGGAAGATAGGAAAAAATAAGAGGAAGAAGAGTAGGAGAAAGATGGAGGGAAGTAGAGAAAGTTTAGGTACAAGAGAGAGAGAGTAAGAGAGGAAGAAAGAAGAGAGTGAAAAGAAGAGTAAGGGTTCTTGAGGGTAGACAGAAAAATAGGAGGAAGAAGAGTAATAGGAGAAAAAGGGAGGGAGGGAGGTCTCCACGTATTTTGAGTAGTGTAACGTGAGTTATCTCTAAATGTTAAAGCCATTGGCCAAATGGCCACGTTGCCTACATACATACTTATTCTAATTTTACTTTTTATTTAAGTAGGTAGGTATCTACACTACCTACATATCAGGAAATTGTCTATCTAAGAGGCACGTTGAATACACCAGTTCTCGTTCTATCATTAAAGTTAAACAACTTCCAGCGTAGAACTTTCTAGGGTGACTATTAAAATTCGAACCGTCCCGTCCTGATGCCGGCGGCTATTCTCAGCCCAACCCAGGTTGGATCGCGATAATCTGGATAGCAAATTGGTAAATTTCTAGCAAAGGGAGAGTAAAACTCACGTTTCGATATTACCTTCACAGTTCAAAGGGACGATGAACCTCAGAAACATACTCAAGAATATTGTGTTGTGTGTACCGACCACCACGAGAATTGGGTAGAAGATGGTGAGATTGAATTTTCTTCAAATTAGCCACTCTTGAAAAGAAAACACTCTCCATGGCAAAAAATTTCTGTGTTTTTTAGCCACTCTTGAAAGAAAGAACACGCTAGCCGCCTCAGAATATTTCCCGTGTTTTTTTTTTTTCGACCATATTTTCGTGTTGAGTCCCTTGGTGAAATACGGGAAATATATTATTTCAATTTTCAATGAAATAATAAAATTAATATTCTAATAGTTACAATAAATACCGAGAAGATATTCATTAATTCCTATGTTCCATTCTGCCTATTTTTCTCTCTCACATTATTTTATCCATTTCGTACTACCTACTCAATTTATTCATCTCTCACTTCCATCTCATACACGCTGAAAAAGGATTTTTTAAAAAGTTTGTATAAAAACCATTCGCATAAAAACTATAGTAATTTAGCATATTTTATGCTAAAAAAAATCAATTTTTTCGCGTTTATACATAATTTTAGCATAATTTACACAAAAAGAGCCGTTCGTATAAAAATGGCTTTAGCATAAAAGTTTTTTATACTAAAATTAGCTTAATTTTATACAACAGGTTTTAATGACGTCATCTCATGTATGCTAACAGTGCCACATGTATGCTAAGAGAAGCTTTTTATGCGGAACATGTATAGTGAAGTTCGTATAATTTCATGCTAACAAAATCTTAACATAAAATAACTGTTTTCTTAGGGTAGCATAAATACTTTAGCATGAATTATATGCTAAACTAGTCCAGCTCCCGCATGAATGAGTACCCGGGTTCGAACCCTGACGGGGGCAATAATTTGCAACCGTGATGGTTTGGTTACTGTTTAAGTTACTGACGAGGGTTCTACATTTAGCTGGGGATACTACAATACGTATTATATTATAATGTGATATACCTTTACAAAAAATTAATCATATAGAAACCTTGATAATATTTTCAAATGTGTTTCGCCCATGTTAAATAATCCTTAAACGTAATTCCCGGGAATATTATCTAATACCTATATTATTCTTAGCTTTTGTGTTGTAATTACTCAAACAGATTCCGTGGGAAACACATTAATATACCTTTAAACCTACCTGTTATACCTACCTGAGCGTTGCGTAGCTTATATAAATAAATGAAATAGTGCTATGGGCTAGACTCGAGAAATGGACTCTGAAATCTATTAATATTAGGTAATAATACACAATGGAAGGATTTTAGAGGCAAAGGTTAAAGGTATATTTAACGGTGATGAGGCTTTCGGAAATTTAAAGCATATATACCTATATTATGTTATGTATAACCACACCACTCATATTGACCAGCCGGCGACGTATATCAATTGGGTCACTAATGGAGAGAGGTCATCCTCTGTTTTTGCATGGATCGCAGGTATACGAGTGAAAGAACCTTTTTTAATGACATTTGGAACATTTGAACTGAACTTCGAAACACCTATGTGGAGTATAAAGTATTGTGTGTACAATTCATATACCTGATGTTAATATACGACGGGACCAGCTCCCACAGCACATGGCTCAGTGGTCTTTGCACTCGTTAGACCCGGGCTCGAATCCCGGCGGAGACAATAATTTGTCAACATGGGTTTGGATGTTTTCGGGACCCATTCAGCCTCGTAACGACAATCTATATATGGAGGTATTGTCCATAGCGACTTGTCCTCAGCAATTACAGAAAAGATGGATTATATAATTAGATTTGGATTTACTGGAAAAAATCCTACAATGCTGTAGTGAGCACCTATATGAGCACCTATATACCTACAAATTATTAGTGGCCACCTGAATTGGGGAAAAATGATCAACTCAACTTACGGGAGTTCTGCAGCAAAAATGAATGATCTGAGAGCAAAATGTTCGAGAGTAAAATGTTATAAAAATTACCTGAATTACTAAAGACAATTGTTAAACTTTCAACTTTTCATACCAATTTCACAAAAAACCACTTTTTTGCCCAAATATTTTTCATTTGTACTGTGTGTGTGTCTGTGTGTGTTTGTGTGTACTGTGTGTGTGTGTACTGTGTGTGTGTGTATGTATGTGTGTGTGTACTGTGTGTGTGTGTATGTATGTGTATGTGTGTATGTATGTGTGTGTGTGTGTTTGTGTGTACTGCGTGTGTGTATGTATGTGTGTGTACTGTGTGTGTGTACTGTGTGTGTGTACTGTGTGTGTGTAATGTGTGTGTGTATGTGGTTGTGTGTGTGTGTGTGTGTGTGTGTGTGTGTGTGTGTGTGTGTGTGTGTGTGTGTGTTTACGATCCTGAACATAACAGTATCGATGCACACACATAAAGTTATACAAATGAAATATTTGAAGACATAACTTCAAGCCAAATTGGTACACCGCTCGTGCTTAACATAATCTCGGTCGCATAAACCATGCATTTTTCGTACAAAAAGGCACTTTACACCTATTTCCGCATACTTTTTATGTCAACGCAAAATGTTTGCATAAAGTTATACATACAGGAAATTTGAAGACATAACTTCAAGCCAAATTGGTACACCGCTCGTGCTTAACATAATCTCGGTCGCATAAACCATGCATTTTTCGTACAAAAAGGCACTTTACACCTATTTCCGCATACTTTTTATGTCAACGCAAAATGTTTGCATAAAGTTATACATACAGGAAATTTGAAGACATAACTTCAAGCTAAATTGGTACACCGCTCGTGCTTAACATAAACTTGGTGGCATGAACCATGCATTTTTCGTACAAAAAGGCACTTTATACTTAATTCTGCATGCTTTTTATGTCAACGCAAAATGTTTGCATAGAGTTATACATACAGGAAAATTGAAGACATAACTTCAAGCCAAATTCGTATACCTCACAGTCTTAGCATAACTGCTATGCTAAACTATTAGCATAAACCATACGTGTTTCGCATATAAAGTAATTGTATGCTACTTTACGCATGCATTTCATGCCAATGAGGGCTGTTCGTATAAAACTATACAAACATAAAAATAAGAGCTATAGATTCATGCTAATTTAACATGATTGACATTCTTCGTATAGACTTATGTAAAGTCTGCATAATTTTTAGCATAGAAATAGGGCGGTTTGTATGATTTCATGCTAAGGTTTTATGTTTCCAATAAAGATAGTTGTGTTCGGTTCGATCATTTCTTTTTAAGTGTGACAAGGCAAGGTTGTATTAAGTACGTTCGTAATGTCAGTGAGTGAAATTTTAGGAGACGACGCAGGCGAAGGAGAGGAATTGTCTGCTAAAAAGTCTAAAATGAAATAGCTTAATGATAAAATTAAAATCTTGCTTAAGTTTACAGAAATTACACATTAATTTAAATTTTACCTACCTATTCTAAAAAAATGTACCCAGTTTCTTATTGTTCACATAGTATCTTAGTTACTTAAAATATTTAGTTCAGCTCAAAATTTGTACCTATTATGTAATCTAAATCTTCTTAGTGGAGTGTACCCTCGAAGAGGATTCAACCTTTGATGTTCAAAGGTCCTATATAAGCACCTTAACCTGGGTGCAATGTCTCATTACTTCATTAGTTGCTATCAAGTCAAGTGCTCCTTGGTTCTTCCTCATTAGTTGTTGTCGAGTGCTTGTGTGAGTTGGTTATTCTTGAAGACTCATCATGGACAGTGTATCAGTATCAGACCTTCTAACTGCCTGGGGACTACAGCAGTACGTGGAAACATTTGCAAGTAAGTTTTCCTTTATTTCCTTTAACACAAAATTGAAATTTCCGACGGTTCGAATCGAAATTTACATTGTTGGCCAGTACAAGTGTTCGACGGTTGTTCGTAATATCCAATTTACTGTTATTCAAAGTCTTTCCTTTTAGTTATTTCAATTCTTTCCTCGGAAAATTCTCATTTAAATCTGACTCCAGTGTTACCTCTTTAATTTCTTTGTCCTTTAAGAAAGGAAAATAATGGAATCGACCAAAATTTTCGATAGTCAGTTTTCATTGCCAAAACACGTTTTTCTCTGTTATCTAATTTGTTTAAAACAAAATATAATATATGAAATCAGGTGAGAAATATTAAATGCTGTTTTTCAAATAATTACCTTCGCTATAGTTTTTGAACGTGCCGAAGGAATTTTGCTGTATAGTTTTTATTCCTTAAAAATAAAATTTTGATATTATGTTTTGTCTGGTATTAAGGGCTATTTCATTTTGAAAAATTTGGGCCCCCTACCAAATTTGAAAGCCCATATTGGGCATTTTTTAATGCCAAATTTAATGCCTAACCTGAATACCTGATCAGTTTGATCCACTAGTATATATTGGTACTCATGTCTGTTTCAGATAACCAAATCACCACGGACATTCTGAGGGACATGGAGCCGGCGGAGATGAAACTGCTCATTGACTGTGTTGCTCACATCATCATTCTACGCAAAAAACGGGACGAATGGATTAAACAGTGTGAACAACAAAGCCAATTCTTACAAGAAGACACCTCGATGATTCAATTTCAACCAAGCACATCACATAGTTCCCACATGGCCAATCTCTGCAAGACGGAGGATCGTACACAACTCTAGACAACGTTGGCCATTCTTCAAGTAGTGTCATATTAGATGCATGGAGAACTGCTTCATCGTCTCATTATGACTCTTCACAATGGAGTTCTTCGGGGTCTTGGACATCAACACCGGTGGGTGGGCACACCACACCAGTTGTGACACCAGAGTCCGGACTCACGCCAGTCTTGACACCTGGACTCACGCCAGCCTTGACACCTGAAGGAACACCAAGCAATGTAACTACAGGAAGCAATATGCCCGACACCTCTAATATCTTTGTGGCACTTGACAAACCACTGATTCATAGAGCGCTCTCAAGAGTATCAAATTCGCAGAAGCAATCATACCTCAACATGACTTCCTTCATGTCATATGATCGGCAGGCTGTTGCTCAAGCAATCATGAAGTACATATTTTCACACTGCCCCCAGCGGACACTTTCAACAATCGACTTCATGAGAATACGGGACCTAATCATAGAACAGTTTCCTTTTGAACGAGAAACCTCCACCATCTGGTTCAAATTGTACCGTTCCAATGACAGCGACAATGATCTACCTGAAGCATTTTCTTCAAAGAAAGATAAGCCTTACCGGAGCTCCACGTCCGGCTTGCTGTATGAAATCTGGCGAAATCTCAGAAATAAAGGAAAGAAGGAAGGTGTCATCGAGTTCAAGAAGCGAAGGCCAAGTCAGAACCGTGAAAACCAAGAGCAGGAGGACTCGGAGTTGAACAAAAGCATTGCAACAGACACATTCATTACCGTAGGTATGTATATACTTAAACTACAATTCGATAACTTATAACAGACCTCAGTAGCCTGATCAATAAGGCGACGGACTCGTAACCTGGAGGTCGGAGGTTCGAGTACCAGGTTAAGCATATATTTGGTAAAGCGAGTTTGGGTAGTTGTGATCAAAATAGTGATTAGTACAAATAACTAAAAAAAAATTATAAAAAAATAATTTTATATCTCAGATGTGGGGCTACGTGACTTTTTTAATAACATGTGTTGTTTTGTTTTCAGAAAACACCGTAGTTCAAAACTATCTGCAATGGTTAGAGACTGCTACTCCAAGTGATTCCTTCGAGACTATCAAACTCCGTTGGGAGGAGACATCAAGGGACAGACTCCAATGTTTGCAGGCGGGCAATGAGAAATTTCAATCAATCATCCAGTACTTCAACACATATCGTATTCTGCGGGATCCTGAAAGAGGACCTGTGTTGGTAAGTTATTTCTTTTTTGATTTTTGATATTATATGAAATTACATTTTTACAATAAGTCCTTAATATTAACTTGAATACTGAATAGATAATTATTATTTACTGACATACGAGTAACATGCCCTAAACAACCCACACTAAGAAAATCGGTGATTTTCTTGTTATGTGGGATAGTACTATTTTTCTCACTTTATTTTACTTTCAATTCTATTTCTCTCTCTCTCTATCTCTCTCTCTCTCTCTATCTCTCTCTCTCTCTCTATCCCTCTCTCTCTATCTCTCTCTCTCTCTCTCTCTCTCTCTCTCTCTCCTCTCTCTCTCTCTCTCTCTCTCTCTCTCTCTCTTTCTTTCGTTTATTTTTATTTTTCTATTCATTTTTTATTTATTTCGATCTCACTTTCTTTTCTCATTCTTTATCTCTTTTTCTTTCTCTTGACTATCAATGATAGTTGATTATTTATCTCGTGGTTCTTCTTTGTTCTAGATAAACATGGACTTTGACATATTGCATCCTGGAAGAACAACGTGCTTGATTGAAGGCCTTCTCCATCACAGGGAGAAGATCATCACCCTAGCAAAAGCCGTGAAAGAGAGGGCCTCTCGGAAAGATCTTGTATCCAGTGATCTCGTCAGTTTCCTAGAAGAGTTGTCACCCAACGCTAACATGGACGTTCGGACTGCGCAGTGCCTGCTATTGCTGCCCTACCTCACATCAGTTCCTGCCACAAAAAAGGTGAAGAGTTACTCTTGGAAACCATCAAGGTCTGAAGTTTGCGAGGGATTCATAATGCATGTGTCCAGTCCTTCTAACATAGAAACCTGCAGGGTGAGTCGGATTGAAAAATTGACTAAAATGTACAGACCCACTTTACCCTATGTCATGTATGTAGGTGATTTTAAAAATCCAACCAATGTTTATTGTGTTGTAGATGACATTCTACAACCTCAAAATTCAATTGTAGCAGCTGTAGATCTTTGTTTCAAGATTTTCTTTGTAACGCATTGTAATTACCCAGAAGAGAGTCAACATCTGTGGCTTACACTGCAGCTAGGTTTCTACGAAATATCCACCAAGTATGATAAGATTCATGCACCGACTACTAAACTTTTAGCTGACCTTGCATTGATGCCTAAAGCAAATAGAGCAGCCAGGGCATCTAGGTAGGTAATTTGTCTGCTCAAAGTAGGGGAATGTGGGGACTAAAGGAGGTTAAGTTTAATTAAATTTCAGACCATCAAAGTCTCGGTTTTACAATCCTCTTTTTGAGCTGTTAAACTTGCTCTATTTTCTGCTCTCTTCCTCCAATATTTGAAAACATTTTCTTTTTGTCTTTTCCATTTTGCCCCACCTTCCCCTACATGTGTCAGCCCCCTACACAGAATTTTTTTTAATATATTTGTTTTAGTTTAGTTTACTTGTAGGTACAAATTTTGAGCTCCTTTATCGTATTTTTGTTGTTTTAATCTATTTCAATTTGCTTACTATAATTGTTTACTATGTTCACTTGCGAGGACTGTCAAAAATTGTTCCAAACTATTTTTTCATATTGTAAGCACATTAAGGACTCATGTCCTGTACGTGCTAGAAATGGTAATTCCTCCCGATTCACGCGCCTTCTTGTCGTCGACATTATTCAAATTTGCATGCACTACGCAAGCATTTGAAAACATTACATCATGATTGTGAACCATCTGAGCTTAATGATTCTTTCATACGAGATGATAATCCACTTGCTAGTACTATTTCCATGGAAATTGATGTGTCTCGTGAAATAGCGAACACAGCAAGCTCGGTGAAAGATTCTTTGCGAAAGTTAGTCACTTCTCTATATGCAAATCCAGGCATTCCAAGAAGTACCATTCAAAATTCTGTAATTAACATTGAAGAATTTTTGACATCCTATAATAATCATTTAACCAGGGTTATTGATTTGATAGATAAATCAGGGTTCCCTAAGAGTTATTATCACTTGTATTTAAGAGACTTGTTCGTAGCATCTGAAAACGAAATGTCTGATCTGAATTCAGACCATAAAAGAATTCTGAGTTTCCAGATTTTGGGAACGTTAATTTTACCCGTTGAAATTACAATAGGGTCTCGTTTAGATATGGTTAGAAGAGGTTTGTCTCATTCTCCTTGTACTCTTCAGTTGATACCAGTTGAGTTGGTTTTGGGAAAAATTTTATCCCTTGATCACATTTTCAAGGGCATTTCTGACTATTTCAGAATGGTTAACAATTCATCTGAATTAATGAGTAACATTGTTCAAGGAAATGCTTGGCAAAGAAGAAATTTTGTTCAATCAGAAAATGAAATGCATCTCCCACTAATTTTATACTTTGATGATTTCGAAGTAAATAATCCCTTAGGTAGCCATGCAGGAATTCAAAAACTGGGTGGGGTTTATTTGTCTCTTCCATTTCTCCCACCATATTGGTTTTCTCAGTTGAACAACATTATTATGTTGTCGATGTTCCATGCGTCTGATAGACGTACCTTTGGGAACAAGGCTATTTTTAGCCCGATTATCCAGAAACTAAATTTTCTAAGTAGTAACGGTATATCTGTTCACAATAGATACTTCCAGGGCACTGTAAAATTGCATGTCGTTAGTATCACTGGTGATAATTTGGGCTTAAACGGTATTTTGGGTTTCGTTGAGAGTTTCATAGGTAATTATTGTTGTAGAATTTGTTCTGTTGACAAGAGTGCACTTGCAACCATGCATACTTTAGATACTACTTTATTGCGAGACATGGAATCTTATAACAGAGATCTGGAAGTAAACGATCCTTCAAAAACAGGAATAAAAGAAAAGTGTGTTTGGTTAGAGTTAGATGGGTTTTCTCTCTTTGACAATGTTGCTGTTGATATTCTTCATGATTATTTAGAAGGTTGTTGTCGTTATGTCTTATCTTACGTTGTAAATTATGTAATTAAAGAAAAAAAATTTGTGACTATTGAACTCTTACAAAGAAAAATTTTTTTCTTCGATTTCGGTCCGGATAGCCGAAATAAACCTTCAAATATTTTATTTGATGATGGATCTGCCACAATCAAACTGAAATGCTCAGGATCTGAAATGATGGTTTTTGTCAAATATTTTGGTCTTATTATTGGGTATTACGTTCCTGAAGACGACAGGGTCTGGGACCTTTATGTCTTGTTGAGGAAACTATTAGATAAATTAATGGTACGTTCCTTTTCAAAGGATGAAATAGCTCCTCTTAGACATTTAATTGAACTATTTTTGTGGACTTTTAGTGATGTTGTAAAAGAGAACCTGAAGCCTAAGTTTCATTTCCTTCTACATTATCCAGATATGTTTCTCAAATTTGGTCCATTAGTTTCTTTGTCCACCATGAGATTTGAAGCTAAGCATAGAGTATCAAAAATAGCTGCTCGTGCGGCTTGTACTAGAGTTAACATTTGCAAAACAGTTGCAACGCGAAACCAATTGACATTACATCATTACTTATCATCAACTTCAAAGGTAGAGGGGATAGTTTTTGGTAGGAAATCGAGCATTTTCACAGAGCATTCAGAGTTTTTGAAATCCAAATTCAATGTTAGTTCCCCAGATTTGTTCGTTTCCATTACATGGTTGGAAACGAAAAATTGTAAAATAGAAAAATCTAGCATTCTAATGAAAGATCTTTGTATGGACACTATGCTTCCAATTTTTGTTCAAGTAGAAGACATTTTTGTTTGTAACGGACAAGTTTTTTTCATTTGTTCTAAATTACAATGTCAATACTTTATTGACCACTTTCAAGCATACAAAGTAGTACAACAGACCGAAGAGAAAGAGTACTTGTCTCTGGAAAACCTATTTTCTCCCATTCCACATACGCTTTCCATTCAACCCAACTTCACTTTTTATGTTACTTTAAGATGCAACATAGAATAGGTAGGCATAACTGTAAACTTTATAAATGATATAACTGTTAACTGTCTGGTGATCTAAGAGCTATACAGGTTCATCTGTACAGAGTATACGTAATAAAGGTATACTAATATACCTGAAAGACACCTGACTGTTTCTATTACCCCATTTTACCGCTCCCTGATAATGTAACATATAAGTTGTATTTTTTCTTAACTGTATATATAGTGTAATATCTGCAAATAAAAAGTTGTTGATGTGTAATTTCTGTAAATTTAAAAATTGTTATTGTGTAATTTCTGTAAACTTAAAGTGTAATTTCTGTAAATAAAGAGTGTAATGTGTTGTACATTATATTTACTTGAATAATTGAATTCTTCTTCATTTTCCACACATAGGGCAATACATATATCCTATGACTTTGTATGACTAGGAATATGCATGTAGATGACTTCCGTCCGAGTGCAAAATATTTATGCACTTAGTCGGAGGCTATCCTGCAAATTTCTGTACATTCAAATACATAGGTATATGTATAGCTGTATGCAAAAGTATGCATACAGCTATACGTATCATACGTATAGCTGTATGCATACTTTTGCATACTGCTATGAGAACGTTCGCATATTGAATATGCGAACGTTGGCATAGTGACTATGCCAACGTTAGCATAGTCACTATGCCAAGGGTCGCATAGTGACCATACCAACGTTCGTATATTGTTATGCCTACTTTGCATAATAGTTAGCATAACACTATGCCAACGTTAGCATGCGGTTTTTAACAGTATGCCTACTTCGCATAACAGTTAGCATAACACTATGCCAACGTTAGCATGCGGTTTTTAACAGTATGCCTACTTCGCATAACAGTTAGCATAACACTATGCCAACGTTAGCATGCGGTTTTTAACAGTATGCCTACTTCGCATAACAGTTAGCATAACACTATGCCAACGTTAGCATGCGGTTTTTAACAGTATGCCTACTTCGCATAACAGTTAGCATAACACTATGCTTACTTCGTATACTGGTATGAAAATGACACAGCAAGTATGCATAATCTTTATGATAGGCGAATTACTTTATGCTAAGATACGTATAATGTTATGTTAAACAAATGAAATTCAGAGCATAGACTATGCAAGTTAAACATGTTATTATGCTATCAATGAATTGAATTGAATTGAACAATAGCATAACTTTATACATCCGTTGGCATAAAAGTAATGACGTCACAACTATGACGTCACGACTTTTGACAAATTTCGTTAGCATAAACTATGCTAACCACTTTATGCTAAAGTCGAAAATATCGCGTATGCTAACTTTGTAAGGGTCCCCCGTATGTTTAATTAATCACAATACTATGTTAAATTTCGCAGTTGGTTTTTCACCGTGTACTACACTCCCTCCTTCTATCTCTCTCTCTCCTTTTCCATTCCTTTGTATAACAGTCTTTTTTGTCTGTCTGCTTTTTTTTAATCTTTCCTAGTGATTCCATTCTATTTCCTGAATTTAAATGATAGTAGGAAGTAGAAAAGGTTATAGTCCATCTCCAATGTAACCACGAAATAAAAAAAATTCACGATTTTTTGTATCTACTCTTTTAATTTCGCTCTATTTTCTCTCTCTATTTCTTTTTCTATTTCTCTCTCTCTCTTCTCTCTCATTTCCTTTAATGTCTTCTTCTTGTTCTAATTACAACCATGACACATTTTCTGTATCTGACTCATTTTATTGAATTAGTCTTTCATGTCTTTTTTCTCTCTCATTATCCTTCTACCTCACTCTCATCATCCTTCTACCTCAATCTCTCTCTCTCTCTCTATCTATCTTTCTACCTCACTCTCATTCTTTCTCTCTCTATCTTTCTATCTCACTCTCATTCTCTCTGTCTCTCTACCTCTCATCATTCTTCTACTTCATTCTCTCTTTCTATCTTTCTACCTCTCATTATCCTTCTACTCCATTCTCTCTCTGTCTATCTTTCTACCCTTCATTCCTCACTATCCCTCTACGTCATTCTCTCTCTTTCCACCTCTTATTGTCCCTCTTTCATTCTCTCTATCTTTCTACCTCTCATTATCCTTCTACCACGTTCTCTCTCTTCTTTCATCTACTTCCCTTCCACTTTCTCTCTCTCCCTCCTATCCTCTCTTCTACTCTCAATGGCATCATTTTCCATGTTAATTCGTCGCCGTTCTAGTTTGATTATTTAACAAATTTGTATTATGTAGAAAGAAATGAAAAGAGAAGAAGAGAGGTCAAAGACAAGAGGGAGATGAGAGAGGATAGATACAAAGTCTGGTAGAAAAAAATGTAGCACAAAGTCAATGTAGGTGTAAGGATTGTTTGTCTCTCTTTTTTACTATTTATATCCGTTCTCCCTATTTTCACAACTTTCCTCTCTTTATCTTTTTCTCTCTCTCATTTTCATCCCTTATTTCTCTCTCTTTATCTTCTATCTTACTCTCTCTAAGACTCAATCGATTTCTCTCGGACTAAGTTAAAAGATATTTTTTTTAAGTGTAATTAAATTTCTGCAATAAAAATTGCACTTCTGAAATTCATGTAAAACTTATCGTTGGCTGAAAGTACATGGAAATACATGGGAACTATGTTTCCCGTCACCTTACACTCTGCAGTGCTGTCTCTTTTTTTTGTATAGGGGGTTCTTCACACCTCTGCCGAGGTGTTTGATTTAATAGTAGTAAAGATGTTTAATTTTTAATGCTCAAATTCAAAATTCTATTTTTCCCTATCACCCCATTTTGTCTCCATATCTCTCTTTTCTCTCTCTCTCTCTATACTCTCTTGATTTCTAAAAATCTCTGAATTTTGTTGTCACTCTGCGTCTCTTTTTCTCCCCCTCCCCCCCCCCTCTCTCTCTCTCTCTCTATTACTCTTCTCTATTACAACCCCTCCCCCTCCTCTCTTTCTCTCTATTATTCTTCTCTATTACAAACCCCTCCCCCCTATCTTTCCTCTCAGAGTCAGCGCACGTGTGCTCATTGAATCAGCACCAGAAACGTGACAAGACTCGAACCTGGGCCACGTGACTCAGCCGTGAGCTTGCTGCTGATTGACAAGTAGAGTTTAAAGGGGGGGGGGGGCGTCTTTGTGTCAATTAGATTGTTGTTAATTTGCGTAGAGTGACTCATTAAGACGTCCCGTGAATTAATCATAGCTAGTATTGTTGTAATCAACCATGAGGTTGAACAACGTCGACCCTGCTTGAGCGGGATAAGACAGTAAAAGAAGAAGGAGAAGACAAATTTATTATTGTTGTAGATACAACTGTGTAGTTTCAAGTGATAGGTATAGATTAGATAGAGGCTATAAGTGACATACGTTTGGTTTCGTTGATTTTAATTTAAAAAAAAAAAAATTTTTTTTTTGCTCCGATTTTCTTTTTTTGAATTGAATGTCGTTTTTATCTGTGCTCGTTATAGGTAGTGTGACAGGGCACCCTTGATTCATAGTTTTCAAAGAAAGTGAGAGAGATAGTGAAAGAAAGTGAGAGGGAGAGGAAGAGAAAGTGAGAGAGAGAAGAAATACTTGTTATGTGTGAAAAGGAGAGAAAATAAAATGGGAAAATAGAAGGGGGTGAATGAAGTGACTATGGCTCAGTTGCATAGTTGTCTCTTAAATATCAATTCACCATTTAAGCGTCAACTCGGTTGTTAAAATTCCAATTTTCTTTGCACAGTTCATATTTATTATTATCATATTATGCTTTATTAGGTAAGACAAAGTAAAATATATACAGTAAAATACAATGAAATTACAAAGAAAAAATAAATAGATTGAACAAAGAAACAAGAACAAAGAAGAGAATATAGCTAATGTCTTACCTAAAAGGCGGGTTTATTGCCTGTGGTAATCTCTTCCACCCAACCCTTATTTAATAGTTTATTAAATTCAATTCGGTATTATGTAGAATATGTAGATATATGGTCGTCGAAAATTAACATTTAACTGTTTTTTTAATCAACCACTCAGAGGGTTTGTAACATAAGTAAGTAAACTTGTCCACAATTTTAAAGCTGCTGCAAAGTGAAGAACTCGATCAGCAATTGGTAACAAAATAATCGGTCAATTCCTCCATTAGGCTTAACGGATTGTTAACTAGAACTTCATTTAATTCTTTGCTGATGCAATCCGCCTAGGAAGTACTAAGTGGGAGATATCACTTTAGTTAAACACAAAAAGTGAGGGAGAGTCACATCTTTCCAGCTTAATTAAAGTTTTTTTTTTATCATTAAAGTCTGATTTCGCATCTTTTTTGTCGTTCTATCTGTATCTCTGTTCTTCTACTTTCTCTCAGAGAGGGTTTTTCCGCCTTCTTTTTCTTATCTTTCTTTCTCTCTCTCTCTCTCTCTCACTCTCTATCTCTCTCTCTCTCTCTCTGTCTATTGGTGTCTTCTCTCTTCCCAAAATAAAAAATACGGGAAGTAGGTATGTGAATTGTAGGATTGTAGGTAGGTACTACCTATTTTTTGTATGAAAAAAATAATAAATTAATAATTATGCAAAATAAAATCTCTTTTTTTAATCCTTTTTCTCTCTCCCCCTTCCTTTTCTATGTCCATCTTCCGTCTTCTATTTCTATCCAACTCTCTCTCTCTCTTAATACTTCTCAAGATATCTAGTTACTTCTCTTTTCTCGTTTCACAAAGTTAATTAGGTATTTTAGCGATTTTTTCTCGAGATAAAAGCTCCTTACACCCAGCACTGCTCATTTAAATCGTGTTTTTATAAAGTTCTAAAGAAAAATAATGTAAGTAGGTACAGAAATCATACAAATCTACCTACCTTATGTTTGTGACAAGTTAATTAATAATTATTATCGTGGTTTCTTTTTCAAGACCAGAGAGTTGAACAAAAGAAAAAAATATTATTATTATGATTTTTAAAAATAAAGCTATGATTATGAATTATAATCGTAAAAGTATGACCTCAGTTGCTTGATCGATGAGATTGCGGACATAATATTTTATCATATATTATTGTAACCAGGAGGTTAGTGGTTATGTAAATTGCAGGTGCATAGGTACTTTGGAAAGGATTTAAAAGATTCAAATAAGACCCCAGGTACAGGCAAAAACCATAATTTCAACTTTCAGTTAGTTGTGGTGGCTTTAAGTTAGTTGTATAATACGTATACAGGTCATCCATTGTTGAACAGATCATCTTCTATGATGGTCTTTTAAAAAAGGACTTTAAGTTTAATTTTCCCGTCGGTAATATTTATGGGATCCTTATAGATTTATATCAAGTACATCTGTGACTCGAGAGTTCTCCAACTTTTGCATCGTTTTATTATTGAAAAAAGTAAAATATTCCAGGAATAAATAAGTTGGACAAAAAGTTTTATTGGAGGGATGTCGCAAGAGTGACAGCGGGGTAAAGATAATAAAAAGCGACAAGAAATAACAACTGTTGTGACAACGAGATGTCGCTTGTGTCCACTTCTAAGTACTACCTTTTTTTTTGGTACATGTGCGCTTAACTGGTGCGTTAAGTTGGCAGTCCACTCTTTAGCGCAGGTATGTTAAGTTGACTCCGTTCTGGTGGACTGCCAACTTAACGCACCTGCGCTAAAAAGGTATTTTTTCTGGTCGCAAAGGCAATGAGGTTAATTTCCCGTAAAAAATACGCGAAAAATATAAATTTATAATCAACCTTCCTGCTATCCTAAATTATAGTAAAAGTACAAATGAAAGACCAATACAGTCTAGCAAGACAGAGAGAACTGATAATTACTTGTTATTAAAACTTTTTTTTATATTTTTCGTTAATTTTCATGGTTTTGTGTTGATTCAAGCTACTTTAGATAGCTTGAATAAACAATAAAAGGGTTGGGTGAAAGTGATTGCAATCGCCAGTAACCCCGCCCTTTAGGCAGGACATTAGCTTTATTCTCTTTTTTGTTGTTGTTTCTTTGTTCAATCTATTTTTTTCTTTTCTTTGTTACATCTATACAACTTTATCTATAACTATGGTAGAGCGTAATATAATAAAAATAATTATTCAGATTGGTCTGAAAAATCTCAGCTTCTGCTTCACTGAATTACACATCTTAATATATAAATGTCAAAGTCACTGACTGACTGACTGACTGACTGATCATCACTGTTTCTCCGAACTGGTAAGTCCTAGGAAGCTGAAATTTGGTAGGTAGCTTTGTCTTATATTCTAGATGTGCAATAAGACGGGATTTTTCGAAATTCCCACTACAACACCTGCCATTGGCGAAAAAGGACTTTTTGCTTTCACGGCCATGCCTCGGCCCGCAAAGCGGGCGACAGCCCGCTAGTGGAATATAAAATCGGGTTGAGGATAGATAGTAGATAGTGTGTAAATAAATTTCTTAACTTGAACATTATCCTAAATCGGGCCAGAAATAAACTTCCCGGAAACTTCTGTTTACAAGTCATTAAAAAACAAAATGCTCTCATCTTGATTTGTTCTCAAGTTTATTTTATGAAATAAAAAATCGATTTTTTGGATGAGAAAAATAAAATGAAAAGAAAATTCAGTCAGGGGGACAGTCAGGGGGGGGGGGATGTTCAAGAAGAGAGCTACCTACAATGTAATTATAATTCTAAATTATGATTTCATAGTTATATTTTTACTTCACAATAGGAAAAAAGATACTTACTTTAGCCAGGAGAGCAGACTATTGTCAATTGTATGTCTGTCAGAAAGTTTTTTCTGAAAATAATAGATAAACTATTGTTATAGGAGAAATTGTTTTCATTATTTAGAAATGAATCTAAAAGTAAGCAAGTACCTATTAGTAAGCAGTTCTTTATTTAGATAATATTAATGACACACTTTAGTGGAAGGTAACCACCAGGCGAGGTTAATGCTCAAAGTACTGTTTACCGCTTAACCCTCAGAGTCTTATTTTTCGGAATTGTCAACCGAGATGGTAATCCCTAGGTCCAAGGCCCTACAAAAAAAAAAAAAAAAAAAAAAAAAAATGTGCACAATAAATTGTGTATACCCAGGAGGAGAAAGAAAAAGTCCAAGTTTTCACAATGGTTGATCGCACATGGAAATATGTTGTGCAGCAGGACGTGCAAAATTTTCAACCTAAGTTGGCTGGAGACCATCACTCCCCCCAAATTTATCCAAGCTGGTTACCAACAAAATTAGTAATTAATAAATTAGATAAATGATAATATTCTGTATAACTTTAGCATTTGAAGTTTTCTGAGGGCTTAAGGCAATTAAAATACAAGAAAAAGTAACAAACTGCAATACTCTCTACACTTCATGGACATCAATAAACTAAAAAGAAGAGAAATACTCTAATAAATCAACAATTAGCTCTCTACTAAACAAAACACAATACAGTTATCATGAACTATCATGGTCTTCTAAACTTTTTCAAGAACTTTTAGTTCTCCAAGCACATATTATTTTCACAAGATCATCCTTCTCGATGCGAAGACAGACCTGATGATGAGTGGAAAGGAGGGAGGGGGGGTATCTTGAACTTCACTCAAACTCGATTAATATCGTCCCCAGTATAATTCCCCCGGGAATATTGGGGAACAATATTGTACAATATACAGGGTGGTCAATATGAAATGTGATTGGCTTAGGAAATAACGCAGCCCTTTAGTTATGACATTTGTATACTCGTATTTTTTTTTTTTCTTTCAGTACCGAATCGTAAATAAATATAAATATATTTTTTTAAATACAAATTCGTTTAATTCATAGATAAAACACCTCCCGCATATCTGCTGTCCTCTTCATTGTTCCCAACACACTCGCCGCATTTCCAACCTGAACAGTCACACATGCTATTTGTATATATTTCTTTATTATTCATTGTTATTCGCATTTAAATGTATTGCCTAATCTAAACTTGTAAATGCGAAGTCGCTCACCCTGTTTATAGTCCCACAGCGCGTCCCTGGTCTTCTTCTTTCACTTCGTCTTTTTCCAAATCTAATTGTGGTCGCCATTTTTCAACCTCATGGTTGAGGTTGGTTGGTTCTGGCACATTTTTATGGCTGAATGCTCTTCCTAACGCCAACGATTCTATTTTACTGCTGGTCTACTAGCTGTTTATAGTCCCCCAGCTAGACTATCCACATACCATCGTAATAATTCAACATACATTCGGTTTTCAGCTTCGTTGTATGAACCATCCAGTATAAAGGACAAAGCAGAGAATTTTAAACCACAAAGACACTGGTAGTGTGGGACAGAAAAATGAGAGAGAGAGACAAAGTGTTGGAAACTAAATTTCTTCCTCGTCGAGTTTCAGCTAATAGGAAATAATGAGCTAGGGCTGTCCCTGGGGAGGTTTGGCAACACCGCGTGAAGCAGAAGGGAGGACGTTTTTCTTCTGGTCGGTTTGGCAACATTGTGGCAATATGTATAAGAAATATGCGTAAGACACTGAATTAAAACTAACGTAATGACTGTGTCGTTGAATCAAACTCGATCTTGGCAACAATTTTGAGAAGGAACATATTTTTAGTTCTACGGTTTGTTATGGATATGCGTAATTTTGGAGGTCTGGTGATGAACCCAAGTCTTAACCTCGCTAATCATAGCTTAACTTCAGTGACAGAACGATGACTGGTGTATCTTTCAACTCCAACGTGCCATCGACGCTGGTTATGTATATTTTAATTTTATAAAAACTCAGGACAAAATAAATAAAATGGTGGAAAAGGAACTATATCCTCTAATGGTCATCCTCTTATCCATCATCTTAAAAATTGAAGGTATACTGTTAAATACAAGGAGTTTATACACTGACTTCCATCAGTGTATAAACTGATGGAAGTCAGTGTATAAACTCTTAAGTTTATAAACTCTTAAGTATAAATCTACCCTTTCTTAAGCGGGGTAAGTATGCTTACCCCGCTTAAGCAAGGTCGACGTTGTTCAACCTCATGGTTCAGGTTGGTTGGTTATGGCACATTTTTACGGCTGGATGCCCTTCCTAACGCCAACGATTCTATTTGATTTAACGTCCTGGATTAGGACGTGGGTTTTACCCTCCATTCGCTGGGAATCGTCCCAGCTACCCACATTAACCTCACCCAGCCTGGGTAGGGCCGGAAATGCCAGCCTCACATGTACGGAGGGAACAGAATTTACATCATTCCCTCAGGAGCAATCCTGAGCTACCCCCATGCTGTAAGAAATCCTTCGCCATATATTCACTAGGATGGCGTGTTTTATAATTAGTCCGCCCTATTTATTGCTTTCTTCTCTACTTTACGATGCTACTTTTGTAATTATTATCGATGCTAGAACGTGATTCCTCCTTTGTATCACATCATTACTCTCTGTATTTCTACATTCTAGACTCTTTGTTTCTACGTTTCTTTATCTCGTTATTTACCCTACCTTGGCATTTTCTTTCTCCATCTCTTTCATTCATTTATTACTTCCGAGAAGTTTCTAATATTAGAAGTAATCGGAAGTATTGTGTTCGTTCTTGTAATAAAAATATTTTTTGCACAGATTTTTCATATTTCTGGACGTTTCATAAACTCCTGAGCAACTTTGGCTTTGTGTCAGTCTGTCGATCTGCTAACGCGCAAATCTCACAAACTTCTGGACGGGTTTTGACGAAATTTGCCTGCGGCTGACCTCTCTGTAGCAAATAATAATAATTGCAACTTTACTGTTGCTAGATAAAGTTTATCTAGCTTTATTTGGGGGTGCGGCTCCTGTTTTTGACTTATCCGCTTCCCCCCCTTAATTGTTGTTATTGTCCTGTGTGTTTTCTGTTTCTTGTTAAATGTTGTCTTAATATTGATCATGTTGTTATCTTCCTGCTAATTTAACCACAGGAAGATCAGATAAATTGTCTTGGTGTATGTGTGATGCAGTTTGTTGATAAGTCGTGATGGAGTCATTTGTGTATTCTGTGTCTTTGTGAGTGTTGTCTTTGCGTATCTCCCTGCTAATTTAACCACAGGAAGATACATTAAATTTGTATTGGTGTCTTTGTTAGTTGGGCAGTTTGAGTTAAGTCATTGTCTAGTCAGTGTTGTGTATTGTATGTATGTTGAGTCATGTTTCTGTGATAGTCGTGTTACCTGTGGAGAAGGTAGAAGCATTTTTATTTATTAGGCATTCCTAGTTACCTACATAGTTTATGATAGGAGATGAAAGAAAAATAAAATAAAAAATAAATAAATAGGCATTAGGAAGGTTTTTTTTTTTTTTTGTCTTTTTTTTCTTTTTTTTTTTCTTCTTTTTCGTCTTTTTTTTCTTTCTTTTTCTTTTTTTTCTTTTATATTTTTTTGTTTTTTTTTCTTTTGTTTTTTTTGGCTTTTTTTACCTTTTCTTTACATTAAAAATAATATGTATATATTAAAAGTGTTTGGAATTTTTTTTGATCATTAATTTTTTATTTTTTTTTACTCTTTATTTTACAACTTCAACGTGAAGTATCTATATACCTAATGTGTGTTTAAAATGTATGCGGTATAAACTGACTTAAAACTTATCTCTCGTGAAAGGTACATCCGAATTTAATGAAATTTTGTATGATTCGTGTTTTAAATAGTGCATTTGTGATTATTTTTAAATAAAAAATGATTTAGCTTTGATATTTAAGAAAATCCAAAATTTTAGACAAAAACGTTCAAAAATATGGTAACGACTTGCCGATACAGATATTTCTGTGGAATCTAGAAAGTATGAAAACCGGTATTTTACCATTTAAAACAAATTTGAAGAAAATTGGTTGAGTGGTTTTGGACATACAAGTGATTTAGTATAAAATCTCAAAAATGTCACGTGTATACAATGTGAACCAATCACGAGAAAGTTTTGTGTAAAATATTGGAACAGTATTTTTATCTCTAGTTATTTATATCTCTTTCACACTTACCTACTTTTTTCTCTCCTTCTCTTCCTTTTCTCTCATTATCCTTCTTCTTCTTATTCCTCTTTCATATCAATTTCTCTGTATCCAGTTTCCTTCTACATCTCTCACTCTATTTCTCTCTCTCTCTGTCTCTCATCTAAGCTACCATATAGATAATTGCTGTATCATTATCTAAGAGATATTATCTAAGAGATAAGAGATATAAAAAGAAACTTCTCTTCCACATTTACCACTCATATCCATGGAAGAAAACTATCCATACTGTTCACAACAAGTGTGATTTCCCACTCCCCCACACTAGTCTTCCTACTTGTTGAATGAATAACTTATGAGTACATGTTCTGTTCAATATTAATCTCCATGTAATTTTCTATCAAACCGAAAATTCCTGGAAAATTTAAACTAGAAATAAACGGGTGAGACACCACACGACTTTCCATTTCACTTGAAAAGAAGTCAAATTCCCGCCTCTGGTGACTCAACGGTAACAATAATATTAGCTAAAATTCAAAATTTAGATCAATTTTTCGACGGATCAGGAAAGTAAAAAAGTTATGTCTAAATTCGTACGGAAATATACATTATTTATATACATTATGTATACAAATGGAAAAAGAGTCAAATGGAATACATGTAGTCAAATGGAAAAAGAGTTAGTGTTTGGATAATGCTGCCCGTGAGTGCACTTTCGAAATTAGTCATGCAAAATAGGTATCTATCTCTATCTTTTATTAGTTTATAGTGGTGCATGTCAACTTCTAGTCATACACAGAAAGTAAAACTGTACTACTGACCCAGACGCAATAAAATAACAATTTTTAAAACCTTGGATAATTTAATCCAATTTAAAAATGAATCAATAGTTCAAAAAAATATTTAATATGAAGATATTATTATAGCGTAGATCTATCTATGCATAACTATGTTTCCAGAATATTGCCGAAAAAGTTTTCAGTTTTCAGTGAACAAACTTTGACTGAGCTTATACTTCTACCGAAATATTATGTATTTATTTATTATTGGGGATAGAAATACATATTTAAATAATGTATTTTTCTCATTTCACTTTATAATTATGAAAAAAAATCATAGATAAAGTACAAAATGAGAAGAACTTAATTATGTTATTTATATTTTATGTATGCCGTTAATTAGTTTAAATATGCAATGTGCAATAAATCATTCAAAAAGGCATTCCGAATGCATCCACCATTAAAATAAATATTTAAAACGAGATAAGAGTTGTTACAAAGAAGAAACAGGTGAAACTTGAAGAAGATGTTTGATAATGGGTTCATTGTCTGATAAAAATGTACAAATAAAGTTAGCGCGCTAGCGCTAGCGAAACCTGGGTTCGACTCCCAGCGAGGTAGGATTTTTTCTGCTGTGTACTTGGATTTTCGGGGTCCACTCATACCTCGTGAGGAAAAATGAGTAGTGGCAGAATCATAAGCAAAATATAATACAACATAGGTTTTTAAATTAAAGTTTTAAAGTCCTATGATACTAATACTATACAGACCACAAGCGTCTACACTCTACCGTATCTTCTGTTTCAAAGCTATGAAAAAAAAGAAAAGAAAATGCTGTGAAACACTCTTCTTTAAAAAATCTAGGTAGCCTAGATGTTACTATTAATATTGGAGGAATAACTTTGATAAAAACGTTCCACGAACTACTTACACAATATCTACTGTTTTGTAAATTAAATCATCCGAAAATCAATTTACAAAATATATTCTACCACTCCAAAACAGGTAGGTATTGTGCAATAGGTAATCGAATTTGCATATTCTGGTAGGTAGGTATATAAATTATATTCAACCCTGATAATTAACTTTAGTAAATGCAAGACAAAACAGGAGAGTTCGCGCGCCAATAAACCTTTGATGATGAATTTGAGCTGCAATTTTGTTAGTTTTTTTTTCTCGCCAATTTTACTTCATCCTCTTTTTTGGAAAATAACAAACTGTAAAATAATGAACTCTGCAATATGATCACCCCTTTAAAAATGGATTTTTTTTCCTCTGGATTTTCAACAACAAAAAAATCTTAAAAATTTTATTTATGGAGAATAATTTATTTTTCACGAAAATGAAATATTCGGCCGTTGAAAATAATGAAGTTGCGATTCCCACGCAGCACGTAAGTACGAGTATGTGTACTATGTGTAGGAACTTACACTCGTGCCTCGAATTATTTAGAAAATGGTATAAAAAATAATGTAAGTTCAACAGGAAGATAATATAAATAATTATTATTCACTATAAATTTTAAGAAAATAGTCTTCTTAATAAATTTTATTTTGTTGTGTCATCAATAATATATTTCAGGTCTAAAATAAAGAGGATATAAATCACGCATTGATTGGGATTCGAACTCTAAACCTCCACTCTCATCTCTCACTAGTGTTTGTATTGGTACTCCATACTGATAGCGTTACGTTGCTTGACACTTCATTGCACTAGGGAACCTGTGTGTTCAACTTAAAATATAGTATCCGTTGACTGATGAAAAATAATCCCATTTGTATGCACGCCGTTCATTTACGAAAGTATGCAATGTGCAACATATATTTAAATTTATAGACGATCTCGTTGTTTTGAGTGGGTACAAAGTTGTGTAATTTGTGTCAAGAAGTTTGACTAATGACAACACCACGCCTAACTGCTGGACAGTCCCTGCAAGTTGTTGCTCTGAAGTTTCTGTGACCTCGGACATAAATCAAATTTTCATTTGTAAATTATTGCATTATAAATTTTGAAATTTAATTTCATTAAAATGTTCTGACGTCCGGCTGATGTGTATGATAAATTTGATACGAGATTATGTTTTTGCTGTCTGCTCTGTTATGATAACACCAGAAGACCTCGTGCTTGCTGCAACAGTGTACAAGTAGGTATATCGTAATATATAATGTTTTTAATAAATAAATTTGAACTTTAGGTACCAACCGTGAAAATCTAGAGAAATACGTTGGTTCGTTGAACCTAAATGAAAAAAAACTATGTTTGTATTTTATATGTTCGTTAAACTATACTTTATCGACCATTTTCTGACCATTTAGTTAGAGATAATTAAACATATAAAATTTATTCTTCATAATAATATTATATGAAAGTTGAATTCAGTGAGTAGGTGATCTGTTTTTGTGTATCAGTATTGGTCTTAGATGTGACTGGAGATTGTATTGAAGAGGCGTTATTGGTCTTTAAAAACTAACATTTAATAATTTATTTCAAAGGTTTGTTTACACATTACACATTAACGTTGCCATATTATTTGAATTGTTTAAGGAGGCTTTTCCCAACCCAAGCGTGGTGAGTTTAATTTGGGTATTTGTTTTGTGAATTTGAAAAAAACGGAGTTTTTTCCTTTAGCGAATGGAGCAAAAAACACCTCTCTCTAAATGACCAAAGGTATCAAAGGAGACGTTAGGCACCGTTACAGAGACTCGCCTGGTGGTTACCTTCTTCTAATGGCTCTAGTAATATGATTCTCATTATTATAATTTATGAATTCAAAGGAATGGAGTTATGTATATTTATTTAGAAGGTAATGGAGCTATGTTTGTTTGCAAGCAATGAGAGGTTGTTTGCTTTCAAGGGAACGCTAATTAACATGGTATATATAATTTATAAAATGAAGAAGAATATGGAGATGGAAGGAAGTGATAAAAATACGAAGAAGAGGGAGAATAGGGAAAAGAGAAGAAATAAAAGAGAAGAAGAAATTGGAAAGAAGAGAAAACAGGTGAGATTAAAAAGAATTCGACAACAGTAAGAAAACATAAAACAGGATAGTAGAAAAGTGAAAAAGAGAGTTAGGAAGAGTAGAAGCAGATCAGCGAAAAGAAAATAAGAAAAGGAATATAGAAGTATGAAAAAGAAGAGAAAACAGAAAGAAGGATGAAAAAGAAGAGAAAAAACAAAGAAGGACGAAAAAGAAGAGAAAACAGAAAGAAGGATATAAAAGAAGAAAAAACAGAAAGAAGGATGGAAAAGAATAGAAAGCACAAAGAAGTATAAAAAAGAAGAGAAAACACAAAGAAGGATAAACAAAGAAAAAACACAAAGAAGAATGAAAAAGAAGAGAAAAAAGAATTTGATAAAGAAGCAGAGGGGAAGGGGTTGCAATTAGTTAATGAAATTGAGTAGCGCGTATGTTGATACGTGTCGTGTGTTAGCTCAGCACATATATACGTGAACTCTCGGGAAATTAGATCTTTATTAGCACAGGTACTACTAAAATAGAAGCTGAAACTAAATTAGTTTGCGAAAATTCCAACGTGAGTTATTACGAATGTGTTGGGTCTTTGTTGTAGCTTTGGAATGTAAAAGTCCTCTGAGATAAGAGGACAATGACCGGTGAAATATGCAGAGTCAATGGGAGAAGACTGGTTTATGAAGAATTTGGTTCCTAGCGGCTTGTTGTATCTCATCACTTAACGCGCTAGTCTGGTAATCCAGGTAGCGTAGGGATCCGTAGGTTCGAATCCCACCGAGTGTATGAATATTTTCTCATTAATTTGAGTTTGTGAGCACATAATAATAAGACTCTGAGGGTAAGGTGGTAGAAAATGCTTTGAGCATTAACCTCACCCGGTGGTTACCTTCTACTAATGAGTATTATTCTTATCCCCCCAAAAACACCACTTCGTGGTTAAAAAAAGAAGAACGCTTCACTCAAAAGTATGATAATAATTAGCTAAAAACAAATGATATCAAATTGAGAACACCTTACCCCCTCTCTTTCTATATGTCTGCACTCCTCTCTGAATTTATTCCTCTTATGTTTATCTTTCTTTATCCTTTCTAGGGGTCATCCCAAACTTGATTTCTCTTTAAATTTACTTGTTGAACGGCAATAAAAACTGGCGGTCGGAGTATGATTTTTCTGAACTTGTTTGACTTGAATCGAGAAAATTACACCGCGACCGCCATTTTTTATTGCCGTTCAACAAGTAAATTTAAAGAGAAATCAAGTTTGGGATGACCCCTAGAAAGGATAAAGAAAGATAAACATAAGAGGAATAAATTCAGAGAGGAGTGCAGACATATAGAAAGAGAGGGGGTAAGGTGTTCTCAATTTGATATCATTTGTTTTTAGCTAATTATTATCGTACTTTTGAGTGAAGCGTTCTTCTTTTTTTTAACCACGAAGTGGTGTTTTTGGGGGGATATCAGTTCTTTTTGTACGAAAATATAGCTTCACACACTACTGAAACATTACTTAAAACAAAAGTAAATAAGCTGGGAAAATGTGAATGTATCCATTTGTCTTTTTTTTTAAGATATAGTTTTAGCAGTAGGTATTTAATTTTTCTAAGGTCAATATGTATTTGGATCACAGATTTGGCCCCCAAAGTGAGTAAATAATATATAAATTTTCAATGCAAGACCTTTTGATTCTATACTCCACATGATTAGGTTTATTTTTCAATGCTAAATAGACCTCGGAGCCTCCTATGAGGGACACTAAAACACCTGGATTTACAAATGCCAAAGAAATTAATTTGTAATCACCTTATCAAGGTGAGGTAATGAGTTCTCTCCCGTTGAGCTTTTCTTACCCGAATTCTCTCCGGCTTGTTGCAGGGGTCACCACGAGTATCTCTCCCGGAAATAAGACCATGCTTTTTTACATTAGGTTTTTAAGAAAATGAAAACTTTTATAAGGAAATCTTTAAAATCTCTAACTAATGAAAGGCAATGCCTTCAGTGTATTGTAGAAGGTCTCGGGTTTATAGTAGGGTTAGGTAAATATATCGAAGGCCATGCCTTGGGTTTATCATAGGGTTAGGAAAAATACATAGAAAGGTCATGCCTCAGGTCTATATCAATGATTCCTAGGTGTTTCGATTATAATTTTTATGCTAGGCCTAAACTATGTAGGTGTAAAATCAGGTAGAAATGCAAGCGACGCGACGGGAGACAATTTGGTGTTGATAAAACCATGAGCGAGAGAGAACTCGGTGGTGACGTCCCTTATCAATACCTCACGAGATATGAGTGTACCCCGGATATAATGGACAGAGAAAAAAAACTTCCCTGAAGGCAATCGAACCCAAGTCATCGTGCGTGCAAGCCTAGTATGCTAACCAATTGGCCAAAGTCACTACTTTGTCACAACTTTTAGTGAGTAGCATCGACATTATGAGAGCTAATTCATCATATTTCATCTCCATCCAACCATGATTGTCCAAAATCAATCTCGTAATGCCGCCACAGGTCATTGGCCAATTCTGCAACTACTAAAATTTTCCTCGCGAGGGTAATAGGGTCGTCATGAAGATCAAATATAAAGATCGGAAAAACAAAACAACGTTAAGCCCAAATTGAAAATATAGAGCTAAAAAATTCGTCCCCGCCAGGATTCGAACCCATGCTGACTTGGTGGCAGGTCGAGCTTCCTTCTAAATTTGTCTTCTAAAGAAACGGACGGAAAATGAACTAACTAAATTAATACTTGGAAACTTAAACATTAAAATTTTGCAGTGAGAGAGCGAGGTCATTTCGAAAAATACATACTGGCCAAGATCTGACCACTAAGCTAAGGATTCGAAGGTACCTACCCGCTAAAGAAAATGAAAAGGCCACCAGGTGCCACCCAGTGGACCGGATGAAGGAATAAAATCAATAAATTTGGTATCTGCTCATCAAGATCTTTCATTTGATACCACTTAAGATTAGTATTATCCTTCAATTCCCGATTTGGGCTCCCAAAGCCCGAGGCCGCCCAAATGGGTCGCCCGCTTATAATTTAGAATTTTTTTTTGGTCCGGGCTCATCTCCATTATATCTTGATCACTTTAGACACCTCATTTAATCTTCAGTGCCAAGTTAAAGATACGAAGTCGGGTCTCAAAGGCAGTGGCGGCTCGTCGGGTGAAGACACTGAAGACATTTTCACCTAATTTTGAACAGTGAAAACACTACTCATAATCCCTTGAACATGGCACAATTGATCTAACTCAAAAAAAAAAAAAAAAAAAGAGTAAGCTTTGTGTAAAATAGATCAATGCTGCTTAACAATTCATGTTACTTTCCAAGGAGAACACCAAATGTGAAGACAATTCGAAATTGTCTTCAGTTGTCCTTGAATCAACCAATCAGAGTTGAGTATTTCCAAGTAGGTATCATGAAATATTAGGCAAGAACTATATCTATGTAATATGCTACTGAGGACAGTCTTCAGTTGTATTCAGTTTACAATATCTACACGAACTCACACGAAATGTCACGAAGCCACATACCATGTGCGATGTCATGTGTTTTTGATATTAACATTGTTGCCAGTAGCATTATGCCAGACCTAGGAAACCAGTCAATGATTTAGCCTCCCATATCTAGCACAATCTTGTAATATTAAAAAACAAAATATATAATAATAATAATAACGTAGGCGTTAGGAAAGCATTATTTTGTGTCAGGAATTTTGGATATTATTTCTCATTTTTTTGGGTTCTAGTTTTGTACATAGTTCCTAAACGATAGCCGATACCAATAAATTTTAACTATTTATGTATCTTGTCAACTATAGTCTTAAAAAGGACATATCGATTGAAGTCAAATCTCGGAAATAATTATTTAATGTAGGTACCGAAATTGAGCCAAATAAGATAATCTGGTATCTAGTTGTTCCAAGATGTTTTTAAATAGGGACAATGGTGGTCCTGTTTAAGATCCTGACTATGGAACCACTTTTAAAAAAATCATGAATTTAGACGTGTTGAAATGAAATTCTCAAGAGAAAATTCTGTTCAGGCGGTGTAGTATTATTTTTTTAAATAAATAAATACGTCTTACATGATTTGAGGGATTTCTTTAAATTTAAAATATAGCTCTTGAAGTTTGTAGAAATTTAGCTATGAAATTAACTTGGCAACATTGTATCTCTTATCTTTAGAATGTAAACAAAACTTGGTGGGCACTTTTTAAATTTTATTAGATTATTTTCAAATCTTTTCAACGGTAATCAAGTGACTTTTAATTGGTGTAACTAGTTAATAAAGTTATTTCCCAGTATTTGATACAGGATAGAAACATTATTCCTACCTGATCTGACCTGTGCTTTTCATAATAAGTTGAATATGAAGTAGCTATGTACTTCTTTCAGTGTCAGTAATAACATTATAATTATGCAGGTTGCAGGTAGCTAAGCACACAGCTTCCAGTGAAGTACTTAAAATTATAAGGCAATATCTGTGTTTTTCATAAATAGTCATTTAAACATCAATGGTAACAGAAATTTAAGCTGATTTTATATATTTGTAGTAAGTATGTTTTCTTAGATTTATTTTGTAATCTGGTGGTGGATTTTCTTCCAGTTTTGGATTGTAATTTTTAGTCTTCAACTAACTTTCTTTCCTTCCCAGTTCTAACCCCTCTTTAAAATGTTGTACCTACCTATCTACTGAGGTATAATCCTAATATTTTTATTTTAATTCCTTTTTACCAACTTTCAGTTAATATTTTTTATTACGATGAATAACTAATAACAATATTTCAAAGAAACAATGAGATTCCCACAAAATCATGGGGTTCAAACATTAAAAGTAACCCCATTCAGATTAAGAAGTAATGAGGATAAGAAAGATATTATGATTACTGGATGTCCAATTTCTCCAATTACTATAACCACCACTAAAAAAGTAAAGCAAATGCCTGTCCCACAGCCATACAGTTCAAGCCTGAATGGCTTATGAAAAATGTATGGCTGTGTACCAGCTCAAGTGTTGACAAATTGTTCTGCTGGCCTTGTTTATTTATTAAGTACCAAGTGTTCTCCAAAAAAAGTACCTATAAAAACTTATATGATGCAAAACTGGTATGAGAGAAAACCATGCTCTGCAGGGAAACAGCCATAACTTACAATGGGCTGTGTTTATGAGACCATAAGAACTAAGATCTGATAAATTAATAATTTTATTTTTTCAATACTTCTGGGTATAATTTGTCTTCACCTAGTCTTGAAGTCAGGAGCCGCCACTGCTCAAAGGATCCGTGTGAAAAAAAAAACAGAAAAAAAAAAAAAAACAAAATTATGAATCTTTTCATGTCTTTCACGATTGTTGGGGGGTCTCGAAAATAGGGTTCCCGGTGGCCTAGGAAGTCAAACAAAGGGTCAAATCAACTTATTTTTCAACGTAGAGCCCATTTCTGCAATAAAAATCGCGATTTTTGAAATTCATGTTGCACTTTTCGTTGGCTGAAAGTACATGAAATGCATGGGAACTATGTTTTCTGTAACCTTACACTCTACCGGGCTGTCTCTTTCTTTGTATAGGCGTTCTTCACACCTCGGCCGAGGTGTTTGATTATATCAATTCTAGTTGTTGTTGTTATTTTAGGTACCTAGCTGTTGTTGTAACGGAATCGACAAAAATACGTCGAATTAGATGGTCTTTGACAGGAGTATTAAGTGGATACTTAGATAATAGTTTCAGGGTATTCATCATCATATCATCATAGGGTGGCGTCATCGTGAACGATGCTGGCCAGACAGTGGAGGAATGACTCAGTACTTCTACCACTGTCTTTAGAAGGAGGCTAATAATTGACAAGGGCAACCAGAACTAAGCCAATGGTGGTCTACTCCCTACTTCAGCATTTTGTATAATGTCTCACACAAACAACCATGCCTCGGTCTCAGTTGAAATTCCGTTACAAAGTTCGGGTGAACAACAGTTCGTCTTTTGAACAGAGATTGCCAAAGTTACGCTGTCAGCTAAATCTACCCCACCACTTGTTCCTATTAATAGCCCTCTGAAGATATTCTCCCTCCCCAGGGCTCCATTACGAAGCGAGTGTGGAAATGGGACCCGTCACAATGAGTAGACTCAGGGGGTCACTGATAAGAAAGTGTGTGTGGGTTGGGTGTGTCTTATACAACTTGCATGGTAATAATATAAAACATGACTTTAATTCCTCTTCTGAAAAGTTTGACTCAAGTGCTTGAGAAATTTAGGAACAATAAAGTGACTTGTTATAAGCTTGTACTTGAGAATAAAGTTCAGTATTCCTAAGAGTGTTTTTAAAGAGGGCGGGGACAAGAAATTTTTCTATCACGTTTCCAATTGGAAAAAAATCCTATTTTTTTTGTAAAGTTATGTATGTATTGAAATTATCTAGGTTTTAAATTTGTCAAATAAGCCCAAAAAGAATACCCCACTCATTAAAAAAGTAATAATAATCCATACTCACTTTTTAACCTCCTGAATAAAGCCCTGAGTCTCCCAAGTCACTTTTACGACAGCAATTCAGTCGATGAGTTAGAAGCTCGTAAAGATGTAATGGGAAATGGGGTCTCTTGTGCCAGGGGGTAATTAAAACACAGGTACTCGGGCGTTATTCCGGATAAGGTCGGGATAGTACCTTGGTCGTCCTCCTCCGCTCTGGTGGATATAAACGTCTCTGAAAATTAAATCGTTCAAGTTGTAGGTAGGTATATAGGGACAACAAAGTATTTTCAAAGTTGCTGCATTGGATGGAATGACGTCATGGCTTCCGTATAGTACAGCTAAATTGCGGTAGGTATATGAAATTATATCCTTCTATTTACTTATTGTGTTGCCGAAAGTACAAACACCAACATACGAACTACATTGATAAAAGCATGTATCCTGTTATTTTTTTATTTGGCTTTGGACTTCGAATTATCGTTGATTCAAGGACGATGTTTCTGTATTTTTGATGTCTAAACATTTTTATGTAAATCTTTAGTTGAAAATGTTTCTGACTAAAAGAAACTTAAACTAAAACACTACTGATCTGCTTTTCTGTTTAAATACCGGAGGTAACATTGTACTACCACTAAAACACTAATCTACAAGTAAATAAAACTACATTTCTACGTTTCAATACTTTCTAAATAAATTTCTATGTTTCAATACTTCGTAGTAAATAAAACTACAGCTAGATCTGATTCTCTGTTTCAATACTTGAAGGTAAAGTATTGACCACCGACCTCAGTAGCTTGATCGATAAGGTGGAGAACTTGTAACCTGGAGGTCGGTGGTTCAAGTCTCGGTTTCAGCGTAGATTTAGTAAAGCGAGTTTGAGTTGTTGTGATATCACGTAGGTGATTAACACAAATATGATAATTAACTTGAAGGTAAATTGGTGTAATAAAGATAAACCAGTGGTGTGTATGACCATAGATGTTGACATGCACCACTATAAATAAAAGATAGATAGATAGACTTGAAGGTAAATTTAATAAATTTCAACCACCACTAAAACATTAATCTGTTTTTCTGTTTCAGTATCAGAATGTTGAGAAACAGTCAAGTCCTGGCCATGCTCTCTGTTTCACTCTGCGTCATTCTGTTTCTTTCAGAGTTCGCCAGAGCGGCACCCTACGACTATGACACGAGTAAGTTCACTTTTTAGCAACAGGAACAACAGATTTTTATTTGTCTGTTTCAACAACAGAGGTGGGTATTTTGGTGTCATTATTGTGTTGTCCACAAGTCTAAAATAAATGAGAAATATTCATGTGTGGAATTCGAACCATCAGTCTAAAATAAACGAGAAATATTCATGTGTGGAATTCGAATTTTCCATACCATTTTGTGGTATAAAATAAAATACTCGTAGAGCGTATAAAAACTTATCAATTCAAAAGTACCTAGATTGATTCAGCTGCAGAGAATACCTGCATGATTTTTAAATAGCTCCTCAATAGTTTCACATTAGTAAAATGTAACTCTTGCAGTCTATGTCCGTAGAAATTAAATTCAAAGTTTTTCTTTAGCTTTCGCCAAGCGCAAAGATGTCTGTATGGACAAGAGAGAGAGAGAGAGAATGAAAGTTGTCTGTATGGACAAGAGAGAGGAAGAAAGTTGTCTGTATGGATAAGAGAGAGAAGACAAAGAGGTCAGAGAAGAAAGTTGTAGTCAAATTCAATTTACCTGAGTTTTTTTATAATTTAAGGATCTTAATTTTTCCTAGGTCAAATATAAGCTTGCAAAAAATTTTTAAGCTAAGCTAAGTTGTAGATCACTGAAATTTACTTCAATGAACTTCTGTCAATGAGACCTTTAAAACAATATGCCACACGACGCGACGTACCATTCCATTTAAGATTTTAAAGTTGGTCCATGCCCAACCTGACTGAGGCCGTGTAGGCAATTTTTTTTTCCGTAAATTAATCCCCTAAATATAAAGGAATACAGGTTTTTGCGTTTTTTGATATTTTGAGTCGTTTTCGAGAAACCCTTGCCTAGGTGAGACTTTATTGAAGCCCTAAGCGTATTGATGTTACTGGATTCTAGTCTATCTTTAAATTCGGAATGCGGCACCTGTCGAGACTTATCCGCGTTGGCTCTAAAACAAAAATTGGTTTTTTCTACAATAACATAAAGCATGTCTTCTTGTCTTTTTTGGCAAATGCTGACTTGAAGAAAGTTTCAAAAACGGTCAGTTCCAGTATTTCATCTCTTGTGGATTATCTTTAATACGAGTCAGCATAATGTACCTATGAGCAGCAGACTTAGTTTTCTTGCTGATGAGATTCACATTAAATTTTCTAGCAGATTTATGGCTTGAAGTATTTTTTTGCGAAATACCTAGTTCAGTATAAAACAATTAGATGTAGGTAATAGAAGTTAGTACCAGTAGGAAATGTGGGAACTATATGCCATGACCCCAACTTCCAAACCTACAGTAATTTTTGTAATTTGTAATGATAGGAAATGTTGTATTTGACATCAATAATATACAAAATGAACAAAAGTACTACCAATCATAGTTAATACAGTAAGAAATATGTGAATGTTCGGTATTAGCTAGTTAACAAATATAAAAGTTACTTGAATACTGAGCCAGAAAGAAATGTGATATAGGTTATAATTATTTGCCTACCACCCACCTATCTAATAAGATTTCTATACTTGTAACCAGGAGGGCGGCGGACTTGTAACCAGGAGGTCGGTGGTTCAAGTCCCGGTTTCAGCGTAGATTTAGTAAAGCGAGTTTGAGTAGTTGTGATATCACGAAAGTGAATAACACAAATATGATAAGTTTTTTAACTTAGAATTATGTACGTACGATGTATATTGACAATTGCCATAGCAATCTATACACTAAGGGAATTATTTATTTTGTTTTGTAGATAACGTAGCGTACCTACTATCCTGAAACACCTAAACAACACAAGCTTGAACACACATTTCCACAAGTGCCGTAGCTAGTTTCAATTATCATGGGTTTTCCCCAAACGGGGTTTTCCGAGCGAAGTTTTCGAGAACAACTTTTTTCGGTGAAAAGTTTTTACCACGGGAAATTATCACCTGAAGCGTTAAACTGGGGGAAAAACCTTTTCACTCGTGAGAACATGTTTGTTTTTCTGATTTCGTATAATACTACAAGTATAGGTTTCAGAGCAGGTTGGATTTAAAAGAAGAAATCCCACAAGGGAAAAATATCTTTCACAGCTGAAATTCCATAAAGGAAAACGTTGTTAAAGGTTGGATCATGCATGCTGCAGAATACGTATACTCTTATTATCCAATAATAATATATTATACAATATACAAAAATACCTAGATACCTAGATACTACTAGGTATGATTTCGTTTGGGACTTTATTGTTGAAAAATTATATACTAACTTGGAAAATAGTAGGCCACAATGTTTATTTTAAAAACAGAACCACATTGAAAACTAAATTGGAAAAGCTTCAGTGTATTCTGAAACGCGATCATAGATAACAAGTTTTACTTTTTATTTTTGAATTTTGAGCATGTATTTTTCTTCTCAGGTTGATACGGACCAGAAAGTATAAATAATAATATATAAAGGTACCTATTACCATTACCAAAGGTAATTGTAATAGTAGTCATGTTCTGTTTAGTTTGCTCTATTTGTTCAAAGAGTTAGTAAGCGGCCACAACGAGGACCATGCGCCTATACTCTACACCCACTGAGCCGACCTCCGTGGCTCAGTGGTTAAGATCATTGGTTACTGACCCGGAGGTCGCGGGTTCGAATCCCGGCTGGAGCGGAAATTTCTGACCGAAATGTTCCGTTTCCGGAATGGCATGGATATAAAGGTAAAGTGCCCTGAAGTAATGCAAAAGCGGTTCCGGGGCACACTTACCTTTTTTTTTTATTGAAAAAAAAAGACCCTCGACCCTGGTACCTATAGCTTGATATAGACGATTTTCGGGACTCCGTTGTGGGCTGTGGCCGCTTACATTCAATAGGATGGTTAGGTTATTTTACGTGGTCCAGGGTATAGGGTATAGGCCTCCGTTGTATTCGCGCACTTACAGAGGGAGGAAAATGAGAAGCATTTGAAATACAACATAATAAGAAAATTGATTTTCTCTCCACTCTGTGACGACGGTGTGTGGAGTTCTTCTCTTCTCATCTCTCATAATAGAAATGATAGAAAATAAACAAGACGCTAGTCCAAAGATATGATACAAAAAGCATGGGGTTCTGATGGTTCGAAATCCACCCAATGCATGAATATTTTCTTGTTTATTTTAGACTGTGACAACACAACAGTGACACTAAAATAACTGATGGATTCTGATGGAATAAAGAGACCAGAATCGATGCCATGTTGAATACAGCAGTTCTCGTTCTGTCACTGAAGTTGAGCAATGAACAACGTGCAGCCAGGTTCGGATTTGGTTGGGTGACCATTCAAATTCGAACCCTCGTGAAGCTGGCTATTCGCGATCCCACTCAGACTGGGTGAAGTTAATTTGAGCAGCTGGTTTGTGAGTGTCCAGCGAAAGAAGGGTGAAACCCCCGTCGTCATAAGACCATGCAGTTGAAAGCGACGTTAAGCCCAAATTAAATAAGGGGCCCTTAGTTGTTATCGGGATGCATGCACAATTGCACATTACAGAGATATAAATGTCTATTATTCTACACTCTACATGTAATCGTCCATTCAAAATTAATATGTATCCCGAAGACACGGAAGGAGCCATTGCTCTACTTCAGCAGCAATGACATCTTCACACAGTGACCCAGTCACTCAATCCTTCCACCACCTCTCTTCTTCATCTCGTCAAATGCACTCCAATCTCTCAGTTCTAATGAAAGTCCAAACACATGAAGACCTTCTGGTATGTAGTCAACTAGAAAACCCCTGCACATTGGATGATCTACTTCAGGCAAACAAAAAAGCTCTAGTGTTTCAGACAGAGTTGGGTAGATTGTACTTACAAGTACAAATTACAATTTTCAAGTACTTTACTTGGAATTGAAATCTCAAGTACAAGTACTAGTACTTGTGCTTGTAGTCAGTATAAATGCAAGTACAAGTACAAGTACTTGTACTTGTGATAGACAAGTACAAGTACCAGTACTTGTTGAAAATACAAGTACTGTTGAAAATACAAGTACATGTACTTGGACTTTTGATAGACAAGTACAAGTAATTTTGGTTGTACTTGTAGTCAATATGATTGCAAGTACAATTACTAGTACTTGCGATAGGAACGACCAATTACATGTAATTGTACTTGAGTACTTGTGGTCAGTTATTTGCCTACCATACACTAGTTTCCAAGAGAGATGGCCACTCAAAGTTTCATTGCTAGTAACTATCATACACTGTCCTGTCCTCAGTCCTCATACTGTCACCAAAAGTTAAACAGTTCAGTTCAAATTTAGTCATGTCTGACAGTGATGTTAGTTCTTTTTTTGAATTAACATCAAACTCTGAAGAATCCAATCCCAACCCTTCAACTCTTGGATTAAAAAATTTAAATGGAAAATTTTTCTTCCTTGTTGAAAATAAGAGTGATGCTGCAAATAATAAAGTTGTTGGTCTTTCAATGTCGAAATTAAAGGACAATATAGTGCTTCGACCAATTTTTTGAAACATCTCAAAAGAAAGCACGGACAAGATGCTGTTGTCCAATACAACATTCATGTCACAGAAAAAAGGAGATGCGCGCAGGGTCGGGCAAAAAAACATTTAAACCAAGGTGACTTCAACTCTTTGTTGTCAAAAGCGTTCATAAACTCCATGATTCCATTTCGAGTTGTGGAGGACAAATGTTTTCGTGAGCTTTTGAACAAATTAAACATCCAGGACCAAGGGCTCACGATCCCGATCAGGCAGTGTGTTGTGAGGACAGCATTTGATTTGTTGAAAAGCAGTAAAGAGCGTATCCGACAGTTGCTGCGGAATACAACGCACGTCTGTGCAACAGCCGACATAATTATATTATGGTCGGGCAAGAAGCGCAGTTTTATGGGCGTCATGAAAGAAGATCTGCTGCACTTCAAAAATGCATTCTATTTACTATAGAATCTTTGTGTTCATTGTTCGAGTTCCCAGCTCAGATTATTTTAAGAGTAGTTTTAAGTAATTATGAAAAATAATAAATATGAAATCCTATTGACCGTATAAAGAATTTAATAATATTGTCTTATTTATATTGCCGGATTAGAACTATTAAGTCCCATTATTCCAGCAGTAAGCCCATGACGTATTATTATGTGGTATTGTGGTAAAAACCCTAAATGGGAGGAACACGTGACATGTCCCGGCTGGGTTTCGAACCCACGACCGCTGGATTCACACAGTGCCGCCTTTTGCAACTGAATAGGAACACTATTAATGGCTGGGTCGAGGTGCTCCTAATACTACTTCTTAGCTCATGCGGATGTAAGACATCTCTATAAAAATGTCTCAGAATTGACCCCCCCAAAACCATTATCGTTTTGTTCAGAAAAATAAATTTGAAATTTAGTAATTTAGTACCGTTGCAAAGCACGGGCAAACGGCTGGTTATATATATTTCAGAAAAATATGTACCTATGTATGTTTCGGAAAAGCTTAACTTTAGGAGGTGATGGAATTTTTCAATTATGTAAAGTTTTTTTTCATGATGATCATAGTAGGAAAACATAGGTATAAAGTATATTTATTTATAAATAATAAATATAAAAAAATCAACAATAAAATACGGGCATTCCCGCACTATCTTCATAAGGAAGGGCCATCACTTTCTTTCTTGTTCCTCTGAGCCTAAGCGATGTTGCCCTAATGATCGAATATTGCTCCTGAGTCTTCACACTCTTCACCCATGCTAAGACTGATGAAAACGCCTTATTCCACTTGGCACTCAAAACATTTGCCATCTTTCTTAAATATATCTCACATTCTCTGTGGAAGACTCCTTCTACACTACATACAAGAGGAGTAAAAGAACCTCTTGAATGTAAAGTTCTAAGAAGTGCCCTATGGCCCGTCTCATGTAGACATACTTATATTGCGACTTGGCTGGCCCTTCCGACTAAGGAATATTAAACCTATCATTAAAACCTATACGGACCCTAGTAAAATGCCAACAAGAATACTTTTTGGTTTCATACAGTGCAAAACAATATTTTGAACCTTTTTCAATAAAAATTGAAATAATCGCTGAAATACAGGGTGTAACATTTTTGAATTCTGACCCTACCAGCTCCTTTAAATTGTATTGGATGGACTTTAGATTCAAGTACTTGTACTTTAATGCACGAGTACAATTAATTGAACTTGTATCTGTACTTGCTGGAAATGGGATTACAAGTACTTGTACTTGTTCTCACAAATACAAGTCCAAGTACTTGTATTTGTACTTGCTGAAGGTGGAATTACAATATAAAAGTACTTGTACTTGTACTCAATGTACAAGTACAAGTACTTGTATTTGTACTTGCTGAATTTGGGATTACAATGTAAAAGTACTTGTACTTGTGCTCACAAGTACAAGTACAAGTACTTGTATTTGTACTTGCTGAAGGCAGGTATCTACTAAAGGCTTTTAAAACATTCTTTTTGCTCAGGTGAAACTTTTTCTGATGTTTTGAGTCAAAAAGTGTTTCAAGTACTTCAAGTACTTGTGGACAGTAATTCAAGTACCAATGTACTTAAGTACTCCCAACTCTGGTTTCAGAGTATTGGAAGTACAAAATTTGACCGAGGAACGAAAGAGGACACGGAAAATAAATGTTTATTATTATTATTATTATTCCCCCCAGATGTCCGGGAGCTGCTGGAAGCCCTGATCCAGAAGGAATCGCAGCAGGCGCCGCCTCAGGGAGTGGACATGCACAGACTGGTCCGGAAAAACAACCGCTCCCCCTCTCTGCGACTGAGATTTGGCCGACGGTCCGACCCTGCCCTGAGCTATCAGGTGAGCGTGGGTTCAAAATCCGCAAGTGGAATATAATTTTTTTTTATACTACAACAGACAAATGAAAGGAACGTGCTGTTTAGCCAAATCCACACAAATTCTCCTCTTCTTTGCACGTCATTTGGAGATACAATAGTGGTTATGTGGTGGGATAAAGGTAACTCTGTTCCCTTTATCCTACAATCTCAAGGCTAAAAAACTCGAAGTGAAAAGAAAATTTAACACACCAAACTCAAACTTCCAATAATATTGTTTCAAAATTAATAACAAGGTTCTAACGAGCGCTCAAATTTCCCCTTCTTGACTTCCCACGAAAATTTTGTTTCCTAACATGACTGGAAGCTTTCTCTTGTCTCATTAGGGCGTTCTGTGGTCGCTTGTCAGGATTTTCAGGTGGAAAAACAATCCAATACTTTAGAAAGCAGTCTTTATTATTCTTACTTGAACCTTGTAATAGTCTGTTGTAATGGTAAATATCCTTGGTCTTCCCACTCTGTCTACAAATTCTACATTACATGAGTACACAGTTTGACAGGACTCAAATAATTTTGGTCTAAGAAAGAACATAGTCACGTAAATCTAATAACTGTTTACAATAAGATTACGATAGTAGATACAATACAAGCAGAAAGGCGCTGTCTAGAAAAGACTTTACATTAATTAATGAAAATGATGTATCCTTTTTCCAGAATAAGTATATTTTGATAGCGGTTTCTGCTTTTTTATACAAATGTTATTCTTACACTGGTTCTCGTTAGCATTTAGCATTTTATTTTACGTAAACAGTACAAAATATACAATTTTGTAATGATATGTAAATAGAAAGAGAGTGTGCTTGAACCAAGATATAGTTATTTCGATATACCAATGAAAAAAAGTTGTGTTGGTAGGTACTGAGTATGTAGGTATAGGTAACACCAGTGATAGAGAGAAAAGATGGTAAGTATAATAAGTGTGCTAGACATTTTTATCTATGTGTGTAGGAAGATTTTTCAAATATCCAAATATCCATGTCATTATTTTTCAACCTAAACATTACGAAAGTTTCTTTTTTACTTTTCATTGTAAATAAACTTAAATCACTTACAAAAAATAGCCATACTCAAAAGTTATGGAAAACAATATTTTTTTTCTCAAGAAAATATCTAGGTATTATTAACATTAACTACTTAACTTTAGACACGTAGGCGTAGGTATGCTCCGTGCATGTTACGAGTTTCTGCCCATGTGTTAGTAATTAAATTAAATATGTATGTAATATAATTGCATTGCTATAAAAGTAAGGTAAAGGTAGGTACTACCTGTAAAATATTATACGCAAGGAATTTCATGAACTAATATTGTTCTAAATTCTAGTAAAATTTCATCCGATCTTTAAGCAACGAGCGGCTGGGTTTTTGGTTCATTAATTTTTTATGAATAAAGTTTTATACATCAACAAACTTTTTCTCTTTATTATTCTTCAAAGAAAAAAAAGCTAATTTTGACTCTGAAGAAATTAAATTTTACTACACCGTCAGGTACCTACCATAAAAATTGCATCATAATATGGTTGCGATTTTTTAAAAGTTATTTTACGTATTAAGTAGTAAGCACCTATGGTAGATATCTAAACTGTCCTGTAAACACACTAAGGGCGGAATTAACAGACAAATAAAATAAAAATTGATAAAAGTTGGCGGGAAGTGGGCGAAAACAATAAAACAAAATACATATAAACTCTGTTTCGTGTTAATATAGGCTGGTGGCGAGTGCTACTTGACGAGCGCTCGCCTCCTGTCGAGCTAGATTCTATGCGTCGATTTTCCCTATCTTACACAGTACGCAATCCGTGACTTAGTGCCACAGAGGTATTACAAAATCGTCTATTAATTCCGCCCTAAATACACATAATTAAGGGCGGAATTAATAGACGTTTTTGTAATACCTCTGAGGCGCTAAGTCACGGATTGCGTATTGTGTAAGATAGGGAAAACCGACACTTACCAATGACTTGTGATATAGAATTTGTCTATTAATTCCGCCCTAATAACTTAAGTCGTTGGTAAGTGTACGCAATACGTGACTTAGCGCCACAGAGGTATTACAAAAACGTCTATTAATTCCGCCCTAAATCTGAGCGCTCTGCATTGTACCAGGCCAAGTTCCAGTGAAAACAGGAAACTATTCATTTTCCATTCATGATGTATTTGGTGTTTTCCACGTTACTTTTGAATAATGGGACTTTAATAGTCCTAATCAGGCAGTATAAATATGGCGATTTTATTATTATTATCTAACTAACTAATTCATTGCTTCTGTTACAGATCGGGAGGACCCCCTACGAGCATAACCTCAACAACTACAACGTAGAGCCTGGACTCCTGGAAGCCTAAGCGTCCAGACCTACAACAAACCAACAAAGAAGTCAACAACAACATTTCCAAACTTCACCTTTGTTTTTGTTTCGACACGAGATTCAAGATAAAAACACATTTTATTTTTTACCATAAATTATTTTTATCGATAAAAATCAGATTTAAGGTTTAATAGTAAGTAGGTACCTACCTATGATATTAATTTAAAGTATAATTAAATTAGTTTAATTTCTGACGTAAATTATGTAAGTCAGTCAAATTAATCCGAATCATTTTCGTTAAAATAATAATATATTACTAATATATATAAGTAATGTAAATTACCTAATGAACGCGGTGGAATTTGAGTCAGAAGGTAGTGGTTTCATTCCACTTGATTCCATTTCATTGACAACATACTGTAGTTATTTTTTGGAGGTTGAAGTAAAGTTGGGGGGGAGGAGATCATTGCATGAGAAAATCAAATTCCAAGAAAATCTTGGAATTGGCAACACTATCATGAACAGTGGGCTAAAAAATTTGAACAGGAAACTGCGGCATTAGAGATTGTAAAAAGAGAAGAACAGCCGTGTCACTGGTCCATTTGATTGTTTATAAATAGTTGGGTAGTAGACTATAGCTAAGCCCTCACCAGTAGCTACAGCTATTGAAGTTATTAAAGTAAAAAGTGGACTCTTTATGAAGAAGTAATGTCAAATAATTAAGTATGTTATCAAGGGAGTGAACTTTGTCATTCATGACCATTTCCGTCAAAGGTAAATATTGAAATTTAACACTTTCACTGACAGTCCATTTCCAGCTCCCAGGCCAAGTGTTTCCATTTGGACACACCAAGTAGATGGTTTGATAATGCGGTGTATCCAAGTGGACTCACTTAGCATTGCTTTGTTATGAGGTAATAGTTTCTCTGGCCCAGTACTTTGTTTTTTTCACAGCGAGTTCGTTTCAAATTTGTTTTTGAAAAAGAATTGCACTGTTCCAAATGGAAACACCTGACCCGGGGCACTAGTGTGTCCAATTAGAAACACCTGGCAGTGAGAGTGTTAAATTAACGTCACAAAAATGTCGTTTTAAAAAGTTTGTTTTTCTTTATTCTCATTTTACTGTCAATTCATTTTTCTTCTTTTATCTGGCCGCAGACACACTTTTATTTTCATTATTGTTAATACCTGATCGATTTAAATAAAGTTAAAATAAAAGACTTTCGAAAGAATTTCAATTAGACGTTTTCATTTATTTACCTATTTCATTTGAAAATTACAGCTACGTATTTAAAACTTACAGCTTTTTAAGGTAGCATTAGAAAATAAGATTACAACAAAATAAAATATACTACCTAAAATTCTTAGAAGCTTTAGCTTAGGAAAAATACCTTTGTATATATGTTATCCTGTTACTAAATAAATAAATAAATTAAAAAAAAAAAAAAAATAAGCCAGACTCACATTGGTAAATCAATAAGGGCGGAATTAATAGACGTTTTTGTAATACCTCTGTGGCGCTAAGTCACGGATTGCGTACTGTGTAAGATAGGGAAAATCGACACTTACCAACGACTTAAGTTATTGATGTTGTCTATTAATTCCGCCCTAAATTTGGACTTTAGTGCACTGTGATTGGTCGAAAGGTTTTAATACCGACTCGAATGGTGACGGTCTGTCTGGTGGTTCTTCGTTGAAATCCAATTTTATGATCCGGTCCTTAGCGGCTCTCATTACCATTCTCGTTCGAGGGCCCACTTAAGTCAATAGTTTAGGTCTCACATTGGTATTTTTTTTTTTTTTTTTCATTTCCACAATCCACATACCTACCTGTGAGTCAATGATTGGGGTCTCACACTTATATTTTTTTAGATTTTCAAATACCTAATTCAATGTTTGGGGTCTCACATTATTTTTAGTTTCTCATTATGCCAATCGTTGGGGTCTCACAATAAGCAAAGTTAAGTCATTCACATATTATGTACGTAAGCGTTAGAGGTATTATACTAAACAAATCATAGGTACAAGAAAAAACAATTTACATTGTTGGCTACCCACCCAATCATCAAAAATAAATGTTATTTTTTAAACAGAGTATTTATTATTCTAGATAACGGAATTTAATAAAAACTACGTGACTTTGGATTCGAACCCACGACAAAATGGTTCTCGCGACAGACGAATCTGTCTACAAGAACCACCTCTGCTTGCTGCTGAGAGGAAGAGTTCCAATAGTTATATTTATGTTTGTACCAATATTGTTGTTGTTTGCAATATGTAGCAATGCACCAGTGGTGAATACATGATAAAATAACTATTATTTGTGAATTGTCACGTCGATATCGAAGATAGCTACAACGATCTAGTTTGATGGCAGAGATTGCCTCAGGCAATAATCACGCCCTTTGTCAATATTATTCTTGTCAATAAAGAGTTTTTATGTAGTCAAGTGCGAGTATTTCAACATAAGCTGTTTTTGATCCTATTAATCTTGCTTCATCAGCCAGCGTCGATGGTACGTTGAATACATCAGTTTTCAGTCAGTCACTGAAGGCAACGTCCAGCAAGGCTAATACTTTGATGGATGACCATTCAAATTCGAACCCTCGTGATGCTGGTGGCTATTCCCGGCCCCACTCAGGCTGGGCGTGGTTGATTTGAGTAGCTGGTTTGGGAGTTTTCTGCGAATGGAGGGTAAAACCCCCGTCGTGATATGACCATGCAGTTGAAAGCGACGTAAAAAAAATCTTGCTTCATCCAAAACATCAAGACTTTATGTATAGTTGTATAGGTATGTACCTACTTACTTCCTACATACCTATAACTGCGATATCATTAAGTATCGTATATATTTATCATTAATAGGAATCAATATTATTTTTTATCATCGTTGAGACGTTTACTAAAAACTTCTCCTTACTTTCCTATTGGGAATAATATACGGTACGACACTGTTCACATGCAACGAGCACAAAATTATTCCTCTCCCCAAAAAAAAACTATTTGGGTGCAAAGAAGAGTGCCAGGTTCATGTGACCTTGAGATTATTTTCCTGGATGGAGAGATGTTAATGTTCCATCCCGTCGGCAACCATCATATCGACACATACCATTAAGTTTATATTTGAGGAATAGATGATAAGAGATATCCCGAATATGAAATTTAGATTGTAATGTCGGATTTGACGTCCTGGGGTTTTATACAAGAAAGTACTTCACTAAAAGAGTCCATGAATTCAAATTGTGCTGTTGTTATAGAATGGAGCAAAAAAAACCATGCCAGTCCAAATTGAATACAACAACAAACTATAGAAATTCTGATTCTCAGAAGCAACAATTAAGCAAGCAAGATTTGGTTCTTGTTGACGGTTGCAGAAATCATCTTTTCATAGTTTAGAATAGGTAGGTACCAACTAAAAGATTTTATTTCAGTAGTTTTTCAATTAGAGTTTAGCGCATGTAAAATACGTAAACAAACTGTGGTTTTAGTATGATAAAAAGTTAAAAATACACTGCCAATTATGGACAGTGGACACATGGTAATCAAAATTTTCAACTTATATTAGGTATCGCTAGAATCAGAGATTTTTTACTAAATCACTCGTATTTACAAAAGTTCTCAACCGATTCTCTTTAAATTTGTTAACATGATAGAATATTGTTTTTCATACATTCTAAATTGTACAAAAAATACTGTATCGGCAAGTAGAGTACCTTAATTTTAGACTTTTTTTGTCCAAAATTTCGGATTATCTTACATACCTATCAGAACTCAATCAATATTTATTAACAAATTAATATTTATGCAATATGTCAAACACTAATACGCATAATAAGTCGCATATAGGTACAAACAAAATTTCATCAAAATCGGATGTACCGTTCACGAGATATAAGTGAAAAGTTTGTGGTCAGGCGCATGGTCTCTATCACCAAGAACCGCTAGTGCGAAGTTGATAAATTTAAAATGGGACCATCTACAGCTGAGTACAGCTACACTAATCTACAGAATGTCTCCTCTACGTGTACAAAATTTCGTCGAAATCCGTATTGTAGTTTTTGAGATTTGCGCGTTACAAAGTATGTATACAGATCGACAGACAGACATTCAGACCGACAGACAGACACAAAACCAAAGTTACTTAGGAGTTTTTGAAACGTCCAGAAATATGAAATAATTGATAATCGGAGCAAAAAATATTTTTTTTTTTACAAAAACGAACACAATATTTCCGATTTATTAGAAATTTCTCTGAAGTAAAACAAAAACATTGACATAAAGGTAATACCTAGGTATATAATTGGCAAGTTTGAATTTGAAAGTGGGGCAGTAATACCAATATTTTAGGGGAAAGAAGGAAAATTATTTGGTTGAATAATAATAATATAGGTATATATTATACAATTATGATTATTCAACCAAATAGGTAGAGGTCCCAGACAGCACAGTCAACTGGATGTATACCATACTGTTAGGTGGAAAAAGTCTACTTGCCCACCTGGAAATCAGCTGGAGATTTCCACCTTCCACCTGACCTCCACCTGGAAATCAACTGGAAATGAACTGGAAAGTAACCCAACTTTTAACTGGAAATCAGTTGACCTAAGTCAACTGGATTTGTTCCACTTATTTCCAGCTACTCGTAGCGCTCTCTAGTGGATGGGTAGTAACTCACTACCACAATGTTGACATACCTATTTACCTATACTGTACATTATACTACATAGTAATCAAATGCTATGCTCTTGGTTTTGAGGTCGTGGGTTCGAATCCCATTATATGCATTTTTTTGCAAAAAAAAAAAAAAAATAATAATAGTAATAAAAATACTAGAAACAAATGTATATTAGGCATAAATTCAATTTAAGTTATTTTATTTAGAAGCCATACATTCAAATCTCATGAAGAATTTTTTTTTTGTACAAAAATAAAGTAATAAATTTTAAATAGGTTTTTTTAACACGTACACACACACAATGTTGAGTATAATTTTTTTTTATAGAAATTTGGAAAGAAAAAGAAAATAACTAATCTGTTTTAAACAACACAATTCAAATAAGACTCTTTAACATTATTATAGTTTTACAATAAGAGTGTTTATTATTAAAAAATTGTCCCAAAAGTGTAAAATGCACTATCAAATTTCCACCATGTCACAAGACCTTGTACCAATATTTCCTAAGTAGGTATAACCTCTATATATATAAAACTCAAAGTTGTGCATGTCTGGCTGACTATGTATTCTTGGGGTTACAATACCAAACGGTACTCTCACTGAGAGTTCACCCCCCCCTAAGCCACCTTCAACATACTAGAAAATTATCAAAATTAAAATATCTAATACAATTTTCAAGTGCACTGGTAATCAAGTGGTTAACGCGCTAGTCAGATAATCAACCTAGTGTAGGGTTCCGTTGTTTCAAATTTTTCCTCATTATGGTTGTGACCACATAATAATAAGACTCTGAGGGTTAGGTTAGTAGAAAATGCTTTGAGCATAACCTTTAACCTTACCTGGTGGTTACCTTCCAATTAAAAGTGTTATTATTATTTTTATAGGGACACCGGCCATGAGAAAAAACCTTAATGGTGACAAAATGCCAGGTTTTAGCTAGTATAGAAATAAAATAATGATATCCAATTATAAAATATGCTCATACCATGTACATAATCACAATAAAATAATAATACTATGTAAATTAAAATATATTTCTTTTGTGAAACCAAAAATAACAAAGAAATAAACTAATAGCCAGCAGAAAATGAAGATGGGGCATGGAATACACCAGTTTTCATGAAATTGCAAAAGTTAAGCAATGTCTAACGTGGTGGAACATGGATTAGTGAATGTTATTATGTATTTGTAATCCTTCATGACAATTTATATACTGCTGTGGCTAATTAGAATTGCTGGGTTGTTTGCTTTGAGAATTATTACCAAAAAACATTGTTATACTTAAATTAAAACAAAATTGACTTGTAAAGACTAGTGAAATTATAAAACACAATAGTGTGGAACACTTTTTTTAAATAGATATAAAATTAACTCAAAATTTAAGGGGCTTCATAGTAATAAGGTGGTAGAGAGAGCACAATAGTTATTATTGTTATTATGAACAGTGCACATTAAATTGGCCAATTAATTTTAAATCAAGTAATCAGGAAGCATGTCACAAAGTAAACATCATTTTTTAGTGTGGCAGAACCACCTGAGTGAAATATTCATTTTATAATAATATGTATTGTACATCTAAATAAAATCCACAGAGTGAAAAATTTCACTATCTAGCACTATGCATTCAGCTGTTTCTTTGCTTGAACCAGAACCTTTTTTTAGCCAACCTATGGTCAAGAGATCTTGAGCATAAAAAATTCTGTTTCCCTTAACACATGGTCCTACTTTGGCTTGGCTAGGCTAGGTGAGATTAATATGGGTAGCTGGTATGATTCCAAGTGAACTGTAGGTGTTAGTCCATTGTGCTAGTCCAGGAACAGCAGAGTGCAGAAAGTTCATTAGGGTCCAAGTGGATGTCCCTAGAAATGGATGGTTATTGTCAGATGAAAAAGGTGATCCAGTATTAAATGTTTCTTGTCCTCTCCTTTTCTTCTGTCACGATTCACGATTTAGACAAACTAAAGAACTATTTTTTGATACACCTCAAAAGCAAATTTGGAGTTCAGAAATGACAAAGTAAACACTTTCAGTAGTTATAAAAAACATGTTCAAAACTAATTAAAATATTATTTGTATTTAAAATATGTTCAAATAAATGAAATACCTATTATTTAAGAGAATTATTAATTATTTAAAACAATTCACAATTTGTCACAAAAATATCACAATTTCTGAATTTCCTTCAACAAAGGACGAGTTTTATCTACGAGTTTTATCTAAACACTTCCAGTAGTTATAAAAAAGATCAAAACTAATTAAAATGATATTTGTATTTAAAAATGTTCAAAACTAAATGAAATACCTAATATTTAAAAGAATTATTAATTATTTAAAACAATTTACAATCACCAATATCACAATTTCTGAAATTACGAAAGATCAAAGATGGCGTCTTCAACAAAGGACGCGTTTTATGTAAACTGGAAAAATATGGAACATTTCCAGCTGACTGGTCAACTGACTAAATTCTACTCATGTCCTAGCTGGACTGAGTCGTTATATTTCCAGCTGACTGCCCAGGTGACTGAGTCTAGATGGATTTTTGTTGGAAATATCCAGGTGGCTGGTCAACTGATTAAATCCATAATGGAAAAATCCAGCTGTCGGGACAGTTGGAGGTCCAGTTGAATTTATACACCTGGATATTTCCACCTTAAATCCAGACTGGAAGTCACCTGCCGTGCTGTCTGGGGTATCTGTAAAATTGTAGTTGAGAAAAGTATAATAAAATTCTTGTCATAATAATAATATTATGGTTCATACATGTTGAATCCCTTGAAAATGAGAAATCAATGCAACCATAAAAAAATGAAAATATTTAATAAAATGCGAAGCTGGGATTCGAACCCACGACAAAATGGTTCTCGCGACAGACGAATCTGTCTACAAGAACCACCTTGCTTGCTGCTGAGAAGAAGGGCTCCAATAGTTGTATTTATATCTGTAACAATATTCAATATTGTTGGCTTCGATGCCGATGTGACAGTTCACAAATAGTTGTATCGTGTATTCACCACTGGTGCATTGCTCCGCATTACAAACAACAATATTGGAACAAATATAAATACAACTATTGGAGCTCTTCCTCTCAGCAGCAAGCAAAGGTGGTTCTTGTAGACAGATTCGTCTGTCGCGAGAACTATTTTGTCGTGGGTTCGAATCCCAGCTTCGCATATGAAATGTTTTCTTTTTTATGGGTTGATTTCTCATTTTCAATTGTTTCAGCATGTTTGAACCCAATGATATTATTATTTTTTACTTTTTATCATACTAAAACCACAGTTTGTTTACATGCACTGATTGGAAAACGAATGAAATAAAGTCTTTAGGAGATCTTCGTTTCAGCAGCAAGCAGAGTTGGTTCTTGTAGACATACCTATTACCTATTTAGAATTTACCTTCAGCGTTAATGCAGTATTTCTCTTAAAAGTTATGCGTTAGAGAGATAATGTAGGTAGTCATATAAAAAATGAAAATATTTCATATGCGAAGCTGGGATTCAATTCATAATTAGGTATACAAAATCACAATTGGGTATACCCTGATACCCTAATTAGCTATTTGTTGAAGATGTTTAATTTTAAAATTAAATACATGGAAAACTAAAAAAAAAAAAAAAAACAAAAGTTTGAAGGAGGGGCAAAACTACTTGTGTTGAAGGAAGGAATTTTCAATAACGATTTAAAAATAATAAAATATCTGTAAAAATGTAGTTATGAAAAGTATAATAAAAATATTCCTGTCATTATAACATGCTACAAACATGTTGAAACAATTGAAAAAGGGAAATGCACCCATTAAAAAAAAAAAAAAAAAAATTGCGAAGCTCCGATTCGAACCCACGACAAAATGGTTCCCGCGACAGACGAATCTGCCTACAAGAACCACCTTGCTTGCTGCTGAGGGGCAGGGCTACAATAGTTGTATTTATATTGTGTATTTAAACTGAGATGTACTTGAAAACAACAGAACTATTGAAATTCGATTATCAGCAGCAATCAAAGGATGACTCCGGCGTGAACTACCGCCTTATCGCCTTGTTAGGGCTTATCACCTTGTTAGCGCCGTTAAATGAGTTAAAAAAAGCTTGAGTTCCATGAGTTCGAATCCCATCGAAGAAATTCTTTTTACTTTCGGTATCTTTTCAATAAAATACTTTTCATCATTAAATTGAAAATTATTATAGAAATCTGTTGTTATACTCCACCAGGAATTACGCAAGTTTCACAGATCGCTGAGGTGAAGAAATCGGTGACTCGGTGACTTGTCGAACGCGCACAATGGGTTTGGTCTGAAATCAGCTGTTTTATTATCATATCACAACAACAAGAAATTTTAGGAAAGAAATTTTCAAAATGAGCTTCTGCCTCTAGTATTGATTGTCGAATTTCTTCAACAATTTTTCGTAAAGTGACTTGTTTCTTCCATAAACGGTCGAATAAGAGACATTTTTTGTGGTTTTTCCCGTGAACCCCCGACACCACCATGGGGTCGTTGTTCAGGAGTGAAGAAATGGCCCTGTGTCAGCTCTTCCTGCAGAGTGAAGCCGCCTATGCTTGCGTTTCCGAACTGGGGGAGCTGGGGCTGGTCCAGTTTCGTGACGTAAGTCTATTCTACCTTTCCGATTTTAAGAGAGAACTGTCCCTTTGGAATTCTTAAATTAATCCTAGGAAGTATTATGAGAAAGTTTGCTGCATCTTGACCTCATTGAAAAGTTGATGACTTGGACTGAAGTTATGAAACTAGTCATGGTTAGGGTGGGGTTTTTTTCTGATGGTCAAGTGATAAGGGTGGTACCTCTCCTAGGAATAAATAAGTATTGGAGTAGACCTTATGAAAAATAAAAGTAGTGTGTTAAGACTTCTGAAAGACTAATATTTCCCTTTATGGAACTGTATGTCTAGTTGATTAGATAAGACTTCAGTTTCACCTGGATTAGTCAATGCAATAATACTGCCATTACCAGCTTTGGTAAAATTCTAGTTGAGATGGCTAGCTCACTACTTCAATTTTTGGCCAATATGAGTTATATTTCACTTTCCAATTAGTTGGAGATGTAAAAAAATCTCTCTGAAATGCATTTCATATGTAGGTAGTTATGTGTTCATTTTTTTGGCCCTGAGAACCTTGATTGGTACTTATCTTTTGAACAATACAGATGTAACAGAACAGAGTTAAAATATATAAGTTTTTTTAATTTTCCGATTTAGAATAAAATTCCCTTCTTTCAATAGGTAGGTATAATGATGAATAAGTCTATATTTTGAAGATGTCAGAAATCAATTTTAAAAATGTAATATTTGGATTATTTACATATTTCACCTATTACAGGGCCCCAAAGTAAACATATTAGAAAAAGTGGTGTTCTTCCTTTATTCTGCTAGTAATCTAATCCTCATAATAATAGTCTAAACATATTTGACTGTAATTTTATTGTACCAATGAAGCTTATTATTCAACAAATGGTTGTTTCATAGATTTTTCTATGGATACAGCAAGTGTCATGGGTACAGTTCGAAGTTCTGTGCCCATGAGTGAAGTTTTTTATGTATAAAATTTGAATTTTATTATTTTCATGATGTTTTTTAATATAACATATATTAATATTCCTCAATTCACTGGGTAGATTTTTCAATATTTAAATATAGCAATAATTACCCACCCTACTTGGACCCTAAAACTATCAATTATCTGCTTCTCCTTTTCAGTTGAATCCAGATGTCAATGCATTTCAGCGTAAGTTTGTCAATGAAGTGCGAAGGTGTGATGAGATGGAGCGTAAGCTCCGCTACTTGGAGAAGGAGATCAAAAAAGATGGGATTCCCATGATGGATGTTGGAGAAAGTCCTGAAGCTCCTCAACCCAGGGAGATGATTGATTTAGAGGCAAGTTTCTAGATACACCAGATTAAGAAAATAAATATTTTTATCAAAAAAAAAAAATGAAAAAAAAAAAAAAATAAAGGATAATTACAAATATTGAAAAAATATGAAAGAAAAAAAGCTTGATAAATGTTAGTAAAGATGAATACTTTTTATACTACCTATATCTGGCCCCAATCAGGCTAGGTTAAATCTAAAATAAAATAAAAATCTGTCCCACAGAAAAGAAAATGTGTAAAATAGCCAAGTTCTAAATCAAATAAATTGGTGTGACACCACATGACTTTGCTTATCACTCAAACAGAAGTCAAATTCCATCACAGGTCACTCAATAGTAACATCTAGATAAAAATTAATGTCAAATTTGTAATGAGCACCTCAAAATTATTGGACTTGATATGTCACAACCCCAATCTAGGATGAATAATAAAAAAGTTATCCAAGTGGCACTATTTATTTTTACTTAGAGTACCTCTGAAAAAACTTGCCAAGTGTATAGGTAGGAGAATATATTTGAGTAATATAAGCTGGGTAACCTCACCCTACCTTGGTGAGGTTAATGTGGGTAGCTGGTATGATTCCCAGCGAATGGAGGGTGAAACCAAATAGAATTGTTGGCATTAGGAAGGGCATCCAGCTGTAAAAAATGTGCCAAAACCAACAACCTCAAACATGAGTTTGAACAACGTTGACCCTGCTTGAGTGGGATAAGACAGAGTAAAAGAAGAAAAAAGAAGCACTGCATGTAGGCTGGAACTTGGCCTGGCTCATTGCCTGGTTTTCTTAGAAGTTTGGATTTAAATTAAATCATAATATTTGAATATAATGCAAATCAGTATTTAAGCTCTGGACTCAAACCAGATATCAATCTATGTACTGAAACCAGCTTAACAATCAACATATTTTAATAAAATTTCCATCCGTAGGCAACATTTGAGAAGCTGGAACATGAGACACGAGATGTGAATCAATACGCAGAGAACTTGAAGAAGAACTTCTTGGAACTGACAGAACTAAAACACGTTCTGCGGAAAACTCAAATATTCTTTGATGAGGTAAGTTAGCTACACAATATGTGATTTATTATGGCAGGTTCAATTCCTGCTTGTAAAATTTAGGTATATGAGGTTATGTCATATTCTGTACCATAGGTATAACAATGATTGGAAACAATACTTTGGTCAGAACTAGTTACAGGAAGCTGGTGATTGGCAACAACCATAGAAAAACTTATACCTGTAGAAATATTTTAATGCACTTGCAAGCAATATAAAAATAAAAAAAAGGTAAAAAAAAATTCATATGAAAAAAATTATACCCTGGTTTCTCAAGTCATTTGTGTAGGAGTTGTTGTGTGGCTGTGCTTTGTTATTCAATGTCCATGTGAACTTTAAAAAGAAGAAGAAAAAAATATGTCAGAATTTTACTCTTTGTGACTGACTCTAAACAATTTAAACTACATTCTTAGTGTGATGAACTTTTAAGTAATGCAAAACATATTATATTACAAGAAAAAAATTGCAGTGTTTCTACCTTTAGCATACTTATACAAATAGAAAAATGATATTGGGCAAGTTTCTAAATCCAATAGTGGAACCAACGGTTCTACACATTGAATTTATTTTTATTATAATTTCAACAGTTGAGATTTGTTGACAGGAGTGACATCATAATTATCATGCACTAGATCCATTTATTTATTCATCTTTTGGAACATGTAGGGATTCATCAGATCCACTATGAGATTTGATCTGGCCTGGTTGATTTTTTTTCTCCAATGGTGGAAAAATTCAAATATTTTCATAACCTTTTTTAATATTTTCTTCTTCTAATACTATTTTGATGTTAACACCTGCTGTGTCTGCCCTCGTTTATACAAAGTTTCAACCACCCTTTGAATAACTGGAACACAACAAATTAAATATTCAAGAAAATTTACCATGTAAGCCTGCTGATAAATTCAAATTTTGAAATCCCACCATTAGTCTCTTTAAGTGTTGGGCTCAATTGGTTCATTGATGAAGTCATTATTAAGATCATGTGATGCATAATGGAAACCGCCAGAGAAGACTTATGTGTTGCCACTAGTGCATATTTAGAAACTTGACCAGAATTGACAAATTTTGCTCTGAAACCTTTCCCCAGTTCACACTTTTCCATTTCCTGAAAGTAGAATATAGGATTAACCCTTTTCAGCACTCAAAGCTTTAACTGCACCCCCTCACTATTCAACCAATGCTAAACATTGCAAATGGTGGGGAAGACTAACAGCACGAATCTCTCTCTATCTATTGAGGTGGTGGTGGTAGAGGCTAGAATGAAACGGTTGTAACAATGAATACAATGCTTTAGTGCTTTACTAGAGTTGGGTATTATACTCATAGTAACTTTACTTTTTAACTTATAAGCAACAATATTAAAAAAAGGAAAATGTCATATCTTCTTAGCTTTCTCTATAATCTCAATTATCAGAAGTGAGAAAAAAATAGACATACATTTTCAGCCCTTCAATCTTTTCATTCTTTCTTGAAAACTCACATGGCAGTCCATAATGCTTCTATTATCAGAAGAACAAATATCAAATTTTAACAAAATTGGGATATATGTTTTTTTGAGAGTAACATTTAAGGAGGGATTTATTTAGAAATGAATTTGAATTCACACTCCAGTATAAGTTCTCCCTGAACATTTCCAAATTAGAAGAAAAATTCAACAAATTGTTTCTTATTTTTATAAAAGCATTATGGATAGAATGATGTATAAGATGTTTTCAATATACTATTTAGTATCAATTGGACCTCAGTAGCTGCTTGTTGCTGGGCAAACAATCATTTGTGCTGTTCTAATCTATATCTTGTCTTCGCATAGTCTATCTTTTTCCCTTCAGAACTATTCCTTCTTATATCTATTTCTTCTGCCTGCTTTGGCTGACCCTGGACCAACAAAGCCTACAATTTCGGGTCCACCTTGGAAAAAAAAAGAAGATAAAAAATCATACTGACTTATTATTATTAGTCTTGTTTTAAATGAAGGAATATTTTTTTTTGTGGTTCATAATGCCAACTTTGTCTTAGTTTAATGTCCTACCTCTAGGGACACATCAGAAAAATGTGCATTTAGTAAGTAATTTGTGACAGTTTGCTGTCTGCTTTTGGGGCAACTCAAATAATACTAATAGTGCGATGAAAAATGCAGGCTTTGGTCCTCTACATTTAAATTTCCATCCTAACATTAGCACAAGTTTCATATGAATGAATGACAAACAGAAAACCAGTATAATAAATTTTAATGATCATAAATATCAGATCTCATTGCTGTTAAAATAAAGAAATATACTTTTCAAATTTGAAATAAACTTTATTTAGCTGTCAAAGTTAATATCTTGCAAGACACATATTTAGAAAATTTCATGAATGGTTTGAGTTTGTTCAAGTAACTCGAATTTTTTGCCACCAAGTTCAAGGATGCATTATTTATCTATTTTATACAACAACAAGAAAAGGGTTGATAAAATACTATATAGATTACCTACCATATCACAAAATTTCATATAAAATGGGGATTCAAAGTTATTAAAAAAAAGTAAGCCCCCGTTAACACCCAGAAATCTTCAATTTATTTTATCTTTCTTCTGTAGTTTTATTCTTTTTTTTCTCCCCCTTGTTTATTTTACATCTCTCATTTTAGTTTTATTTGTACGCTTTATTTCTTTATTTTTTTTCATAATTCTGTACTCATTAACTTGTTTTCAAAATCTGTTATGTTACTTGTATTATTTATTTTTGCTTTCTGTTCTGTTTCCGTTTTGTTTATTTCTTGCCCTTCTCTCTACGTTCTGTTACTTATTTATGTTTTCTGTTCTCTCTCTCCCTTCTCATTCCTTGCTCTGTTGGGTGTCGGGTTGTGCTTTGGTGTTGTCCTGGGACTTCCGATCCCACTTGGAATGAACTGTCAACAAACCAATGTCTCATCAACTTGTGCTACTGTCTCGGGGGTTGTACAATACTTACATACAACACTTTTACTTCACATTCTGTCCACTATGAATACAAAAAAAAAAATCCATCCTCCCAATTCTGTCCTTGTGTCTGAAATACTTCAAACATGTGCTCCCTCTATTGGCTGAAACTTCTACTCTTCCTGCTTCTTTTCCCCCTACTTTCTCTATTCTTACTATTATTCTTCCCCTTTCTCTCTCCCTAAATACTTCTCCCTTTTTCTAACTGTCCCTATCTCTCTTTCTCTCTCTCTCTCTCTCTCTCTTTCTCTCTCTCTCTCTTTCTCTTTCTCTCTCTCTCTTTCTCTCTCTTTCTCTCTCTCTCTCTTTCCCTCTCTTTCCCTCTCTCTCTCTCTTTCTCCCCACCCCCTCTATCTCACTATCTACATTATTCCTCTAAATTACGTTCTTATCCGTCCCTTATCGTACAAATACTCCAAACCACCATGTCTTTCAACTACATCTCATTCCGCCTCTAATTCCTATCCTCTCCCTCTTCCATCCTCCCGTTCCTCCTCGTTCACACAAAGATTGACCAGGATGTGTCCCCGCCCTCACAGATGGCAGACCCGTCACGCGAGGACGAACAGGTCACGTTGCTCGGAGAAGAAGGACTGCGGGCCGGCGGTCAGGCTCTCAAACTAGGGTAACCCTCTCTCTCATTTACCTTATTAGTTAGGGTAACCCTCATTCTCGTTTACCCTATTTATTAGGGTAACCCTCATTCTCATAATGTGGTACCCTGAATTTTGGTAAATCAGGACCTCGTTCCAGAGAGAACTATCACTCTCAAAATCCCCATATCGCCCTTTCAATCAAGTTTCGTTTAAATAATGCAATCAGAGAGTGTGTTATTTGAACGAAATTTGACAGTTAAGAGGGAGATTTGGGGATTTTGAGAGTGCTTTCTGGAATCAGGCTCAACTTACCTCAGTTTGATTGAATTTGGTTGTAGTATCCCTTTTTATAATGATTTTGGTATAAATCGTATTTTACAGGGAGGCTAAGTTTATCTAATAACAGGTAATTGAGGCTTCTTTCTCCTCTAGTGTTGTACGTATTGTTTTAGGAAATTAGAATATTTTCTCGGGAAGTCAGGTCAACATTGAGCTTAGGTTTGTAGTAGTGGAGTGAATTTCTATTAGAAATCCTTCTATATTGTGGTTACAAGTGTATAAACTGACAGAAATATCAATGATGCCCTCACTAAAATCAATTAAACAAATAATCCCACAATAGAAATCACTGATGGGTGTTAAGGAACTAACTGTACCTATGTGTGTTGGACGAAAATCAGTTATTTTAACCCTGGTAAGCACCTTGTGTTCATGTATATGTCTTGCACTCCACAACAATTTGTGTTTAACCCTTTGTAATTAACTACTAATGATAACTCTTAAATTAATTCAGTTGTATACTATGTTAACTTTGGTACAGACAAGATTATGAAATAACCTCACTAAAATATAATATCAAAAACAACTCTCAAATATTTATAATAGAAAAAAAATCAATTTCCAACCATTTTTTTCATATTATTTTTATAAACAGCTTTATGTTGTAAGTAATGTTTTAAATTACTATACATACTATCTTAAACAGTCTAGGTCTAGACTATCATCGTTAACAATGTAACTACTCTATGATAATGGTAGTTCAATGTCAAGTAAATTCGTTGACAAATTAATTTAGGTAGGAAAATACTAAACTTTTTAATGTCTAACATGGACGGGAGGTTGTGAATTTGGTTGGCCAAGTCTTAACCTGGCTCGACGTTGGATAATTTCAGGAATCTTATAAAATCCGTTTATTAAACATTATCATTAATACTGGCCGAAGAATATTTTGAGGAAGAATAGCAAAGGAATATTTTATGGAAGAAAAAAAAACTTGGAAAGGGAAATGTCAGGAAGTTTTTCAGTTGAAGTTTTGGGGTTAACAAACTTTCTATTAAAAATAGTTGTACAGTGAGAGTAAATTAATTTTTAATAAAATAATTTAGAGTGGGAGGAAAAGTTTATGTCAGAAGCACCCCTGTAGCGAGGAAGGAAACGAAGGCTCGGCTGACATCAAGATAGAGTTCTGTTTTTTCTTAGCGAGAAAAAAAAAATTGAAAAAAAAGTTCAGGAAAGTTGGGACCTAATATATTTCCTTGGAGCAAAATATTAAAAATAAAAGCGTACAATGGCATTTCGCAAGTTTTCAGTGTTTATTAATTAGAATTTTTGTGCATGGCATTTTGTTTTTCTTTGATGTTTAATTTTTGTTCAAGAAGCAGTTTTTTTTGTGTCGTATCATATGCTTTGTTGAAGTCTACAAATCAAATTCTATCTTGGGAAGTTTTACAATGGGTTATTGACCTTTTGAGAACTTGGATTTACACATATTACAATGGTTATAGAAAATCTTCAATCCCAACAATGACTCTTCTATGCGTTTTCTGTTTTATCTTCTACCATTTTTATTTTATCTCTTAATTTTAATTGGCTTTCTTGCTTCCTGCTTTGGCATAAATATCTTAAATATTTACAAAAATAAAATGAAATAATTTATTACATAAAAACAAAGTTTGTGTTACTGTCTGATAAAACAAAATCTTTGTTTTGCCTCAAAGTCATTTACATTTCAATTCTCATTTTATGAATACTTGTTATTTGTTTTGTCCTAGTATTTGTGAGCATGTTTTATGTTAAGCATTCTGCATTTTTTATACTACTTCTAAGCAAGGGAATGATTGCACTGGTATTGAGCTAGTGTAGTGGTGGCCACTAACACAATCTACTGTAAATGCTGCTATCCTTATCTCATTCCTCACCTTCCTTCTCTACTCTTTTCCTCCCAATTTTTAAATAAAATAATTTAAATTTTCAACATATTTTTTTATGATTCAAATAGATGCATGCAATTTTGGATCATTGATCTTCATTTGATGAAAAATCATAGAAATTTCAGTGATATTTACCATGAAATTTTCTATTTATCTTGTTTTCTGGATTTCAGTGAAATATTAGCATTACGAATTGTTGTACTTGAATTCAATCCTTTGATGAATCAAGTTGGTAATTGAACACATTTCAAATTATTAACATAGAATTATTACGTTTTTTTCTCTTCCGATTTTGAACAAAAGTGTTTCAATAATTTCTCATAAACAGAAGGATGCCCTAACAGAAATCCCAGATTATGGACTTCATTGTTTTGCCTGTTTTTTGTACCCTATTTTTCATTTTGTTTGGTTTCTCTTTTGTTTTATCCCCGTCCCTCCCCCTTTCCACAAACTCCCCGCAATCTATCTCCAATGACCCACCCATTCTGATGTTGATTCGCAACTATCGACCTATCTGATCTTGTGATTGATCTCATTCCCATTCTACACATTGATTGCATAACCTTTCATCTTGATCCCATCATCCCCACTCCCATCCCCGTGTGATCCCATAATCCCGAGTGTAGCAAGAGGGTGGCCTCACATCTACCGAGTCAATGACACGGGCTTTGATCAGTGACGATACCATCGCCCGCCAAACCAATGCAGGAGGACCGGTCCAACTTGGGTATGTATGTACACGGGACTCAGAATCAGGAATATTGGGGTTCGAGACTTGGTCATGGGTTTTTTTAAGCCGATTAGGGAGGGAACAGTTTTTTTTTTGGCATTGGGCAAAAAAACCCATAGGTACAGCCATTTTCTTTAATATTTCAAAGATATGAGGGAACAGCTACGTCATGTTTTTTCATCATTTGGGAAATATTTTTAAATTATTTTTTCTGGTTCAACACCACCCAAACATGTTTTACTGTATGAATTGCTACTGACGCAAAACGGTGATCATAGTTATTTCATGACAAAGGCGGGTTTTATGGTGAATTTTTCTGTGAATTTATTTTCAACTTTCGTATGGATGTCATTTATTAAAGTTTTAACATTCAAAATTACATCAATGGTAGTTGTATTATGTATAATATTTTTTTTTTTTTTTTGAAAACTATACCATTATATTAATTTTAAGGCAATATTGGAGGACAACACATAGTATTATCACGCTCTACCAGGAAAAGAGCAATCTCAAAACTATAAAAAAATAACAAGATACAACAGAAAAAAAACGAAGAAATAAAAATCTGTAGAAATGAACACCTACCTAAGTGGAATATTAAAACCGTAGGCAAAAACGTGTTCGATAGTATAGTTATTCAACCAGACTCAATATAAAACAACCTTTGTTTTTAGATTTTGAAGTAGAATTTATTTTATTATTTTAACATTAAAAAAACGTAGGTTGACAATAAGAATGAATATAATAGCGACCCGAAGTTTCAGCTTCTCAAAGTTTCTTGAGATTTTTTTTTCCTTGCGGTATAAAATAATATCAGAGATGGCATTGTATTTTTATCTATTATCAATCCAAGTCTTGTAGGAAGAAATTTGTTTCCAACAATTACTGTGCATGTGGGTTGAAAATCTTACTTGAGTTTCATTGTTTTTAATTCTATTTTGTAAAAAAAATTAAACTTTTTCTTTGAATAGTTTGGCATGGTTTCGAATAATTTACATGAAAAGTCGATGAAGTTTTGAGTGACCTACTTCTATTATTTTCTGAATTTTTTATTCCAAAATTTAGTTACAAATTCATTATTTATTATTATTTGATATTGTACCTATTATATCAGAGCCATACCGAGCGTTTTTTTTTCTTTCTTTTTTTCCCTAAATCAAGTAATGCCTGTTGATCAGTTTGTGTGAAGTTTTAATCAAAAGTGTGCACTAATTCCAAGTGATCTCCAAGACTTAACTGAAACAAGTGTGCTTACCTGGGGAGTTTCTTCTATAACTTTTAACACCCATTTTAAGATCGTGAACTTTCTGTAAATTAATTTCACAGGGGTAAAGTATTTGATTGTAACCAGGATTTAATATTATGAACTTTCTCCCGTCATGTTGAGAAAATTGATTTTATATTTACAAGCTATAGGTATACAAAAAAGTCGAAATATGTCGGAGCAATACAGTAATGGTCTACGATTTATTCTTTTATTTACACCTTCATGTTCCTCAGAACAATTTTTATTGCTTCCTAAAACATAAAGTGTGAGATGAGATATTATAAAGTAACTAAAGTAAGTAGGTAATTGTTAATAGCAAATAACTCATGCATTCTAAAGGAATATGAGAAAAGTCCAAGTTTATTTGTTGGTTGATAGAAATAAAACTGTTATTTTCCACTCTTTGGAAGTTGGGGAGGAAGGTTTTTTTTTCATAAAAAAAAGGAAAGAAATTATGAAAGCATTTATGTATAATTTTTTGTGGGGTGATTCCATTACTTTCCTTTCTATAGGATAAGGAAAGTAAAAAGGAATTGGGAAATTGTGCATTTTGATCAAAACAACTCCTCTCCCATACTTCACACAAAAAATTGTATCAAGCTAAATCATTAAATTATATTAAAAAAAAAGAATAAAAAAAATAGATGCTTTCGTACTTTCAATATTGTTTCAATCACAGTCCAGTAGTATTTGTTGCAAACTCAATTTAATGTTTCACTAATTTCAACTTTTTCTTTCCTTTCCACACCAATTCTTCCTATCTCATTTTAATCTTTCTCGATATTCCTTCTCATTCATTAAATCCCATACTTCTTACTCCTTCAAATCCTCACTTTCTTTCCTTTCTATACCAATTCTTCCTATCTCATTTTAATCTTTCTCGATATTCCTTCTCATTCATTAAACCCCATACTTCTTACTCCTTCAAATTCTCACTTTTTTTTTTGTTTTGTTTTTGTTTTTGTTTTTTTTTTTTTTTTTTTTTTTACAAATTAACGGGGTTTACCCATGTTTTATTTCCTTTCTATACCAATTCTTCCTATCTCATTTTAATCTGTCTCTCCATTCCTTCTCTCATTCGTTAAATCCCATACTTCTTACTCCTTCAAATCCTCACTTGTTGCCCCTTCAATCCTCGGCGCGCCTTCAGTTTCGTCGCCGGCGTTGCGTTGCGTGAGCGCATGGCTGCGTTCGAGCGCATGCTGTGGCGCGCGTGCAGGGGCAACGTGTTCCTGCGCCAGGCGGAGATAGAGACGCCCCTGGAGGACATCAACTCCAGTGACCCGGTGTACAAGAGCGTGTTCATCATCTTCTTCCAGGGAGACCAGCTGAAGAGTCGCGTCATGAAAATCTGCGAAGGTAACTTGTCTTTGTATTCAAAATAACAATAATCCCGGAAGTACCGGTTCATTTATTTAAGAGCAGAGCTCTTCATGTGAGTGTAATGAGATACAGACATGTCCATTGCCCATCCTCCAATAATATTACAACGACTTGGTCACATACTCAAATAAATGATTAAAAATACCAGCATTGGGTGCGTTAAAAAGGGTAAGATACTCGTACATATCTCATTGGGGTGGGAAGATCTATTGACGCCCAGATCCAATGACAAGACTAGGCTTCTTCCATGTCCAAAAACTAACGTCATAGCTGCTCCCTTCATGATTCAGCTTCATAACTGAATATTTTTAATTTTATTTATAAAGATGAGTGTTTCACAACCTTATTTTCGTATCCATGAACCAGCAGCTACTGAAGAAACGTATGGTCTATATTGTAGCTTGTCCATCTCGTCGTAAGCCTCCCCTCTGATGGGAGGTATATGAGTTGGGTGGAAGAGATTGCCACAGGCAATAACCCCGCCCTTTAGGTAGGACATTATTGTTATTTTATTTTTTACTTATTTATTTTGTCATTTGTTTTTTTTTTTTTTTTTTTCTTTTTTTTCTTAATTTTATACTGTTACCATTGTACTTTGTCCTCCTAATAAATCTACAAAAAAACACGTTTCTAAACACCCATTCCCCTCCCCTAGGGTTCCGTGCCACCCTCTACCCCTGCCCCGAGGCGCCCACAGACCGCCGCGAGATGTCCATGGGCGTGACCACCCGCATAGAGGACCTGAACACGGTGATAGGCGAGACCCAGGACCACAGGCACCGCGTCCTGGTAGCCGCCGCCAAGAACATCAAGAACTGGTTCATCAAGGTGACTCACGGATGCTTTTTTAACTTTGCTTATGCTATATAATAAAGAATAAGACCGACCTCAGTAGCTTGATCGAAAAGGCGGCGGACTTGCAACCTGGAGGTCGGTGGTTCAAGTCCCGGTTTCAGCGTAGATTTAGTAGAACGAGTTTGAGTAGTTGTGATATCACGAATGTGATTAACACGAATATATATAATAATTGTTTTTATTCATATTTTCATACTATGTCACATCATCTACCTCCTCTTAAGTACTCTTGTACTTTTCGGGAGATAGGGTACATTTTACAATATATGTTAAATCATTTCTTCATTAATTTATGTCTTCCATATTGATTTAAATTTCATTATTGCAATTTATCAAATATTTTTTAATCTCTTTCTTCATTTTATTTTCATTTAAAATATTTCTCAGATTTGTTGGAATGTTATTTAGCATAGTTGGGATTTGAAAAGATCTTATTATTGCTCCATAATTATTGTTGACTCTTGGTGTTATATAATGCACATGTCGCGTGTTATGATTTGTGTCTTCTGTTCTTCTATAATTTTCTTTATAATAATGTTTGGTTAAAAGCGTATAGATGTATAAATTTTCAAAGTTTAATATTTCATTTTCGTATGATAACTTATATAAAAACTTATAATAAAGAATAAGGAATTCTATAATAAGGAAAGTATATTTTTTCTTTTTGGAGGGAAAGATTTGCTGTTTCAAACACAGGCTTGATTTTATTAGAGCCCGTGAAAGGGTTTTGTACCTTCTAGAAAACCCCCCATTTTTCAGGGTTTTCACTGTTTTTCCTCGAGAGACTGAAACAACAAGACCTCCCATTTTCGAGGTTAGACATTGGGTTAACTTCCCAATCGTTGAAAAAAAAAAAAAAAAAATTGTTCCGGGCACAATGCCTCGAGAATAAAGGCACAAGAAATGAGTGCCAAGAAACAAAATATGTACTTGAGATCAACTGGTTTGTGGGGAATTTGGGCCCTCGCAGCCTGTTGTGACCCATAAGACCCTGTTACAAAAAATATAACAGCTATGACTATAATTAACAAATATGACTTTAATTGATTATAAAAATAATTCCTCTTTGTCTCTCAGGTCCGCAAGATTAAGGCTATCTACCACACCCTGAACTTCTTCAACTTGGACGTGACTCAGAAGTGTCTGATAGCCGAGTGCTGGGTGCCTGTGCTCGACATTGACGCGATTCAGCTAGCTCTGCGTCGCGGAACCGTAAGTTTCCTCCGGGATCCCACTGAGTACAAAGTTTTTTTACTTTCCTTATCCTATAATAAGGAAAGTATTCGTCGAAATTTTGACCTACCCAGTTTTTCACATTTCTGGACGAATCATAGCCTCAGGATACCAAAAAAGTTGTTTTCAGCCATTGGTCCGTGCGTCTGTCTGTCTGTCTGTCCGTCTGTATGTGCGTAAACAGGATATATTGAGAACAGTAAGAGTCCTGTTCCTATTCCTAATATGATGAGGAAAGTCGTGTGATGTTTACACCAGATTTTTTATTCAACAATTTTGATCAATATTTATTTACAATTTTTATATACAGGTGCAGTCAAAAGTTATAGTTAATGAAAGATAAACAAAGTTCGATCAAGGGTGGTGATAATGCCTTTGGCATTCTCTTCATCTTTCTTCATTCAAAGTTTCGCACTTGACTCTTCTTCTAGGATCAAAAAAATTTGAGCACACGATTAGCTCAGTTGTAAGATACTCGCTTGTCATGCGGAAGGTCCCGGGTTCGATCCGCAGAGCCGACAAAATGCTTGTATGCAAAATTTGTTTGCAGTTGTTTGTAAAGGATACCTTCCGGTGCCCTCGTGTTGACCCAGCACCTAAATGGAAAGTATTGTGTGTCCCGGTAACACAGTGGTCAAGGCGTCTGACTGGTGAGCCAGAGGTCGCGGGCTTGAAACCCAGCCGGCACATGACAAGTTATCCTCCCATTTGGGGTTTTGACCTCATAGTAATACGTCTTGGGTTTACTGCTGGAATAATGGGTCTCATTAGCCCTAATCAATCCGTATAAATAAGGCGATTTTATTATCATTATTCTCGCACAGCAGAGAAAGGGGAAGCCCTAACTTCCCAATAGATCCCCAGAACCGACAAAAAAAATGGCTAACTACAACATAAATCACAAAAGAGTCCGCATTAGCTGCTGTTTCATGGCTACGAAATAAAAAGAGTTATGAAACACTCATATATTTTTTCTTCAATATGTATATTAAATTCACAAACCACTATGTCAAATCCCTCCCGCCGCCCATAAACCCATACCCATTACTACCTTTTCACATTCAGGACCGTAGTGGGAGCTCCGTGCCGCCCATTTATACCCATACCTATTACCTTTTCACATTCAGGACCGTAGTGGGAGCTCCGTGCCGCCCATTTATACCCATACCTATTACCTTTTCACATTCAGGACCGTAGTGGGAGCTCCGTGCCGCCCATTTATACCCATACCTATTACCTTTTCACATTCAGGACCGTAGTGGGAGCTCCGTGCCGCCCATATACCCATACCTATTATTACCTTTTCACATTCAGGACCGCAGTGGGAGCTCCGTGCCGCCCATTCTGAACCGCATGGACACATTCGAGGAGCCGCCCACGTACAACCGCACCAACAAGTTCACCAGCGCCTTCCAGGCTCTCATTGATGCGTACGGGGTGTCCAGCTACCGCGAGATGAACCCTAGTAAGTCAAGTACCTCCTGGAAGTATTATATCTGGTGCCCAGACGCTTTGAGTTAGAGCGCAGAAGTCGTGAGGAAAAGGCGGTTTTTAGAGTTTGGCCGTACGGTGTAGGACTGTAGGATAGGTGAGGGAACCGCGAGTCCATGACAAGAGGAATGCCTGCGGCGTTCTCAGTATCGGAGGTCTGAGCTGTTGTCTTCAAACTCTAGAGGCAACATATCAGTCCTCCCTTCTCAGCTCAGCTGATTTTCCTCCGTTTTCGCCCGACGTCTGTCCTTATAAAAAAAAAAAAAGTCAAGTAGCTAACTGAGTAGCTAGCTTTTTCTATGACTAACAACCACTGGGGAGATATCTCTCCAACAATATGTTGATCAAGCAAATGATGTGATTGAAGGTCTCGTCATGCTATGTGTATTACCGAATTGGTAACATATCAAAAATAAACAACAGACAAGTTAATTTTTTGAAATTATACATATAAAGTAAAAAAAACTTGAGTTTTACACAATTATTGGTAAAAAAAAGAATAAACTTGAAATAATTTGTAAATGAAACACTTGTTTTAATTTTTCTTTTACTTTCAGGAAGACTAAATTTAAAACTTAAAACTAATCTTAGAGGTATCTTAAGGGATAAATAATAATAATAAATATTGAAGTTGTGAGATTATAGTTATCTAGTAAGTTACTTTTAAGATATTTCTTTTTTAATTTAGCCTTCATTTCACTGACGATGCAGTAATTGGCGAAATGGCCGAAATGAAAAAAAAGTAAAACAAAAAAAGCCAAGTTTTTTATCTTCAAAACATTTCGAAGTTTTATTTTTTCATTTCCTGCATGAAGTCTAGTCTAACTTTTTTATACCCCGTTTAGCTCCTGGAGCAAAGGGATATTCAGTCCTATTTCGGTATTGTATATAAGCATCTATTCTCTTCCAGCTCCCTACACAATCATTACATTCCCGTTTCTGTTCGCTGTGATGTTCGGGGACCTGGGTCACGGAGCTCTCATGTTCCTGTTTGCTGCCTGGATGGTGATGAAGGAGAAGCCTCTGATGTCCCTCAAAACCGACAATGAGGTAAGCCAACAATGTCTGCCAGTGGACATAATAATAAATGTAAATGTCTGTCCCGGTAGCTCAATGGTAAAGATGGCGGTCTGGTAATCCAGTGTTCGCCGGTTCATGTGTTTTAGGATAGTATTTCCGCTACGGTATCCACTGCTCCGGTAGCTCAGTGGTAAAGGCGGCACTCTGTGAATCCAGAGATGCCAGAGGTCGTGGGTTCGAAACCCAGCCGGGACATGAGAAGTTATCCTCCCATTTTGGTATTTTTTACCACATAATAATACGTCTTGGGCTTACTGCTGGAATAATGGGACTTAATATAAATAAGGCAGTATAAATAAGGTGATGTTACTATTATTATTTTAAAGTGCAAGATATACAGTGAATAAAACTAGGGTTGCTTTTACCAACATTTAACCTTATTCAACTGTTAAATATATCAATGCATAGCTTCCAAGTAGCCTTTTCAAGTATATAGTTATTTCATGGCTACAAAATTAACACTCTATACTATTCTGTTCCATCATGTTCTCAGATCTGGAAGATCTTCTTCGGGGGCGCTACATCATCCTCCTGATGGGCCTGTTCTCCATGTACACGGGTCTCATCTACAACGACGTCTTCTCCAAGTCCCTCAACCTGTTCGGATCCAACTGGCGGTCAACTACAACTCCTCGGATCTGGCGCACAACAAGGACCTGCAACTGGATCCGGCCAATGCTGACTACGACCAGGTCCCCTACCCGTTCGGTCTCGACCCGATCTGGCAGCTGGCGCAGAACAAGATCGTGTTCCTCAACACGTACAAGATGAAGATCTCCATCATCATTGGTGAGTGGATTATATTTTTATTATTAATTTATTGACAGTAAGACATCAATAGATAGAATAGTTATAATATTTGTGTTTAGCACTTTCGTGATATCACAACTACTCACTTTACTAAATCTACGCTGAAACCGGGACTTGAACCACCGACTTCCAGGTTACGAGTCCGTCGCCTTATCAATCAAGCTACTGAGGTCGGTCAATAGATAGAATAGCCTGCCATTAAAACAACAATTATAACATGGTTTTTTTCAACCATTTACAAATGGTTGAAAAAGACAAATTTTGATTCTTTGTATACATCCTTGGTAATATTTGATTAATTTTTATTTACAGTAAAGTTAGCTTTATGAATATCAAGCTACCATTTTTTTTTGTTATAGTTTCACTTTTTTTATTATAATTAGATAAATAAACTTACTTCAGTAAATGGTAGAAGATGTAAAGTTACCATTTACTTCAGTAAATGGTACACTAATATTCATTTACTTCCGTAGAAAGTAAAGCAATTGTTCTCAAATCATTATGATTACCGAGTGAAGCAATTCCCTATTTATTTATAAACTATTGGACCAAGCTTTATTTACATTTTTTATATACAATGAACGTGGTAATAAGTTGTGAAATAAATATAAACAAAGCCTGATCAAGGGTGGTGATAATGCCTTCGGCATTTTCTTCATCGAGTTTTGCAAGGAAAATCTCAGCTATGACTACAACCCACTAATCCCCCCGTGTGTCCCAGGCGTGTGCCACATGCTGTTCGGCGTGTCCATGTCCTTCTTCAACAACACCTACTTCAAGCGTCCCCGCAACACCATCACCGAGTTCATCCCGCAGGTCATCTTCCTCGTGTTTCTCTTCTTCTACCTGGTCCTGCTCATGTTCATCAAGTGGGTCAAGTACTCCGCCGCCAACAAGGACCCCATCTACGGTATGTTACAAGGACCCCATCTACGGTATGTAATCTAGACCCCATCTACGTACGGTATGTAATCTAGACCCCATCTACGGTATGTAATCTAGGACCTAACAAGGACCCCATCTACGGTATGTAACAGGGACCCCATCTACGGTATGTAACTAGGACCCCATCTACGGTATGTAACAAGGACCACATCTACGGTATGTAACAAGGACCCCATCTACGGTATGTAACAGGACCCCATCTACGGTATGTAACAAGGACCCCATCTACGGTATGTAACAGGAACCCATCTACGGTATGTAACTAGACCCCATCTACAGTATGTAACAAGGACCCCATCTACGGTATGTAACAAGGACCCCATCTATGGTATGTAACAAGGACCCCATCTACAGTATGTAACAATTACCCAATCTACGGTATGTAACAAGGACCCATGTAGGTATGTAACACAAGGACCCCATCTAGTAATACGGTATGTAAAATGGCCCTCATATGTAACATGGACCCCATCTATGGTATAATTATAATAAAGACCCCATCTACGGTATGTAACAAGGACCCCATCTACGGTATATGTAACAAGGAACTCATCTACGGTATGTAACAAGGACCTCATCTACATTATGTAACAAGGACCACATCTACGGTATATGTAACAAGGAACTCATCTACGGTATGTAACAAGGACCCATCTACGGTATGTAACAAGGACCCCATCTACAGAACCATCTACGGTATGTAATCTAGACCCCATCTACAGTATGTAACAAGGACCCCATCTACGGTATGTAACAAGGACCCCATCTATGGTATTTAACAAGGACCCCATCTACAGTATGTAACAATTACCCAATCTACGGTATGTAACAAGGACCCATGTATGGTATGTAACACAAGGACCCCATCTATGTAATACGGTATGTAAAATGGCCCCTGACAATATGTAACATGGACCCCATCTATGGTATAATTATAATAAAGACCCCATCTACGGTATGTAACAAGGACCCCATCTACGGTATATGTAACAAGGAACTCATCTACGGTATGTAACAAGGACCTCATCTACAGTATGTAACAAGGACCACATCTACGGTATATGTAACAAGGAACTCATCTACGGTATGTAACAAGGACCACATCTACGGTATGTAACAAGGACCCCATCTACAGAATGTAACAAGGACCCCATCTACGGTAAGTAACATAGACCCTATCAACAATATGTAACATGAACCCCATCTACGGTATCTAACAAGGATCCCATCTACGGTATCTAACAAGGATCCCATCTACGGTATGTAACAAGGACCCCATCTACGGTATGTAACAAGGAACTCATCTACGGTATGTAACAAGGACCACATCTACGGTATGTAACAAGGACCCCATCTACAGAATGTAACAAGGATCCCATCTACGGTATGTAACAAGGACCCATCTACGGTATGTATTGATGTGATCGTTGTACAGTCAATAATGGAGAAAAGAGAACTCAAAGGTCCGAAATTTGTTTTCTGTTAAATCCAGGTTTCTCTTACTAAGAGGTTTATTTTCCAATGTAGGGACATATATTTGACCCGAAAATGATTCTCTTATCTCCAGGTTTGATTGTATTGGTTTGGTATGTATTGATGCGACCGTAATGAAGACCCCATCTATCGTATGTATTGTTTAAATTTGTTTATTATACCCTCTTCGCGCCCAATTTATTTTATAGTCCTAAGTGCCCAAGGTAAAATTAAGGAGCGCGGTAGCGCTCCGACCCGCCAAGTCAATCGAAATAGTTCGCGCGCTACCAAGAGTATACTATACGCGACAGCATAAGTAGCACATTTCGTGTAGTTGTAGGAGAAAAAGTACAAGTGATGGAGGAAATTGAACTACATATACAGATTGGGGCACGATAATAGACAAGCTTTTAAAAAAGAAACATCGAAATCGTTTGAGTTAAGTTGGTCAAAAACACACTGTAAAAACGTCATTTTTTTTCAAAAAATTCTGCTTCTTCTTTGACGTTGACCGCTCTACAGCCAAAACTACTGGACCGATTTTCATGAACGATGGCTCATTTTTTTTCTTCTGGGTGGTAGGTGTGCCTTTTTATGGTTTCATTATCCCAAAAGCTACCATTTGGCCGTTAATTAGGAAAAGGATCATTTTCAGAGCTCAGAATAACATTGGAGTATAGATATTTAATCTAGTTTATTATGTATATACCTACTCATTCACAAACCTTTCAATCCACATGTCCCGATGTGAAATTGTATAAAGGTATACTAACCCATAAATAGTCGCCGGTGCTGAGTGAGTTAGCGCGCTAAGCTTACCACGCATGGTGGCCTGTATTCGATCCCCAGCTGGGCAGGAATTTTTCTGCACTTTACTTGGGTGTTTGGGGTCCACTCATACCTCGTGAGGAAAAATGAGTAGTTACTGAATAAGTAACGACCAGTGACGGCATTACCAGAGTTAAAATAAACTAATGTAATAGAATTTGAAAAGTAAAGGAGGCTCTTAGTAATTCTGCACTACCCACAAAATTTGTGAAGAGGCCTTGTGCTTGACCACAAATAATTTCATACATACATAGCTATAATAAACCTGTAATGCCCAAGGAGTGAAAAAGACAAGATTTTTTTTTTTCTTCTAAAATGTTGGTTAGGTATATTAGGTTCAAAAATGTAAAAAAAATCTGTAGTACCCAATGTTACATAATGTATGTGTAACATGAATGTCATAAATATATTTGTTGACCTTTTTAAGTGGGAAATGTAGAAGTTTCATAGAAAACTTTGTAAAAGCCCCTACACTAGCTAATACCTATTCCTAATTAGGAATGTTAGGTACATAGGCAGTGAAAGGCTTTTTCCTCCCTATCCAATTCTCTCTAGTAAATATTTCTTTCACTGGCCGCTAAAAATATTATTATACAAAGTAAAATAAATTCAAGCTTTTATATGTTGCAAACACCACGGGAATATGTCAACAGTCCAGCTGTTAGCTCAGTGGTTAAGGCGGCACTGTGTATAGCTGGAGTTGCTAGAGGTCCGCGGGTTCGAGCTGAGACATGTGCTTTTTTTTTAAACAAAATACTCTTTACTTGTTTTAGTTTTACATAATTTACATTAAATTTAGTGAGTTTATGAGGTACTATTAACCTTTTTGTTGTGGGTTGTGTTGTACCTCATTTATAATATAAAATAAAAAATTAACAGTTAAAAAAAAATATATTTTATACATTTATTACTCAACACAATAAGCTTCGTTCTCAGTATTCTTTCACGGAAATTAATTGTAAAAATACATAGTTATCCTCCCATTTGGGATTTTTAACTTATAATAATACATCTTGGGCATACTGCTGGAATAATGGGACTTAAAAGTCCTTATTATTATATCTGACATAAATTAAGGAAATATGTTCAGGGTGTACCCACTATTTGAACCAGTTGAGGGGCCCATCTGGATAAAATGAATGGCACCACACAGCATCCTTGTAAAAATCTGTGACACATTGCCAATTTATGAAACGGGATTAATTTTAGAATAACCCGGACTATCTCTCTAATCGTTCTTCGACTTGAGGGAGGGTCTCGCTTGTTATCTTACCTTCTTTTAAACATAATTAACCGAACACAGTGAGAACGAACTCACTAAGTGAGGTTATACGCCAGAGCAAAATTAGCACAATTCTTGTAGTTGTAGGAAAAAAAGTACAAGTGATGAAGGAACTGGACTATAAATAAATATAGATTGGGGCACGATAAAGACAAGCTTTGAAAAAAGAACAAAATCATTTGAGTTAAGTTGGAGAAAACCAAACTTTAAAAACGTCATTTTTTTCATCATTTTCTGATTCTTCTTTCACGTTGACCGCTCTACAGCCAAAACTACTTGACCGATTTTCACAAACGATGGCAAATTTTTTTCTCGTGAGTGGTAGGTGTGCTTTTTTATTGTTCTATTATCCTAAAAGGGACATTTGGCCCTTAATTGGGAAAAGGATCATTTTCAGAGCTCAGAAAAAAGTTGGTGTATAGATATTCAGTATCTAGTATATTATCACTCTCCCAGATGAGTCAAAAGTCGCATATCTACTTTTTATGTGAAAGAATAATTTGGAGAAGGATACTATGCTTAGGTATGAATATCAAACTAAAATCTTTATCTTCACATTCAAACTGTTTCATTTATCAACACTTGTTCCTTTAAAGTCATTATTTAATATGTTAAATAGTTTTATATTGAAACAACATGTATCATTCACCCCACTCCTATACAGGGCCACTACAAAAAGTTATAAGATCCCCCAAAAAATATCACTTCGTGACATAAAAAAGTCCCGCCAAGTCGTTCCCCAAAATATTTCAGTTCCCAAATTCATCCCTCCCTCCCTTCCCAAAAAATATATTAGTTATTTGTGACCTCCCCCAAAAAAATTATTGAAATCAATTTATGGCCCCGCCTTTTATTCATTCACCTAAGTGTAACAGTATACTTATTAATAGCCTCCCCTCTCTCTTTCTTCTAATGTCCTCTTTCTTTTGTTCCTTATTGCATGTTGGAATGTTTCCTTTACAAACTCAGAACTTAAGTCTTATTTCCTTGCTCCTTTCACCGACTTGGGCTCTTGGCGGAGTACCACCAAGCAGGTCCGTTCTTAGCCAAAGGAACTGATGTCTTGGTTTTTTTCTAAGATTATATATAAATGTAGACATATGTAAACATGTGTTCCTTGGAAATGAGCCGGAATCGTGACTTGTTCTGATGGTCCAATTCTCGTTGGTGGCAGATATTTTGCGACTTAGATAGATAATGCATCCTTGGGTCGCGGTCGGCTAGACTTCTCATTTCCTGTTCTCCATAAGAACCATTATGTTAAATTATCTCTTTTTAATTCTTTCAAAATTGCACTGTCTATTAGATTTAAAAAAAAATTATTCCCAGTTAGTGGTACTCCGCCAAGAGCCCAAGTCGGTGAAAGGAGCAAGGAAATAAGACTTAAGTTCTGAGTTTGTAAAGGAAACATTCCAACATGCAATAAGGAAACAAAGAAAGAGGACATTAGAAGAAAGAGAGAGGGGAGGCTATTAATAAGTATACTGTTACACTTAGGTGAATGAATAAAAGGCGGGGCCATAAATTGATTTCAATAATTTTTTTGGGGGAGGTCACAAATAACTAATATATTTTTTGGGAAGGGAGGGAGGGAGGGATGAATTTGGGAACTGAAATATTTTTGGGGAACGACTTGGCGGGACTTTTTTATGTCACGAAGTGATATTTTTTGGGGGATTTTATACTACCAAGTAGTATTAAATGTTTGTCCTCGGGTGAGGACACCGGTCACTTTGTACTACAAAACAAAAAGTGGTGTTGGGAGCGAAGAGAATAAACGACGCATCCTAATGCAATTGATCTCAACTGTGTCCCCCAGGTACCAGCTGCGCCCCTTCAGTCCTCATCACGTTCATCAACATGGTCCTCTTCAAGCCTGGCTCCCCCAATGAGGGATGCGAGGAGTTCATGTTCTTCGGGCAAGGCTTCCTTCAGGTGAGTAGATAATCATGAATAATAATGCCTTATTCCAGGCTAAGTTCCGGTTTATTTGATTCATTCTAAGTACTTATATATTTATTATGTAATTGTTATTCAAAATATTGTAATGAAATGATGTACAAAAATAAAACTCAAATCTTGGTTTAAAAAAAAAAAAAATACTACACGATCAGGACTGACAAATCCCATTATTCTAGCAGTAAGCCTAAGTCATATTTTGTGTGTGGTTATAATCGAAGGATAGCGTCATGTTCCGGCTGGGTTTCGATTTTGCGACCTCTGAATTACCAGACCGTCTGACGACGCCTAGACCAATGAGCTACGGGAGAGACATTCTCTTTAGTGGAAGGTAACCACTTGACCGAGTGAATTAGCGCACTATTATTGCTCGCATGGTGACCTGGGTTCGATTGCCAGCGGGGCAGACGTTTTTCTGCTCTTCTGCTTGAATGTTCGGGATTCACTCATATCTCGTGAGGAAAAATGAGTATCTGTTTTGATGTAAGCAGCGACTAGTTGCTGAATTGTAGGCAAAAATAAGATATCAGTATAAGATACGGAAAAGTTTTAAAATTCTATGCTACCCACTAAAAGTAATATAGAAACACAAATAAACACATTTATCATATAAAATTTATAAGACCTGTTTGACTGCTGGAGTAAAGGCACTTTTTAGTATTACCTCGGCAGTATGAACAAGGTATATTCTATTATCCGTGGCAGAGTGAGTTAGCGCGCTAGGCATTGCACGCATGGTGACCTGGGTTCGATTCCCAGCAGGGTACGATTTTTTCTGCTCTGCACTTGGATGTTCGGGGTCCACTCGTACCTCGTGAGGAAAAATGAGTAGCTACTTTAATGTGAGCAGCGACCAGTGGCGGAATTATAGGCAAAAATAAGACATTAAAAGATATGGAAAAGTTCTATAATTCTATACTACCCACTAAAAGTGCAATATAATAACACAAATAAACACATTTATCCTATAAAATATATAAGACCTGTTTGACTGCTGGAGTAAAGGGACTTTTTATTCTTACCTCGGCAGTATGAACAAGGTATATCTTTTTCTTTTTTGTAAGATCTCTACATCCACCATTGTTGGGCGATTGAAAGGGGGCACCTGCTGGCAATAGCCTCAATCCCCCGTTCAAACCTCCATACTGTCATTTTACATTTTTAACTTCAAATTATATTAAACAGGGTGTCTACTGGTCAGGGAAATCCTGGAAAACCTGGAATTGTCAGGGAATTTTTCGAGACCGAAAAAGTCAGGGAAAAGTCAGGGAATTTTGTGAAAAAACACCATAAGTCAGGGAATTTTGTGAAAAAACACCAAAAGTCAGGGAATTTTTGTCATAATACAATTTTTTCATGAAAATGATAAATAAAAAAAAAATCTGGTGTAAACATCACACGACTTTCCTTATCCCCCAAAAAGGAGTCGAATTCCGCCACTGGTGACTCAACGGTAACAGATAAATAAAAACCAATGCCAAATTCGTAATCAGCACTTCAAAATCATTGAATTTGATATGTCACAACCCCCATGTAGGATGAATAATAAAAAAGTTAGTCAAAGCGGGTCCCCCCCAAATACCGGTAAATTGGGGCCGAGTTCCAAAAAGTTCAAGATATCAAAAAAATGATCAGAATAGACCCCTATTATTTTTTTAATCTAAGAAAATGTTGTTCTCTAAAAAAATTTGTATCTTTAACCAATTTAAAGAAGCGGCGCTTGCGGTTAGCATGTGCGGCCCTGTGGCCGCAGAATGCGGCTGATTTCAACCAAAAGTTTCGTGGTTCGTTTGGTGTATAAAATTAATTTGTGTACCAAATTTCAAGTCTCTAGCTTTTACTGTTCTTGAGATATCCTGTTTACACACACACAGACAGACAGACAGACAGACAGACAGACAGACAGACGCACGGACCAATGGCTGAAAACAACTTTTTTGGTATCCTGAGGCCATGATTCGTCCAGAAATGTGAAAAACTGGGTAGGTCAAATTTTCGACGAATACAATACTTTCCTTATTATAAGATAAGGAAAGTAAAAATCGCCTGCGGCGCCACTGTAATCCAGGCAGTGTGATTTATAATGCTTCTTCGGTTAAAAAAAAACACAAAACACTCTTAACCACTTTTTCATAAGTTTAACAAAAATTTAGCAGGTTTTTCTTTAGGGTTCCTATTTTTGTGTTGATTTATTACATTTAGTTTTAACTTTCCTTATCCTATATGACATGTCTAATTTGCATATATACTATTATTTTAATATGCGTTACCTTTTATGTACTAATAATCAATCATTACATGAGCGATTTGTACATAATATCCACCTCTTCGACATCCTGCTGATGTCTATTCCCCACTACTAAATGTTGATACCGTAGAACGTACCAGAAAACTGATTTAATTGATTTAGAAAAAATGTTTGATTGGTGGCGGTGGGCTTGCAAAAAAAAAAAAAAAATAGAAGGCAGATTGAGGTCTTATATAATATATATATATAATGTCTCCTTAAAAAAGTAGACTGGAGAAACTGGAAAAATGGTCTGGAAAACCTGGAAAAGTCAGGGAATTTTACTTTGACCATTTAGTAGACACCCTGTTAAAGTATATCTATTCTATTCTCTTCGCAGAAAGTGCTGGTCCTGTGCGCGGTGCTCTGCATCCCCTGGATGTTGCTGGCCAAGCCCCTGCTCATCATGCGAGACAGCAAGGCCCAGCACGAAGCTCTCGTGTCCCAGGGGGGGCATGAGCATGAGAATGGGGGGGGAGACGTGGAGGCGGGTGCTGCCCCCCCCGCCCCCGCGGCCAAGACCCATGACGAGCACAGCGATGAGATCAGTGAGATGTTCATACACCAGGTAACCATAATAATAATATCGCCTTATTTATACTGCCCGATTAGGACTATTAAAGTCCCATTATTCCAGCAGTAAGCCCAAGACATATTATTATGTGGTAAAAATCCCAAATGGGAGGATATCTTGTCATGTCCCGGCTGGGTTTCGAACCCACGACCTCTGGAATCTCTGGATTCACAGAGTGCCGCCTTTACCACTGAGCTACCGGGACAGACTATACGATGAGATCAGCGAGATGTTCATACACCAGGTAACTATACGATGAGATCAGCGAGATGTTCATACACCAGGTAACCATACGATGAGATCAGTGAGATGTTCATTGTTCATACACCAGGTAAATGCACTGAGAAAAAAATCATCCTTGTTAGCTAGTAAGTTATCCTTAAACGAGGATGGAATCGGGATTACTTTAAGAAAAGATTATTTGTCCTTGCACATTAAGACAACGATACAAGTTACATGGTTACATTGTAATAATGAAGTGAGTAATATACTAATTTAAGTATCTATCATCCTTATATTTTAACATGTTTTCAAGGATAAATGTCCAGGATATTTTTTTTTCTCAGTGTGATATTATAATAATAATTCTCTTCAGTGGAAGGTAACCACCAGGCGAGGTTAATGCTCAAAGCATTTTCTACCACCTAACCCTCAGAGTCTTATTATTATGTTATTGCTATTCAAAATATTGTAATAAAATGATGTACAATATTAAAGTACAAATCTTGTTAAAAAAAAAGATAAATAAATAAATATGTGGTCACAAATTCAAATTAATGAGGAAAAATGCATACACTAGGTGGGATTCGAACCAACGGATCCCTAGGCTACCTGGAGTACCAGACTAGCGCGTTAACCACTTGACTACCAGTGCACCAGATATTTATACTCTCGGTAATCCTTAGGACCAGTGAATGTTAACACAGAGTTAAGTCTCGCTAGAGGACTATAAACAGAGAACAGTCTAGTCATCCCTAACAAGCCAGGCTAGCTTGCAGTTTTCCAAGGGTTCAATGGCTGCTTATAAAGAAAAAGACCAAGTTCTCACGATAGTTGATCGCACATAATTCTATGTGGTTCAATACGAGGGAAATTTCCACTTCAGTTGTCTGGAGACCATCACTCCCCCTAGCTGTAGCCAAGCTAGTTTTTTAAGTTATCATTTTTGTGTTAATCAATTTCTTGACGTCACAACAACTCAACCTCGCTTTACTAAATCTTTGCTGAACTTAGGACTTGATCCTCCAGGTTACAAGTCTAGCGTCTTAGCGACCAAGCTACTGAGGTCGGTCGTAGCCAACCTAGTTACTACAACAACAACATACTCTTAATTGGGTCTGTGGAGGGGTGGGAGGTTTTAGTGTTTTGTGGTCGGTTGTAGGGAAGACTAGGGAACCATGGGATCCGGGGCTCTCCTCTCTTATAGGGGACAGACCTGGTTCTCATGGATTGGCCTTCAATTTTCACAACCAGGCTTTCGACATGGCGGCAGTATCCATAAGTATGCTGCCGTCTTGGGCTTGGTATCTCTATTAAAGAGATTTTTCCTCCTTCCTGTCCACAGGCCTGAAGCCCATTCTGTGTCAAAAAAAAATGTTTTTTTTTTATATACCTAAGTGGAATCATTTTCTCGAGTTTTATAAGATAAAAATGAATAAATTACTGATTGATACTATACTTGATGTGTCCGCCAGGGTATTCATACCATCGAGTACGTGTTGGGAAGTGTGAGTCATACAGCCTCCTACCTGCGACTGTGGGCGCTTAGTTTGGCCCATGCACGTGAGTTATTTATTTTAACAATATTTCCATTTATTTGTACAATATAAAATAATGGGAAGGTATACCAGTAGTCTGGCTGGGGGACTATAAACAGGGAGTAGACCAGCATTGGCTTGGTTCTGGGGGTCCTTGTCAATTATTAGCCTCCTTGTAAAGGCAGTGGTAGAAGTGAAGGAGTCATTCCTCCACTGTCTGGCTACCATCGTTCACGATGACGCCACCCTATGATGATATGATTGAGTTCAGACCAAATTATTCGAGCACACCTCTTGTGGTTCTCGTGGTCAAAAAATTCAACTCAAACTAATATTACTTCCGATAAATTTCTAATATTAGAAATCGGAAGTATTGTGTTCGTTTTTGTAAAAAAAAATATTTTTTTTGCTCCGATTTCAATTTTTTTCATATTTCTGGACGTTTCATAACCTCCTGAGCAAATTTGGTTTTGTGTCCGTCTGTCGGTCTGTCTGTCGGTCTGTTAAAACGATTCCTTGTAACGCGCAAATCTCAGAAACTACTCGACCGATTTTGATGAAATTTTGCACACATCTAGGAGACATTCTGTAGATGGTCCCATTTTAAATTCATTGAATTCGTACTAGCGGCTCTGGGTGAAAGAGACCATGCGCCTGACCACTAACTTTTTACTTAAATGCTTATATCTCGTGAACGGTACACCCGATTTTGATGAAATTTTATATGTATATGCATATTATTGTTTTACACAGGCTTTTTATATTTTCTTATTAATTAATTTTAATTTGACTCTGATATTTAAGAAAATCCGAAATTTTAGACAATAAAGTCAAAAAATAAGGACCACGACTTGCCGATACAGAATTTTTTGCAAAATCTAGAATGTAGAAAAAACGGTTTTCTACCATATAAAACAAATTTGAAGAGAATCGGTTCAGCCGTTTTGGAGATACAAGCAATTTAGTATAAAAACTCAAAATTCGCACGTGTACACAATGTGAAACAATCACGAGGAAGTATTGTGTCCATAATTGGCAGTGTTTTTTTATATTATTATTTATATTATGCTCCCATCAATCGAATGATGAGAGGTGAAAATGGAATTTAATGTGCCTAACTTGTCAGTAATTGTAATATGCTTTTCTAGTCAACTGTCTCTGCGTTTTAACTGTGATATTTTACTTGTCCTCTTAAATTTTCTTATTTGTATTAATTAATTTTATATTGTTCTATGTAATCAATGTACATTGGGCTTGACCCGTCAATAAAGAATAAATAAAAAATTAAAAATATCCACTTCTCTCGCTCCTCCCAGAACTTTCCGAGGTCCTCTGGTCCATGGTCCTGCAGAACGGACTCAAGTTTGACTCGGCCATTGGGGGCGTGGTTCTGTGGGCGGTCTTTGCGTTCTGGGCGGTGCTCACCGTGGGCATTCTGGTGCTCATGGAGGGCTTGTCCGCCTTCCTGCACACACTGCGACTGCACTGGTGAGTGAAACATAGCTGTCCAATTTTTTTATTATTATTATTATAGAAAGCTTTATTAGGTAGAACAAAAAATATATACAGTAAAATACAATGAAATATAAAGAAAAACAAAAAGATTAAGCAAATATACAAGAAGAAAAAACAGAGTTAATGTCCTACCTAAAGGGCGGGGTTATTGCCTGTGGCAATCTCTTCCACCCAACCCAATTATTAGTTCCAGTATTTATTTTTTTATTTAAATTCTGATACATCTTATCATTTTTTATCCGAATCTGGAAGACCTCAGGATTATGAATGAAAAACAACGAAATAAATCAATCATTTATTATTAATTATTTGGTTGGATCAAATTAAAATGTTTTTAGTCATAATTTTTACAAGGTCAGGTATACTCGTATATAGTTGTATTCATTTTATAGAAAAATGTTACAACGGTTGGTTTATAATTAACTACATTAGAATTACAAAATACCAAGGTATTTATTTATTTATTTAAATTCTGATACATCTTCTCAATTTCAATCCAAGTATGGCAGACCTCAGGATTATGAATGAAAATAAATCATTTTTTTAATAATTTGGTTGAAAAATTAAAATGTTTATGAGTCATATTTTTTACAATTTTTTACATCAGAGTTACTTGTTTAATGTAAAAAGCGTGTCAACAAATTCCCCTGATCTCCTCCATTGTAAGAGTAAAGGGTCTCTTTAGTCTTATATCACACGAACATTGCTCAGCATTGCCCCATCAGGCGAAATCAGGATCTTGGGAACATCATTAGCGATGCAGGTGTTGACATCTTCCTCTGCACAGAGAGCGATCTGATTGACGCATTCAATTTTGCTATTGAATAAGCTTATGTATGTATTTTTAAGTTTTTTATGGTTTTTTTTTTCAGTACCTAATATTCATTATAAAAATGGAGTAATTTCTCCGTGAACTTAACCAAAAATAAATAAATAAAAAAAATATTAGCAGGATAAAAAGAGTATTGTCTTGCGTTCCGCAGGGTGGAGTTCCAGTCCAAGTTCTACTCGGGTCTGGGCTACGCCTTCCAGCCTTTCTCCTTCGAGATCATCCTGGCCCTGGCCGCCGCCGCAGGGGACGAATAAGCCACGCCCATTCTCCCTCCCCCCCCTTACAGTTAGGCCCCACCCCTCCTCACTTGAGATACCCGGGTCCCAATATTGAACCAGAGCACGTCCATTTGTCCACAATTAGGCCCCACCCCTCACTTGAGACACCCGAGTCCCAATTGAACCAGAGCACGCCCAGTTCCCCTCCCCCCTTACAATTAGGCCCCACCCCTCCTCACTTGAGACACCCGAGTCCCAATTGAACCAGAGCACGTCCAATTGTCCACAACTTGGCCCCACCCCTCCTCACTTGAGATACCCGAGTCCCTCCCCCTTACAGTTAGGCCCCACCCCTCCTCACTTGAGACACCCGAGTCCCCCCCCCTTACAATTAGGCTCCACCCCTTCACTTGAGACACCCGAGTCCCAATTGAACCAGAGCACGTTCATTTGTCCACACGTCCAGGCCCGCCACTCCCTGAAGTAGGTCCCTTCTATCTCTGTAATCAGAACTGGACGTCCATCCTTTTTCCTGTTCTTTGTGTTTTTTCGCCTCCTATTCAATTGGCCCTGCCTATTTTAACTTCTTATGATTTAGGCCTTATCTCTCTCCGACCTCCGTGGCTCAATGGTTAAGAGCATTGGTTGCTGACCAGGAGGTTGCGGATTCGAATCCCGGACGGAGCGGAAAATTCTAACCGAGTTTTCCATTTCCGGAATGGCATGGATGTAGAGGTAATGTGCCCTGAAGTAATTCGCGGTTCCGGGGCAGAATTACCTTTTAAAATAATTAATTTTTTTAAAAAAAAAGGCCTTATCTATCTCTAAGATTTGCACTAGGAGACTTCCTCTGACGAAAATAAAATACCCCCTTCTTGAATAAGGCACAGCCCCTTTATCATTCCCCGTTCGAATTAGGAACTGCAGCTGCACCCGTAATACCAGTATTTTTAGTGGCAGTACGAATGTATGAATTTTGAAGACATGCAACCTTTAAATTAAAAATTTATGAATTTCGGCCCCTATAAAATATTCAAAATTTCAGTCATTTATTCGAATCTAGTACATTTTCTGATTGGTACGAGTATTATTCCCAAAAATATATTTAACATAGAACAGATATTTAAGTATGTATGTAGGTTAATAAATTTACCTTTCTTAGGATTTAGTTGAAATTTTAAATTTGATCAAATATTATTTAGAGGTTAGTCCCGTTCTTTGATGTTGTAATTTTGTTGTTATAGCTTCGTCTGTATGATTTTTTTACCACTACCGCTAATTTTTGTTGCTCTGTTCTCTTTTAAATTATGATCTTCGTAGATACGTGATGAAGTATTTCTAGGGTTGTTTTAAAAGTACCGTCATTATTGAATCTTTTAATTTATTATTCGCGAAAGTGACAGTACTAGCAGAAGACGCAAAGAAAAAGTTCGTACCTCCTCAATCAGAAAATGAAAAATCTGAAAAGTATAGTGAAATATTGGTATTTTAATTAAATCTGTCACGTTGATTGTCGTCTTTTTAATCAAACATTAAATGATAGGTTTCAAATACTTTTTATGTACGATTATGTTCAAAGTACCTCAGTATGTCGATTCTGTAAACATTTAGAAGTCTCAAAAAATGAACAGTTCAAAAATTGCTGAACTCATGTTATAAATATTAAAGTTGGGTACTTAATTACAATCTATTAAATTTATTTATATACCTATTCCATTTTACTTATACATTTTAAACTATTATATCTTTCATGAATTTTGAGAAATAAATATTTCACGTTACTAGTGTTTGTAGTTGATTGAAACCAATTGATTGATGTTTTTCATTTTACTTCCGTGTATATTCAGACATCAGGGTGATTTAGAGATAATAGTTTGTTAGTATCTCAGTGGTTTAGAAAGAGCCCCAATAAAGGTCAGTTATTTTCTGCCAAAGCATAGAACTGGCGAAATTAAATGGTTAATATTTACATTGGTTGTCCAAGTGGTTAAAAGCACGAGTCTAGTGCTCTTTTTGTATTATTTTATTTTTTATTTTTTTTACGTCGCTTTCAACTGCATGTTCATAATTATAACGGCGGGAGTGTCACCCTCCATTCGCTGGAAACTCACAAACCAGCTACTCAAATTAACCTCACCCAGCCTGAGTGGGGCTGGGAATAGCCAGCATCACGAGGGTTCGAATTTGAATGGTTACCAATTCAAGTCCTAGTCTCGCTGGACGTTGCTTAACACCAGTGCATGAATGAGAACTGGTGTACTAAAAGTGCCATCGACGCTGGCTCCAGTAAGCTTTAAAAGCTCTAGTAGTGAGAGGAACGCGATGCCTCCGCAGTGCACTGATACCCGACAACTTTTCCATAACTTTGTTAAAAACTAATGTTGAAAATATGATTAAGAGGTCTTCGTTATTCACGCGATTTTCCCCCCTCGTACTTCTCTCCGGGGGGGGGGGGGAAACTAATAGGTAGATTCCCCCTCCTACTTTACTTCCTTATCCACCTTCCCACCTCTATGTTCACCCTTATCCCCTTCATTATCCAGCCATCCCCCCCCTATAGTAAAGAGGGAGGTAGAGGCAGTGGAGGTAAATATCCCCACCCCTGAGGTCTTTCCGTCGGAATTTCAAAGCCCGTCTTTATTGTTATGGTTACGGACGTAAACAAAGTGTGGAGTTAGTTAACTGATACAATACAGGGTGTAGCTTGGGATAGTAGTGAAGTGGAAATAAGAGCGCGCGATTAGCTCAGTGGTTAAGCACTCGCTTGCCATGTGGAAGGTCCCGCGTTCGATCTCCCGTGTCGACAAAAAATTGTATTCTTAATTTGGTTACAATTGTTTGTAAGGGATAACCTTCCGGTGCGCTCGTGTTGACCCAGCACCTAAATGGGAAATATTGTGTCACTTCTCGCCCATCAGAGGGGAGACATACTACGGGATGGGCAGTGGGCAGGCTACAACATAGACCACAAACGTCTACAGTAGCTCCTGTTTCATGGCGACGAAATGAAAAAGGCTCTGAAACAATCATCTTAAAAAAAAGTGAAGTGAAGTAGAAAATAGAAGCAGTGCATGGTGAGATCAAAAGTGACTCAGGAGACCTCACTAAAAAAGAATGCAGGGGCAAAATTAATATACAAATTCGAGATCTCAAGTACCTATTGATTTAGCATTACTGTTCTCCATTCAAGACAATACGGAAAATCTAGACTTAGCTCCACAAAGGTATTAAAAAATCGTTTACTAATTCCGCCCTATAGTCTTCGGACGTGTTCATAAAATTGTAACAAATTAAAATATTTGTCAAATTAAGATTGTAATGAGCAAAAAAAAATATTTTTCCAAGTCTTGTTTGAACATCTTTACAATGAACAGAAGAAGAAAACAATTTGTACCTGAAATTCGGTCATTTCTGGAATTAAATGAACGCGATTTTCAAAATAAATTGTTCCCGAGTAAGTCCATAGAACATTTTCGATTGTAGTTGACGAGACCTACTACCCTCATGGACACGTATTTAGGGACACCCTGTATACATCAGACAATTATAATATTTATGTAGACAGATAAGGAAGCACAGTGAAAACTTGTATGTCAGTAGAACTTACCAGGCAAGAGATTCGGAGGGTTGGGTGGTCGAGAATGCCCAAGCACTGTTACTATAAAAACTAAGATTTGCACGTCTTTTCTGTGATATTTAATTATTTATTCATACGCCATGTGGTATAAACTGTGTTATTTTTCGTGTTTGGTTTTTTTTTAATTTTAATATTTTTCAAATCTCATTAAATACCTAATTTTATTATTTAATAATATTCCTTCTAAGAGCTATTTTTTAAAGCTTTAACTGGCATTGTTATCATATTTGTGTTAATCACTTTCGTGATATTACAACTACTGAAACTCGCTTTACTAAATGTGCGCTGAAACCGGGACTTGAACCACCGACCTCCAGGTTACTAGTCCGCCGCGTTATCGAACAAGCTACTGAGGTCGGTTTGACATAAAACGGTTTAACTAAAACGCGACTAAAGTGAATACCCGTGACCATGGTCTTCTATCGAGGCATCATTTTCGTTCCAACTCTATAGACAGATAAAACAAAATCATGAATAAGCAGATGAAGACAAATTACCACATGAGAATATCAAATCTTACACTATGTATTTATAAATCATGAAAACAAAATGAAACATTCAATATGATAAATGAGTCATGAACACAAAATCCCTGTTCAAAATAAACATGTCACCATCCAGAGTATGAAAATAAAGCAAAATATCCCCTTTTTATACCACTAAGAGAATTTAAAATCATTGAAAACTAACCAGCTAGGTAAATCTCTAAAGAACTCTTTATTCTTGTGACTGAAAAACGCTTTCGATTTGTAATCATACCGCCCTAATTTTGAGCCTGAAGAAATCCAGGCCAAGTCGTGAGAGGAAGAAGTTTTATATCTATGTTATAATTACTAAATCATACCTATATTACCTTCATATGCTCCAATATACTTTCAAAGCGTTCACTATCTATATATCTATACAAATAAAAGCTTTTAGCGTACCTTTGCATGGATGTATTTTGATCAATGCGCATCCCTTCTAGACACCGCTATCTATCATGGGATTTGACTTGCAAGGGACGCATTATAATTGCCTATCCGTGTCTTCCAACTTCTTGAAACTTTCATTTACATCATCATTACCATCATTGCCAGGTATTTCAGTGCCTACCACTAGGAGCTTGTTGATAATAGTCTTCACGGCAAATTCTTGAATTTAAAAAAATATCTGCCACAGAAATTCTCGTAATTCAAAAGTATAACGGAAACTGATAATATTCTTCACGGCAAATTCTTGAAGTTAATAAAATATCTGCCACAGAAATTCTTATAATTCAAAAGTATAACAGAAAATGATAATATTCTTCACGGCAAATTCTTGAAGTTAATAAAATATCTGCCACAGAAATTCTCGTAATTCAAAAGTATAACGGAAACTGTTCTACGGTATAAAACAAAAAGAGATGTAAAAAATATTAATACAGATAATGAAAACCTAAGCTTTCCTAGAAGAAAACAACTCTAACATTTACTTAAAATAGTTTTATCTTTTTCATAGAAAGAAAAATAGAAGAAAAAAATACTTCCTATTTCTATTATTAGAAATTATTGAAAGTAAAAACGCAACTAAAATAATCCGTCCAAGAAACATAAATAAGTATGGCAAAATAAGTAAGGACTCTTACTTCCCCAGCAAGACTCTAAGAAATGAGCTCTTAGATTTTCATCCGTTAAATACTGACGTGAAAAAATTCAATATGTATCTCGATCCTGGGTGTCCACTTGTGTGTCGTCTGGTCTCCAAAATCATGCAAAACTAGAATTCGCTCACTGACTGATCAGTGTTCCTCCAGTATATAATAAATTAGTCATATAATCGAAGAAAAATAAGGAAAGTAAAAATCACCATACCATAAAACCCAGAATTCCTGACATCGCACTATGAATATTGACGAGGAGGATAATGGGGATGCAGTTGAGGAGAAGGAGAGACAAGAGGAGGAGGAGAGAGAAGAGGAGGAGGAGAAGGAGAGAGATGGACTGACCGACGAGCTGAAAGTGACCTGCAAGGATGGACGGCGGGTCAGGAAACGCAACGACTTGCTCAAGAGATGCCTGCGAGAGTTCTTCAGGAAGAGAAAGGTAAGTGCATCTGTTATCTTATTTGTGTACCTCATCTTCGTGATATCACAACAACTCATACTCGTTTTACTAAAAAAAAAAATTCTTAAAAAAAAAAAAAAGATGAGTGTTTCAGAGCCGTTTTTATTTCGTAGCCATGAAACAGGAGCTACTGTAGACGCTTGTAGTCTGTGTTGTAGCCTGCCCATCCCGTAGTATGCCTCCCCTCTGATGGGCGAGAAGTGACACAATACTTCCCAATTAGGTGCTGGCCTGCTGGGTCAACACGAGCGCTCCGGAAGGTATCCCTTACAAACAATTGTAACCAAATTAAGAATACAATTTTTTGTCGGTACGCGGGATCGAACCCGGGACCTTCCGCATGGCAAGCGAGTGCTTAACCACTGAGCTAATCTACGCTGAAACCGGGACTTGAACCACCGACCTCTAGGTTACAAGTCCGCCGCCTTATCGATCAAGCTACTGAGGTCATTGCATCTGAATAATGAGGAATAAATAGCCACTTTGTTGGAGTAAGTAACACATTGGTCACCCGGGGTTTCAATACCGGTGAAGAATAACTTTTCGGCTCCGTTATGATTTTAAGGTTCCCAGCTTTTCATTCACAATTTCATAAGATCACACTTCGTGGAACTATCAAAATATTTTTATGAATAACTAACCGCGTTGTGGCTAAAAGTCCTCGTTTTAGAGATTTATTGGGACGGCCAGATTTGAGTGTGAAAAGGTTCAATAAAATGGACTTCTTGAACATCTTAGAAGCTCTTAAACACTCCCATTAGGAAACATACTAAATTACAGACCAATCGGACTTGTATTTCACAAGATATGTCGTTATTTGAAAAAGTTTGAAGAGCGTTCGACCTAAGATAGATTCTTATTGATAACCATGCTGAATTTCAGCTGAATTCGACTTTTTGATCTCAAGTTATAATAATAGGTACATTACATACTCACATGAATATTTTTTTATAATACAGGGTGATATGAAAAAGTATGTAAATCCGTAAACTAAATGTCCTGTAGACCGTACGAAGTATTACGAAGGTGGGTCAACTCTAAAACCGACAAACCCACACAAAATTATGCAAATAAAATGATTATGGATCATGAATTTACATACTTTTTTTATCACCCTGTATTTTTTTTTACTATCGTTTGGACCATCTATGGGTCACGGATATCTTTATTTCTTTCATGATACAAAGTAAATTTACAAAGTGATTTACAAATTACAAATGGAAAAGCTACACAATAGAGACAGATTTACAGATATTACAAAATAATACAACTAGATATGTACTAAAAAAAGACCTATGCTAGAAATCCCATACTTTACATAGTATTTACTTCTTCAAACCCCAATCAGAAGCTACACCAAATTACAAATTTATAGGTCCCACTCAGTCCAAAAGTACAACTTTCAATTATTTCTCAGCTCGAGCACATCTGCAAGGAGCAGGAAGTGTCCAGCCTTCAGATCGAGGCCGCATACGAGGCGAAGCTGAACAACTACGCCAGAGTGCGCTCGAGTCACGAGGCAGAGCTGAGGGAGAAGCGAGATGAGGAGACGCGTCTGGACGAGGCTCGCAACATGTGGGAACGCGTGTGGACGCAGCGCTTCGAAACGCTTAAGACGTGTGAGCTGGACGCCGCTCTGAGATGTCTGGGTGAGGCGAAGCCGACTAGACGGGATGGTCTTATGAAGGTGAGAAGCAACTGTGTGCGCGAGGCTTGGGTATCGGATATCAGGAATAGGTATGTGAAATATGTTGTTGTTGTTGTAGCTAGCTTGGCTAAAGCTGGAGGGGTGAGTGATGGTCTCTAGTCAACTTTATTTCAAAGTTGGCTCGTCCTGAACCACATGTTTGTATGTGCGATCAACCATCGTGAGGACTTGGACTTTTCTTTATAAGCCATTAAACCCTTTGGAAACTGCAAGCTAGCCTGGCTTGTAAGGGCTGGCTAGTCTGTTCTCTGTTTATAGTCCTCTAGCGAAACACTGGTCTTCTCACTGTTTAATGTCCCCAGCCAGACTGATATATGAAATACAAGCGGGCTGTCGCCCGCTTTGCGGGCCGAGGCATGGCCGTGAAAGCAAAAAATCCTTTTTCGCCAATGGCAGGTGTTGTAGTGGGAATTTCGAAAAATCCCGTCTTATTGCACATCTAGACTATAAGACAAAGCTACCTACCAAATTTCAGCTTCCTAGGACTTACGGTTTGGGCTGTAGAGCGATGATCAGTGAGTGGTCAGTCAGTGACTTTGACATTTATATATTAAGATCGGATAATAGGCTTTATTTTTTTCCTTTACTTTCCCAAAATAATAAATATTGTATTCTTACTGCTAACCCTGTCGTACCAGTTTTCTTCTCCTTCTCCGTTTGTTATTTTTACCTCACTTCATGGCCGTTGTGACCAATACTTCCTGAGACGCATATAGCCATCAGGTTGTGAGGGCAACTGATATTTCGTGTGATGAAGGAGAAAATTCACACTACTCACTGGGACGTTATGGATGTGGATAACCAGCCAGTCTATACCAATCACTTGCTCGGGAGCCTCGGGGACGCCAATACCCGTGTAATCCAAAATAACAGAAAAGAATTACCCCTGAGTCAAAGCTTACTATAATAATAATAATAATTTTCCCTCTACAGAAGCTGACCAAACTGATCGAGGCTCAATGGGACACTTACCAGGCCGAAGGTGTCACGAGGATTGCCGAACTCAAGCTTCGGGAGAAAATACGAGCGGGCGAGACCAAGCTGAAGCAGGTGGACAGTATAGATGAGAATGTGCAGATTTACGATTACGAACGAGTCCTGGCCGAGAATGAACGAATTCAGGCGGAGATTGACGAGAAGTAAGACCTCCTTGATATATTATGTTGAGGTTTTCGATTTTGTAGGTATAGTAGGTATAGTATCACTGTATGGATCTGTGATATCAGCACTAGAGTTGGTCTCTCCAGTGTTGCAGATCGCATGACCGCCATCCTTCGCATGATCAAAGAAATGCAAAATGTAAGAAACACAATATTTTCAATTTTGAAAATTTATATACATATGTTACACTCACAAAACATTATTACATAGAAGAGTATAGAAAAATACAAGAAAATAATTACAATACAAGACATACAATATATAATAACACCCACATTTAACAACAATTATGGCGAAAGACTAACCAAACATCAAATTCCAAAAATGTTGAACAATATTCCAACAAATTTAAGAAATATTCCAAATGAAAATAAAATGAAGCAAGAATTAAAACAATACCTTATTAATACAAATAATGAAATATAATTGGCAAAAATAGAAATAAAAAATAAGAAGAAACAATGAAAATAAAATAATTATAAAAAAGAACTGATGTGATGGAAAATTACTTACATCTCCCGAAAAGTACAACAGTACTTCATGGAGATGTAATGGGAATGCAAATGTACATGAAAACAAATAAAGATTTTTATTATTATTATTATTATTCTCTGTCTTGGGCTTTTCTCATCCATATACAGGTATAGTATAGTAGCGCTTTATTTAAACTGTCGATGTCGGCTCGAGACAGGAAGTCCCATTAGAGTTTTTTTTTTTTCTTTTCAGTAGGTGTATAGACTGTTATAGTACTTATTTTCAAGAGAAGGTTCATACCATGATCAGGTTCTTTTTCAATGAGGGTATAACGTCGCTTTCAACTGCATGGTCATATCACGGCGGGGGTGTCACCCTCCATTCACAGGAAAATCTCAAACCTGCTACATTAACTTCACCCAGCCTGGGTTGGGCCGGAATGCCAGCACCACGAAGTCTTCACCTCGCTGTACGTTGCTTAATATTGGTGATGCTACGAGAACCGGTGCATTAAACGCACCATCGATGCTGGCTGATCAAGTTCCTAATAACCATCAAAATGAGACGTCAAAATACCTTATCATTATTCTAAAGTCCACGCCGTTAAAATGTCTGTATATGCAATGTGCACTTCTTCGTGTATTGGTGGAGATATCAGTGTCACTTTCAGTTCTCTTCTTTTTGAAAAATAATTAGGCACTCCCTTCCTTGTTGGTCAAACTTGGTACTAAAAGTAATGCTATTATTCGTATTTATCTTTCATTCCACTCAAGGATCTCTCAAATGAAGAGGATTGAGGACAGTAACAGCAAGGTTCAAGTCAGCGTTTCTCAGCTCAGACGGAAGATAGACAGTCTGAAATCCCGCACTGACAACTTGTCTTCCAATTTGGAGATCTTGCACGGGACTATGGAGAAGGTTGGTTAAGCCAGAGGCTATCACACGTTGGATACACTCTATCATGTTCGACCATTGATAGTATCAAATTAGCCTTTTGTAAAGTTAATGTTCAAATCAACTAAGGTTAGTAGGACTTGGATGGTTGACAATTCAAATTTGAACCCTTGTCATGCTGGCTAGTCTCTGGGTGACGATAATTTGAGTAGCTGGTTTGAAATTTTCCAGCAAATAAAGGGTAAACCTCCGTCGTGATATATGATCATACATTTGAAAGCAAGGTTAAAACCAAAAAAATAAATAATAATAGGTAATTCCTATTCTGCTGGTATTACGGCTTCACTGAGGCTTGGTGAGGTGAGGTTAATGAGAATATAATAGAATATATCTTGTTTATACTGCCGAGGTAAGACTGAAAAGTCGCTTTACTCCAGCAGTCAAATGGGTCTTATATATTTTATAGGATAAAGAGCTGCAATGAGTAGTGAATAGAATAGAATAAAAATATAATTGTATTTCTCAATAAGAGTTTACAATAGAGGTTGGGATGCAAGTTAGTTAAACAGAATTCTTAAATTACATAATTAATTTAAAAAAAAAACAATTAGGTACTACATGCTATTATTTTGCAGTGCCACATAATTTTTTCCCCCCATTTTTCTTCTCTTTTTTCCTTTCTATTATTATTGCAATGAGTAGTGTTTACTTTATACGAACTGAAAAATAAATGTATTTTTTCTGTTTTTCTCCCAGACGTTGGCTCAGTACAAGCAAACCGTTCAGATTCGGGACACGAAACGTCACCTCGCCGTCTACCTCACAGATCACGCGGAGATGAACCTGCATCCCCGGCTCATCCGGGACTTCCACGACAAAACCGAACGTCTGAAAACATTGAACGAAGAAATAGCCCAGCAAGAGCAAAGTCTTGCGCAGTGGAGAGAAAAAATCGATAAAATCGATAAAATTGGCGCAGTCGAAAAACCTCCCAGAACCGCGTCAGCAGATCCGATGCATCGGTCGGACCTGGCGGATCGGTTCAAACTGAATCGCAGCAAGCTCAACTATTGGTCGCGGTCCAAATCGAGATCTTCGGACGATAGCTCCACCATACAGAGCAGTTTGTCCTTCAGTTTTAACGCAAGAAAATTACAACTTCTTGAATAGGAAGAGTAATGAATGAGCAAGGACTCTGATTGTTACGTCCCCTCTGTAAATAAATATCATTTAAAAAAAGAGTAATGAATGAATGTCCCGTTGGAATCGATCTCTTGGCAATATATTAAATAATAATATTTACTCCTTTTCTACTTCAGAGGGAAGTAATATCACAATCTCACTAAAAGCTTCAATTATTTACATAAACTTTTTTTTAATACAAAATACGTAATTATTTAGTTCCAAAATAGGACCAATTATTTATTTAGGTATTTATAGTTAAAATAAAATAAAATTAAACCACAGTTTCCTGCTGAATTAACTGTCTAAGCTTTATTTTACAATTTAAAATATTTTGTAATAAAACAGCACAAATTAACAGAAAAATACGCCAGGTAGGTATAAGAAAAAAAATTTTTTTCCAGTTTTCATTTTTTTTTTTTTTTTTTTTTTTTTCCAGTTCAACATTTTTTCCAGTTAGAATTGAAAAGTTTTTCGAATTCTAACTGAGCAGGTTAAGGATCACCTACCGAAATTCCTAGCTGGAATGCAAAAAAATAACATGCCCAGGACTCGAACCCAAAGTTCCTGCTGCGGAAGCTAAACCTCTTTCTGTGATTACATAACTTTGGACATGGCTTTTCTCTTGTTGATCACGAAGGAAGTGTAGGGTCTCTGGGACTCGTCCACTGGTTGCTCCCGCCTGGAGGGTTTGGTCCTGATGGAAGAGCTGGAGGCGCTGAAATGAAACCGGATGTTACTGACTAATGATGAATATTCAATAAAAACATGTGGGTTATTTATTTATTTATTAATAATAATTCCGTGTCCGTGAGGTAGGTATTGATACCTAAATCACGGTGATGAGAGGATTATATGGACGCCCAGATCCAATTTCTAGGCTCCTTTCATGTCCATTAATTTATTTATTTATTTACAATTTTAGACATTAAGATACAGAATACATAGTCAATCGGCATAATAATAAAAAAAAAAAAGGTAAAGTAAAAGTAATAGGTACAACCAAAATAAAATAATAATATTAATAGCAATAATAAATACAGTGCATAGTATTATATTATGTCTGTCCCGGTAGCTCAGTGGTAAAGGCGGCTCTCTGTGAATCCATAGATTCCAGAGGTCGCGGGTTCGAAACCCAGCCGGGACAAGACAAGTTATCCTCCCATTTGGGATTTTTACCACATAATAATACGTCTTGGGCTTACTGCTGGAATAATGGGACCTAATAGTCCTAATCGGGCAGTATAAATAAGGCGAAATTATTATTATTACTATTATTATATTAATTCCTAACTTTATGTCTGTGTCCATTAGCGTGGATGGCGAACCGGTTTGCACCGGTTCTCGTGGGATCAACGAAGTTAAACAACGTCTAACGAGGTGAACGTCTAACGTGAGGCTGGTGGCATTCCGGCCCAACTCAGACTAGGTGAGGTCAATGTGGGTAGCAGGTTTGTGAGTTTCCTGCGAATGGAGGGTAACATCCCCGTCGTGATATGACCATGCAGTTGAAAGCGACGTTAAACCGCAAAAAAAGAAACATGTTGGTGATCGGTAGTTTATTTTTTTAACCACTAATTGCAGAAAAGTATTGCGTGTAGAAATCGCCTTTGCGATTTAATCCGGAAGTGACGTCAAACCAACAAACAAACAAAAAAAAACTTGGTGTCACTAAAAAATCACTAGAAAAGTTAGTAAGGAACGAAATTTTCTGTGTAACAATCAATAAGTTGAAGAATTTTTCGTTGTGGCTTATGTTGTGGTTTAGCTAAAAAGCCTTATACTCACACGACTTGGTGCGGCATCTCAGTCCTAGCCAGGTCTCTGCTGACGGTGAACAGTACCGTCCTGTGAGGCATGGGGTCCTTGCTAGCGTCAGCCATGTCCAGCTGTCCGTTGTAAATCAGAAGGTCATCCACCAGGATCTGAGAATAGAAACAGGATGTTCGATCATGATCGAGGACCTAGGTCAAACCAAACACTTTGTTGGGGGGAAAAAAAAAATACCTACCATGGCTGGTGGCATTGTGTATCTAGAATCACATGATATACTTTTTAATTACTAATCTTAGTAACCTCAGTAGCTCGATCGATAAGGCGGCGGACTTGTAACCTGAAGGTCGGTGATTCAAGTCCCGCTTTCAGCAAAGATTTAGTAAAGCGAGTTTGAGTAGATGTGCATGACATCACGAAAGTGCTTAACACATGTATGACAACTTAAAAATGATAACTTTAATTACTCATCTTGGCCTGAAAGACAATAGAAATAACCTGCATTTTCTTCATCCTAGAAGTTACCAACTATTGAGTGATTAGCAAGTTAGTCACTTGGTCAGTGAGTGAAATTTGGGAGTACTTTACATGACTCAATCTATTTTATTCTCCTTTTGTCACTCGAGTGAAACAACGTTTAAATTCAAACCCTCGTGATGCTGGGTATTCCCGGTCCCACTCAGGCTGGGTGAACTTAATTTGATTAGTTCGTTTGTGAGTTTCCAGCGAATAGAGGGAAGGTAAAACCCCCGTCGAGATACGAACATGCAGTTGAAAGCATCCTTACTAAAACATCTATTATAATTTTATTATTTTAGTTCAAAACTTTCAAGAATTTGTAATTTGCAATTTATTTGTAGATATTAATAATTGTACATAATAGGTATAATAGGTTACATATATTTAATGCGACTACCCCACACTAAGGGGATACAGTCCTCTTGTTTTGTTTGGTAGGTAATCATAAAATAGTTACATAAATTTCTTTCCCAAGGTCTAGGGTAGGCGAGTAGTTCCATAAATTATTATTATTATAATGATTTAAAAAGGTACCTAATAGATGTTTTAGATACTTACGCCGTATTCCTTGACTCCTCTGGAGGGAGTCTTACTGTAGTTCCACAGTTTGATCATAGATATTAGCGTGGGAGAATCAAACACCACGTACAACTTGTTGACCTGGAAAATACAGAATAATGAAAAGTAGGTCTATCATATTATTTATATTTTATAAATATCCAATAAATTGTTAAGCAAACATGAAAAATCCGCTGTCTAATAATAATCATCAATGATAGACTGAATTGCAATATGAAAAATAGAGTTTCTATTGTGTTTTTCTGTGCAATTTTAAGCACGTATGATGAATGGTAGGTCTGAATTACAATATTTAAGCGCCAATAGTTGATTCGATAATGATAAAAAAAAAACATATGCATACACAGTACCTATAGGTACACACTACGCAATAATACTATTGCATTTACGTGTATGATAATTATGAAACAGGATTAAAGTTAATCTAATCCTGACACGCCCTCAAGTCGGAGTTTTCAACCAATCACAGAGCTTGTAGCCCGAGTTAAGGAATAGTGTCCAGTTACATTAAATCTAATCCTGTTTTATAATAATTTATTGGTTCAACACGAGCGACTCACTTCTTGCGGCAGAATGGGCGCTAGCCAGGAATGAGTCCCATCTGCGGCACTATTCACCCCGTCTATCAGCTTGTCACAGGTGCGTGCGTCATTTTCCATCCCGTGGAGAATGTGCACGCCTTGTGGGTATGCGAAGATGTCTGGAAATAAGAAGGGACAAAATCTACGTAAAGACGAAAATGTTCAGACAAAATCGGGTGAATTGTATTACCAAGGTAGGTATGTATCAAGAGAAAAATCGGCCAATAGACAATTTCATCACTCGTAAATCCAAAATCATATTTAAAAGCATCATACATGAATTAACTTATTTAAAAAATAGTAGTTCTGACTTGTGAGCATAAAAAATCGAACAACTGACCGCAATCATATTATAATAGGTTCATCCATCGTATATGATTTTTTTATATTAGTAGACTATAGTACTTAATTCTGAGCTATACTGTTCAAAACAATACTGATCAAATCAAATAATTATATTTATTGTGACATATGGTTACGTTATACACAAGTTACATTAAACATACCAGCATTAACATTAAGACAATTACCTAACAGATACCTATTATAATTTAGGACTAGATAGAATAGGCACAAGATTATTAATCACAGAAAAGCTTTTTGAGTTTAACTAACAGTAGTTCATGTGGCTCAGATAAATCTTTCACTATAGGTACTGAAATAACTAGTCATGTCTTAACCGACAGTACATAAATAAGACAATTCTTGCAACAATAAAAAGTAGGAAACGCTCATAAAAAAAGGCTTGGGTGGTAGAGATTGCCTAAGGCAATAACCCCGGCCTTTAGTTAGGACATATATTATGTATATATTTATTTATTTTTTCTTTATTTTTTTTTCTTCTATTATATTGTATTTTAATTTGTAATTATTTGTATTGTATATAATATGTCCTATCAATAAAGTGTAAAAAAAAAAAATTAACCGCGCCCTGAAACTCACTCTCCGCTCTCAAGGGGATGAGGTCCCCGAACTCATCATACAGCTCCAGCCCGTTGAGTCCCTGGTAGTACGGGTCCCCCCAAGTGGTCAGCAGGGACAGCTGGTACACGAAGCCCTTGGGCATGAGGGGCTGCTCGTACTCCTCCTCGGTGATGCCTGGCGAGGTAGAGAGAGGCTTGAATATTTTAGGAATAATAATAATAATAATAATATTGCCTCGGCATACAATTATTCAACAATTTAGATCAATCTTTATTTACAATTTTTTATATACAGGTACAGTCAAAAGGTATAATTAATCAAATATAAACAAAGTTTGATCAAGGGTGGTGATAATGCCTTTGGCATTCTCTACAATGAGTCCTATTAGTCAATAAATCATGAAAAAAATAACATAAAAAGAGAAGTATATGTCTTGTCTCCCTTGCACTTCCACCACCTCTTCCTCCTCATCGCGTGAAGTCACAGTCTCAATATGTCGCAATTGTCGCAACTATAAATTTATTTTCACCAATCAACAGTACCTAATACATTGTCAGTTAGACCTGTAGTACCGGTATATACCTAATAAAGTGAATATCCTTATAATACTATCGTCTTTTTTATACTGCCCGATAAGGACTATTAAAGTCCCATTATTCCAGCAGTGCGCCCAAGACATATTATTATGTGGTAAAACTCCCAAATGGGAGGATAACTTGTCATGTCCCGGCTGGGTTTCGAACCCACGACCTCTTTGTGAGGCTACCAGGTTTGTGAGTTTCGTGTGAATGGAGGGTAACACCCCCGTCGTGATATGACCATACAATTATTGTAAGAGACGTAAAACGCAAATTTAAAAAAATGCTTGAAAGAAATTTTGAACCAAATGGTCGGACATTTAATCGTAGAAGAAAATGTTGAGCATGTTGCAGAAAAAAATCATGATATTCTAGCCCAACTCAGTCAGACTAAAAGGCCCGGATGAAGGACGCTAAATTGGAGACTATAGTGTTGTTATTACCAGGGTGAAAAATAAATCACACAGCTGAAATCAGATATTAAGGGCGAAATTAATAAACAAATTCTACATCAAAGGTCATTGCTAAGCGTCGGTTTTCCCTATCTTACACAGTACGCAGTCTATGACTGAGTGCCACAGAGGTATTACAAAAACGTCTATTAATAATTATGCCCTAATAGTATTCAACACAGCAGCGTTCATTATTTCGGACTTAAAAGGCTGATCTGAGTATACGAAATGTGATAGGACTGAAGCTAATCTTTTAGGAATAATTATAATATGAATCTCACCAAATTGGTCAGAACTTTTAGTGTGTTATACTCGTCCCTCTAGTCCCTCCGTTACTTTTTTCGCATTTTAGATGATTCCTAACATATTCCCAGTTTGTCGTAATCCACAAGATCTGATTAATTCCTAGTCAATCTAGTCATCATACATCATCATCATTTCTTTTTGTACATACTTCTAAGTTTTTTTTAAATTTATTGCTACTTTTTGTTGTTGTTGATGATTGTTTTGTAAAAAAAGTGTAGGTAAATAAATAAATAAAAAATACTCACTCAATATGCTGAAGGAGGTGTGGATTCTCCGGAGCACATCGCTATCGTCAGCGCTACTCAGTTGGTTCAGGTAGATGCGCTGACCAAAGTCATAATGGAGGTGTCCGGGGGCTCTGCGCAGTAGTAATGGAGGGAGGGTGTTGGGGGAGGGGCTTGTCGTCTATCAGGATAGACATGGACTTTACCTGAATATAATTAAAATACATATTAAAATATTTCGGTGGATGCAGTTATGGAGAATGTAGATACAGGATACAGAGCATAAGTAATGCGTCTAAATGCTCCCCACATCAGAAAAAAGGGAATCTAATGAGTTTGAAAGTTTCTGAAAGATTTCTTTTTGTAATCCCACATTTGCTACATACATCACTAAACTGATGTCCACAGCAGAGAAAGTATTGAGGAATCATTACTCATTTACTCAACCCGCCGTTGAAACCAACTGGTGACCAATTGTATGGAGTTTTCACTGAAACCCTACCAGGTCAGATAATAGAAAATACTGCTCACCCCGCAGTAGGACGCCTCAATGGAAGCATTGTAGTTCCACACCACCAGGGCACTGATGTGCACCGGCTGGTAGAACCTCAACACCAGGGTGATGACGAGACCCCGCCTGTATTGGGCAGACCACATGTCCTGGGCTTCCTGTGACGTCATGCATTGCTGGCTGAGGAGACTGGGGGTAGACGATACAGTTAGTGGATTTATTTTTTATTTTATTTATTTAATACATGACAAGTAAATGGTTCAAATATATATAGGTACCAATGACAGTTTACATAATTCATAATATTTTAAATTGAACTTATGCTAGTTTCTTTTGGCTGTCGTCATCCCACACTAAGGGCCACACCTAAGGGATAAGCTAAACAGTCCCAAACAGTTCAACGGAAAGCGGATGGATCATAAACAGGAGCTGCTCCCCAAACAAAGCTAGCCCTTATCCAGTAACAGCAAAGTTTGCAATCATTTGCTACATAAAGACGCAACAGTTGGGCCATTGTACAATAAGAGCAACAAGTGAATTATTATGGTGCTCGTGTTGACCTAGCACCTAAATGGGAAGCATTTTGTTACTTCTGGTCCATCAGAGTGGAGGCATACTACGGGATGGGCAAGCTACAACACGGAACACAAGCGTCTACTGTTGTTTAATGGCTACGAAATAAAAAAAAAGCTGTAAACCACAACTCTGGCTGGGGGACTATAAACAGGGAGTAGACCAGCAGTCTGGCTGGGGGACTATAAACAGGGAGTAGACCAGCATTGTCTTGGTTCTGCGGGCCCTTGTCAATATTATTAGCCTCCTTGTAAAGACAGTAGTAGAAGTGCTGAGTCATTCTTCCACTGTCTGGCTATCATCGTTCACGATGACGCCACCCTATGATGATGAAACCACTCATAAAAAAACAAGGACGCTCCAGATTCCGCGCAAGTTTAGCTGACCCGACGCGCGACTTTCAGAAATAGAACTAACCAACGTTTGTGAAAGTCTAGTTTACACCGATATACCTTTTTTTTTTTTTTTTTTTTTTTGAAGGTTATTGTGCCCCGGAACCGCTTTCGCATTACTTCAGGGAACTTTACCTTTACATCCATACCATTCCGGAATCGGAAAACTCGGTTAGAAGATTCCACTCCGTCCGGGATTCGAACCCGCAACCTCCGGATCAGCAACTAATGCTCTTAACCACTGAGCCACGGATATACCTGATAAGACAAATAAACTCACTTCTGAACCAACTCATCATGCGACTCCGCCACTGATATGGAAGCAGGGGTGACCAGAGCCCCCGTCTCCTCCAGCACCTGCACCCCCGCCAGCCCAATCAGTGTCGGATGCCCGTAGTTAGAGAGCAGGTTGAGTTTGACAGTGGCGTAGCATAGGAGGGCGCCGTGGGGGACACTGCGGGCTGGGGCCGCCAGTGGGTCAACGCTGGTGAGAGGTCGGGTGCCCTGAGGGAAAATAATTAAAAATTCAATCATTTTATTAAAGAATATTTTTTGCTTAAAAAATCGCAATTGCAACTCGTTCTGAACAACTTTTTTCTATGTGCGATAAATCATCGTGAGCTTTTTCTTTATAAACCATAAAACTCCTGGAAAACTGCAAGCTAGCCTGGCTTGTTAGGATTATTATTATTATTATTTAACACTTTATTGGTCAACTACATGATACATTCAACAAAATAAACATTAGAAAAAAGAACACTATAGAACATGTAGTGAACCAAGGGGCGCGGTTAAAGCCTGTGGCTTTCTCTTCCACCGAACCCCATAGGGGTTGGGCTAGTCTGTTATCTGTTTTAAGTCCTCTTGCGAGACACTATAAGTAAAGAGAATAAGGATTGCCAATTTACTGTATTCTGTTATTGTACACTGAGAAAAAAGACATCCTTGTTAGCTAGTAAGTTATCCTTAAACGAAGATGGAATCGGGATTACTTTAAGAAAACATTATTTGTCCTTGCACACTAAGACAACGATACAAGTTACATTGTTAAATTGTAATAATGAAGTGAGTAATATACTAATTTAAGTATCTATCATCCTTATATTTTAACATTTTTTCAAGGATGAATGTCCAGAATAATTTTTTTTCTCAGTGTATGGAATGTAGGTACCACTTGAACGAAATGAACTAACCCCAGTGTCAGCAGTCAGGGGTGGGTCAAATTCAGGATGGGCCATGAACTGGGAATCACTGAACTGGGCCTCTTCCACCCAACCGGTGAATGAGGTGTCGTTCTCACCGATCAGGTCGAGGATGGTTTCGTCCGTGGTGAAGAGAATTGTCTGGAGGTAGAACAACAGGATGCCATGAAAAAATCTTGTTTAAACGAAAGTTAAATTTGGCATTCGACTTGATTTAAGTACATAATATATACATAATTATGTATCAGGTCCTTAGATGAATACATTAACTCATTCGACAGTGAAAAAAAAACGACCATAATTTACGACACTTTTATTTCAAACTTTTAGTATTCCTTTGTAATTTCCTTCCACTATGAACAAGAATTTTACTATAAAATTAATATTTTATGAGGGTTGAAAAAAAAGTGTCGAAAGTTATAGAGGCTTTTTATCACTGTTGAATGAACCTACATATTCTCGAAAGAGAGACAAATCAGTAAGTATGCCATAATGAAATTGGGTTAAAGTAAAAAGTAAAATCTTTCAAAGACACCCAGGTCCATCCTAACCTAGGGTGTGTGATTTCAACCCACTAAAACCCACCTCCTCTAAAAGCTAACCCCACTTGGAACCGAAAAATATCATTACATCAAGCACGACGGTGTAGGGCACCTACTGATTTCGATGTAGGACCCTCAAATCTCTCTCTTTTATCACTATTATCTCTTTTTATGATAGTACAATAATAAATTTTCATCGTTCCCTGACGCCACACCCATTCAGTTATTCCTAAGGCTATAATACGATAGTACATTATTACAAAAGTCACACTTGGATGCTAGAGTCACCCAAGCCCGCACTTACATCTCCGAAGGAACAAGGCGGGCCCACAAGAGTACCGCACGCCCGGGCTATTTCTCCCCGGAATATGACGGTATCGTCCAGTAACATCTCCACATCCTTCACGCCGCGGTATGAGTGTATGCGGGACTTGTTGTAGTTCTGGAAGAAATAGATTAAGAGACTTGTTTCTAACCAACCACTAACCATACAAGCTAGATGGTTTTTAGAGTATATTTTTTGCTGAACCGTAAAGAGTGATGGTGAGCCCAATCTTTTAATGAAGCTCCACCCAAAAAAATTCCAAGACATTCACATTTCACTCTATTCACAAAGTTTCGGTTGTATAAATTTTATCCTTCTAGACCCTTTTGGTCCAGTGGATATCACATTGGGTTACCGTATATTGATTGGGTAGCTCGTTGGTAAGTTTTCACTGAATGGAGGATGAAACCATCGTCTCGATATGACATTCGCTTTAGATAAGAGAGACTTTTAAATCCACAGCAAAAATTCGTACCAAACTCATAAACGGCCCAATGTAGCAGAGTCGGGCTCAAATGACTGACCCATATTCTCACCAGCACCACCACCTCCTCTGTCTGGAAGTCTAATGACTCACCCATATTCTCACCAGCGCCACCACCTCCTCTGTCTGGAAGTCTAATGACTCACCCATATTCTCACCAGCGCCACCACCTCCTCTGTCTGGAAGTCTAATGACTCACCCATATTCTCACCAGCGCCACTACCTCTTCTGTCTGGAAGCCTAATGACTCACCCATATTCTCACCAGCGCCACCACCTTGTCCTCTGTCTGGAAGTCTAATGACTCACCCATATTCTCACCAGCGACACCACCTCCTCTGTGTCTGGAAGTCTAATGACTCACCCATATTCTCCGCCACCACCTCCTCTGTGTCTGGAAGTCTAATGACTCACCCATATTCTCACCAGCGCCACCACCTTGTCCTCTGTCTGGAAGTCTAATGACTCACCCATATTCTCACCAGCGACACCACCTCCTCTGTGTCTGGAAGTCTAATGACTCACCCATATTCTCCGCCACCACCTCCTCTGTGTCTGGAAGTCTAATGACTCACCCATATTCTCACCAGCGCCACCACCTCTTCTGTCTGGAAGTCTAATGACTCACCCATATTCTCACCAGCGACACCACCTCCTCTGTGTCTGGAAGTCTAATGACTCACCCATATTCTCCGCCACCACCTCCTCTGTGTCTGGAAGTCTAATGACTCACCCATATTCTCACCAGCGCCACTACCTCTTCTGTCTGGAAGCCTAATGACTCACCCATATTCTCACCAGCGCCACCACCTCCTCTGTCTGGAAGCCTAATGACTCACCCATATTCTCACCAGCGCCACCACCTCTTCTGTCTGAAAGTCTAATGACTCACCCATATTCTCACCAGCGACACCACCTCCTCTGTGTCTGGAAGTCTAATGACTCACCCATATTCTCCGCCACCACCTCCTCTGTGTCTGGAAGTCTAATGACTCACCCATATTCTCACCAGCGCCACCACCTCTTCTGTCTGGAAGTCTAATGACTCACCCATATTCTCACCAGCGACACCACCTCCTCTGTGTTTGGAAGTCTAATGACTCACCCATATTCTCCGCCACCACCTCCTCTGTGTCTGGAAGTCTAATGACTCACCCATATTCTCACCAGCGCCACTACCTCTTCTGTCTGGAAGCCTAATGACTCACCCATATTCTCACCAGCGCCACCACCTCCTCTGTCTGGAAGCCTAATGACTCACCCATATTCTCACCAGCGCCACCACCTCTTCTGTCTGAAAGTCTAATGACTCACCCATATTCTCACCAGCGACACCACCTCCTCTGTGTCTGGAAGTCTAATGACTCACCCATATTCTCCGCCACCACCTCCTCTGTGTCTGGAACTCTAATGACTCACCCATATTCTCACCAGCGCCACCACCTCCTCTGTGTCTGGAAGTCTAATGACTCACCCATATTCTCACCAGCGACACCACCTCCTCTGTCTGGAAGTCTAATGACTCACCCATATTCTCCGCCACCACCTCCTCTGTCTGGAAGTCTAATGACTCACCCATATTCTCACCAGCGCCACCACCTTGTCCTCTGTCTGGAAGTCTAATGACTCACCCATATTCTCACCAGCGACACCACCTCCTCTGTGTCTGGAAGTCTAATGACTCACCCATATTCTCCGCCACCACCTCCTCTGTCTGGAAGTCTAATGACTCACCCATATTCTCACCAGCGCCACCACCTCCTCTGTGTCTGGAAGTCTAATGACTCACCCATATTCTCACCAGCGACACCACCTCCTCTGTCTGGAAGTCTAATGACTCACCCATATTCTCCGCCACCACCTCCTCTGTCTGGAAGTCTAATGACTCACCCATATTCTCACCAGCGACACCACCTCCTCTGTCTGGAAGTCTAATGACTCACCCATATTCTCCGCCACCACCTCCTCTGTCTGGAAGTCTAATGACTCACCCATATTCTCACCAGCGCCACCACCTCCTCTGTCTGGAAGCCTAATGACTCACCCATATTCTCACCAGCGCCACCACCTTGTCCTCTGTCTGGAAGTCTAATGACTCACCCATATTCTCACCAGCGCCACCACCTTGTCCTCTGTCTGGAAGTCTAATGACTCACCCATATTCTCACCAGCGCCACCACCTCCTCTGTGTCTGGAAGTCTAATGACTCACCCATATTCTCACCAGCGACACCACCTCCTCTGTCTGGAAGTCTAATGACTCACCCATATTCTCCGCCACCACCTCCTCTGTCTGGAAGTCTAATGACTCACCCATATTCTCACCAGCGCCACCACCTCCTCTGTCTGGAAGTCTAATGACTCACCCATATTCTCACCAGCGCCACCACCTTGTCCTCTGTCTGGAAGTCTAATGACTCACCCATATTCTCACCAGCGACACCACCTCCTCTGTCTGGAAGTCTAATGACTCACCCATATTCTCACCAGCGCCACCACCTCCTCTGTCTGGAAGTCTAATGACTCACCCATATTCTCACCAGCGCCACCACCTCCTCTGTGTCTGGAAGTCTAATGACTCACCCATATTCTCACCAGCGCCACCACCTCCTCTGTCTGGAAGCCTAATGACTCACCCATATTCTCACCAGCGCCACCACCTCCTCTGTGTCTGAAAGTCTAATGACTCACCCATATTCTCACCAGCGCCACCACCTCCTCTGTGTCTGAAAGTCTAATGACTCACCCATATTCTCACCAGCGCCAAATTTGTGAAATAATGTTCTTAAAGCTTTAATCTAATCCAACTTATGTTTTTGTTCATTTAATCTAACCATTTGATAACCTTTTAGTGTGTTTTGTAAAATGAGGTGTGGTGTCTTTTGTGGTGGGGGGTATGTTTGATACACCTTATAACATCCACCTATTCCACGTGTATGTAATGTGCACGTGAATGTAATCTAATCAGCTGATACCTACACCAACGGTCATCTGTTATCAAGTGTTTGAAAGGAAGAGATCCGTTGGTGTTGTGGTTGTTTGTACCAGAGCAGAGAGTGGTTGTGATCTTCTTTTTAGAAACAATATCGTGAGTTCTTGATCTTTTTTATCTCAAGTTATCTTTTTAATCTCAACTTAATCTTACCCTACACTCACCCATATTCTCACCAGCGCCACCACCTCCTCTGTCTGGAAGTCTAGACTCACAGAGTGCAGACCCCTCTCGGTGTATGGCGCCAGCCACAGGTGCATGTCGTCCTGCGTCTTGTAGACCCCGTCCAGGAGGTTGGACACCACCCGCGGGTCCTGGCTGTACTCCGGCAGAACATTGATGTCGGAGGGGTTAGCTTGGATCTGGGAGGAGAAAGGATCAATATTGAATCATTCCTTTCAATTCCTTCAACAAAGATTGAGTCTGGCAATTCAAAAGGGGAATGCTGTGAGCATAATGGGGTCTATCCCCGACGATAACAAAATGGACGAGATATTCTATTTGTAAAAACAGAATTTGAAATCATTATGCAAACGTTATTCCGTTGTGAAATAGTAATTAATTTACCAATGTTGTACAAATACTTTTCTAGGTGGCTTAGAAGAAATTTTGCATTAAAAACTAAAATTCTAAATGCATTTACTATGTTTTTTTCTAATTGCATAAAAAACATGCATGTTTCTATAAAATATTTTGCTTGAAGCTGTAATACTCGATATTTGACGTTCTTTGTATTCTTTGTCACGGTACTTGAATGAAGTAGTACAGCCACCGTCAATGTTTTGTTGAATACACCACTTCTCATAGTACCACTGAAGTAAAGCATCAGACCTCCCTTAAGTCGGAGTTTTAACCCATTACAGCGCACTATAGTCCGACTTGATGCTGTCTGGCTAATCTTAAATTTAATCCTGTTTTATATTTTGACCCTAATGACCAAATTAATGAACTCTGCTATTGATGTGGACACTGTTACTATAGCATCTGATTTCACTAATGTGATTGGTTGTTACCTTGCTAATAACAACTCTATAGTAACAGAATCCGCTTTAGCGTCGTTAATTAGTTTGGGCCTAAGACTGGTTGGTAAACTCTAGAAAAATCCAAATTTGAGCTGACTCACTTCACGGATCTCCACACGCCGCCCCTCCGCGTTGAATATCTCAATCCCGTTCAGTCCCAGGTAGTGTTTATCTCCCCAGGTTGAGGCTATGTTCAACACCAGCCGTCGTCCCTTAGGCAGGGTGGGTATGAAGAAGTCAGAGCCGCTAGACAGAGGGGCGCCTCGCGTCAGGTGTGTTGGGTCAGCTTCACAAACAGGAGCAAATGATGAAGAAGAGGAGACCTGAGCCGCGGTGGCGGAACCTGAAGACAAGATTGACGAGAGGATTTTTTTCAAAAAGTTGTTGGGAGGAAAGTGAAGTGGGTTTTTGTAAACAGAAGAAGAGCCGTTTCAAGTTGACTCTGCATGGCAAAACTGGCAGACATTGAGTAACCCTCTCAACAGCTGTGGTTGTAGTTTGAAAAAAAAATATTTTACAAAATAAAAAGTTTCCTCATTTTTTTTTCCTGTTTCCTTCTTATGTAGAACAAAGTTGATACGTCAAAGATAAAGGTTCTATTGATTTGAGGTGGTGGCTATGATTACTCTATTGGGTTGATTTGAACGTTAGAAACAGCCGTACGTACCTTCCCGTGAGCTATCATCAGAGCGGCGACTGAGTCTACCCCGTTGCTTTCGATTGAAGAAATTGAGAGAGGTCCACGAGTTTTCCAGCAGGTCATTGTCAGCCTCAGGGGCCTCCTTTGATCTCCGCCTGAGAGTGCAGAAGTTTTCAATGCTATTGGGTGAGGGCGAGCTTGCCCCCTGTGATTCTCCCACCGGCCCTGGAGTGGCCCGTCGTCCTGAAATCAGCTTTATCTTATTAATTTCATCCTCAATGACCTTCATCTTGCCAAAATATGAGCCGACAGTGAATTCTGTCGAATTCATAGGGGAATCGAATTCAACCAAAACTAGTTTATGCATGGCTATCATTATTTCATAATGTTCATGTTCAATATGTTCATTTCAAAATTAATGAGCGTACTACCTAAGTAAAATTGACAAAGTCATGTCACAGTTAAAATTAGTAGGTTTATAAGCTTAGAATAGTATGCCTAATAAAGAAAAATAAGGCATTTTTCTCAGGCAAATCTCTAAGGGCGAAATTAATAGACAAATTCTATATCTCTAGTCATTGCTAAGCGTCGGTTTTCCCTATTCAAATGAAAAATAGATGTGAACGTTTGTACATTATTTTATTAGGACTTGGGAAAAGTTTTAAAGTACAAGAATGATGTGTAGCTGAAGAGTGTCAGTTGGAGAATGGGATCGTTGGACCAGTCTGCTTAGAGGAAGACTGGCCGAAGTAACACTGGTTCAAATTCTCCAATATTATCACATTCACCCCAGCTTTCAGAAGTTGAGATCTGCGAAACGAACGGGTGCCCTCTTGTTCCGAGTTGATCTTCTGGGGTTTGGATTGTCATCATTCTGTTGGTCGTCATAAGGAATATCATTGTTTGGAATATCGTCATTCGGAATATCATTGTTTAGAATATCGTCATTTGATTGGTTTCCAGCAGGAGCCAGATATCGAGTCGAAACCGTAGTTTCTCTCCCATCAGGTAGTCGAACATGAGCATACTCATTGTTGGCATCTAAAAGTTCAACCTCCTCGACCATAGAGTCATATTTGCTTCTTCGGTTTAAACTCTTCATTAGAACGGGTCCTGGTTTTGTCAGCCAAGTGGGCATTGAGCTTCCATTGAATGAACGACGCGGATGATTGAACATACGTTCATGGGGAGTTGCGTTGGTTGCTGTGCAAAGAAGAGATCGTATACAATGAAGTGAATCACCTAGCACTTCTTCCCAGTCTTCTGTCTTCGAGTTGCGTGATTTTAGAGCCAACATTATTGTCTTCCAGATGATGCCATTGTATCTTTCGCACTGTCCGTTGCCTTGAGGGTTGTAGGGTGTTGTGCGACTTGTAGCAACACCTAGTGAAGTGAGGAACGTTTTTATTTCAGAGGACATGAATGCAGTCCCCCTATCAGAATGTATATAACTTGGGGTACCAAAAAGAGTGAATAAGTTTGTCAGATTTGTGATAACAGTATTTGAAGATACATCAGGGCATGGAAAAGCAAAAGGAAATCTTGAATATTCGTCAATAACAGTTAGTATGTATCGATTCCTTGTCTTTGAAGGTAGAGGTCCTTTGAAATCAATGCTCAATCGTTCAAATGGAGCCGAAGACTTGATGAGCTGGCCTTCATGTTTGTGATAGCGTGGTTTCAGTTCTGCACAAACTCGACAGGAATTAGTCACTTGTCTAACTTCTTCCACAGAGAATGGTAAGTTCTTAGCTCGGATCCAGTGAGTCATCCTTGTTATACCGGGGTGGCATAGATTATTGTGCAAATAAGTCAAGTCAGGTCGAGAGTTGATAGCTGCACTTATGCGGGACAGCGCGTCTGCAGGAGCATTCTCACAACCAGGACGATACACTATGTCGAAGTTGAAGCATGCCAGTTCGAGTCTCCATCTCATTATTTTCTCGTTCTTTATTTTGCTCTTGTGTTTTTGATTGAACATAAAAGATACGGAGCGTTGGTCAGTGATTATCTTGAAAGGTCTTCCAATGAGGTAGTGACGCCAATTCTTTAGACTCTCAACAATTGCATATGCTTCCTTTTCAATTGAAGCGTGTTGAAGTTCTGACTTGTTCAGCGTTCTCGAGAAGAAAGCGATAGGTCGTCCTTGTTGACTTAGCGTTGCAGCTATAGCAAAGTGATACGCGTCCGTTTCAACAGAAAAAGGTACATTGTCTTGAATAGCAGCGGTTGACGCTTTCAGTATGTCACGCTTCAGATTTTCAAATGCGGATACTTCGTTATCTTGAAAAGGAAAGTTGTTCTGTAAAAGTGGCCGTACTTTCTCTGAGAAATTAGAGATCCACTTACTGTAGTAAGAGATCATGCCTAGAGCACGTTGAAGGGAAGCTTTGTCGGTTGGAATGGCTAATTCAACAAGTGGCTTCAGACGCTCGGGGTCAGGTTTTATAGTGTTATTGGATATAGTATAACCAAGTAAACTGACAGCAGTAATGGAAAACTTGCATTTTTCCATATTAAGTGTAAGATTGTACTTCTCGGTGGCTGATAGAAATTTCTTCAGATTCTCATCATGCTCCTTCTGATCTCGTCCACAGATTGTGACATCATCAAGATAGGGATAGGTGCCTGTGAGTTTCTCATCTTCAACGATGCGGTCTATTGTTCTCTGGAAGCTTGCTACACCATTAGTAACGCCAAAAGGAACTCTAAGAAAATGATAGAGTTTTCCTGAGGCTTCAAATGCTGTGAAGTGTTTTTCCGAGTCCATGATAGGTATCTGGTGATACGCACTCTTGAGGTCAATCACACTGAACACTTGGTTTGTTGAGACTTTAGCAATGACATCTTCAATCCTCGGCAAAGGATACGCATCTAGATGTGTGAACTTATTGATGGTTTGAGAATAGTCAATTACCATACGAGGTTTATGTCTTCCATCTCGTACAACGAATGCTTGAGCGCGCCAGGATGAGTTGCTTCGTTCAATGATTCCATCTTGTAGCATGCGTTCTACTTCGGTGTGGATAAATTGTTTGTCTTCGTCTGATTGTCTCCTGCTTTTTGTAACTATAGGATAGCAATCTTGTGAAAGGTTAGAGAATAGTGAGACAGGTTCAACGCTAGCAACAGCCAAGTTGCAAATTTTCAATGGTGGACGTGAACCGTGGAATTCTATCTCAAGTGAAGAGTGAGCTTGGAGCAAGTCATGTCCAAGTATGACGTCACAGCAGAGATTGGACATGATCAGCAAAGTAACATTCTGGTAGGTGTTGTTGAACACTTGTAATGTCACTTTACATTGTCCAGAAATGTCCGTGGACAAGGAAGAGTTAGCCATACTTATTTTACCAGAGTAAGGTAATGGTTTGATTTTACATCTGGACACTAGAACTTGGCTTATGAAACTGAGTGTTGAACCAGTATCGACAAGAGCTTTGAGAGGTATATTGTTGACGGTGATATCAATAGTAGACTTTTGTAAACTGTTGGGTGACGCCGCAGTAACAGGAGCAGTATAACATGTCAGAGCAGCAGAAGTCTTGTTGTGTCGCGGCTTATGTGCTGATTGAGTGAATAGCTTTGACTGACAGACTTTCCCGTAATGTCCTGTCTTGGAACAAATAGAACATTGTGCCTCCTTGGCAGGACAAGACGACCGGGGATGCCACTGTTTACCACAAAAGTAACAAGTCTTGGAAGTAAAGGCCACAGTATTGTCAGTGGATTCTAAATTTTGAGATGCAGTGACATTGGGCACACAACTAGTCTGGTAACTAGACGATTGAAATTCAGCCAGCTCCATAGCTCGGGCTTGATTGAAAGTTTCATCTAGAGTGAGAGTATTGCTCTCAAGGAGGCGCTGTCGAATGCGGTTGCTTGATAACCCGCTGATAAACGCATCACGAACATACTCTTGTGTGTAGGTATCAGCTGTGACGGCTTCAAAATTGCACTCCTTGCTCATTTGCTTCAACACTTGTACGTACTGGTCGACAGTTTCACCAGAGTTCTGTAGACGCGTTGCTAAGCAATGTCGGGCATAGATGACATTCTTAGGTTTGACGTATAATGATTCGAGAGCGGCAAGGGCTGTAGCGAACGTAGATTTGTTGTCAATGAAGGCGTAGACGTTAGGTGCAAGAAAATTTGTCAGAAGAGTCAGCTTGTCTTCACTCGTCACGTCTTTGATTTTAGCGACAAAGTTCTGGAACGTTTTCTTCCAGTGCAACCATTGCTTGTCTGCTGATGTAGAAGTAGGCTCTACAGCAAAGCGTTCGGGTTGTAGGTACTTCTCCATGTTGAAAGAATACGACAATTTTTGTACTTTAAATTCAAATGAAAAATAGATGTGAACGTTTGTACATTATTTTATTAGGACTTGGGAAAAGTTTTAAAGTACAAGAATGATGTGTAGCTGAAGAGTGTCAGTTGGAGAATGGGATCGTTGGACCAGTCTGCTTAGAGGAAGACTGGCCGAAGTAACACTGGTTCAAATTCTCCAATATTATCACACCTATCTTACACTGTACGCAATCCGTGACTTAGCGCCACAGAGGTATTACAAAAACGTCTATTAATTCCGCCCTAAGGGCGGAATTAATAGACGTATTTGTAATACCTCTGTGGCGCTAAGTCACGGATTGAGTACTGTGTAAGATAGGGAAAATCGACACTTACCAAAGACTTAAGTTATTGATGTTGTCTATTAATTCCGCCCTAAATGTTTTGTTCGGCAGGTATCTCACTTTTCATACATACCATATTTTGGTGATCGTCTGGCTACATTTCTGAATAACATAACATCATCATCTTGAATTGGCCTCGCTTCTTCAAGTGAAACTTTCTTCGATTGAAAATCATCACCTTCGTTCGATTTCAGCAGATCCAAGACGTTTGAGCTGGGGGCTTGAAATAAGTTCTGCTTCACATCGAAGTGTTTTGACTTCATGAGAAAATTGAGAAGTTTAGATCCTTTGAATGGAGAATCGGATTGGTTAGTTCGCTCAATAGTTGCGGTTTCATTTTTTAGACTGGTTCTCCGATTTTGCAAATAGTCTTCCCATGTTGCGTCGGAGTTTCTAATTTGATTTTGAAACAAATATTGCTCCAACTCTTTCAGTTTGTTGTTCAATGTGAATTGATCTTGTTCATACGTTATACCATTCAAGTTTTTGCGTAAGTTTGCAGGGTCATTATTACTATCATCGAAGCTCTGACATGCTTCTAAAGAATTCCTCATGAGACTTCCTCTATTTTGATTCAATCTTTCTAATTGAATTGCACTCGTATTCAATTGTTCATTGGAACCTTCAAGATCTTCTATCAAGCTTTTTGATTCTTTTACATTGTGAACCGTCTCCAACATTCCCGATGATTTCTTCAACTCAATTGTCTTGTACCGTTTTCGTTTTCGCTTGCTGGCACTTTGTTTAGTTTGAAGTTCAAAGTCGTGATATTCATTTTCAAACTTTCTAATATCCTTTGTAGCATCATTGACGGGCAGATTGACTCTTTCTTCTGTCGGAACTCTATTGTTTCCTTTGATTGACTCTCGTTTCTTTTCAACCACTGATTTTCTATTCCTTCCAGTTATAGTATTGTCAGTGGCTTTTACAGGCGATTTTATCTGGTAAAGTGGAGACGGTTCAACAGTATCTGATTCGTCTAGATTGAAATTATCTGCATTCGCTAGGAAATCTAGAGTTTTTGAGGACCGGCGTCGAATAGGTACAGATATGCCATCCCCTTCTGCAGGAGTGCTGCAAGGATCTTCTCGACCAATATATTCGAATGTATCTCCAAGATATTTATTTTTGTAAGCAGTCGTTGAATAAGTTTTTTCTTCCCTTTTATTGTGTACGGCTGCCAAATCTTTTGTAATAGTTCTATCTAAATTGGAGTTATAAATATTCAAACTGTAGTCAATTTGGTCAACAAAAGGAGAGCTGTTTTTCTCAGATACCCCATTGTCCTTCCTAATATTTAGTGCAGGGAATATCTCAAACGAATGCTTCCGGCCTGTACTTAGCCAGGCAGGTAGCTCCCGATATTGCTCCACTTGGTTTGATCTTTGCGCCATTATTTCTTCCCAGGAGTTCGTCGGATTATTGCTCATAAGTGGATCATAATTATCATGGTCCACAACTTTGAAAGATGATTTCGTAGTTATACTATCCGCAGTTATGTCTGCACTAAATGTTTTGGGTAACACATTTCTCCCGTTAGGAGTACTTTCTAAATTGACGTCTCGGAAAACACCAACATTTTTATCTATAATGTCCCAGTTTTTCACCGATTCTTCTTCAAAGAGTGAGTTTTCTCTGTCATATTTTACTTTGTATTGGGTGTCTGTGTTGGTTTCATTTCCTCTGTTCAAGTCCAGAGAGTCGAATGGACTGCCGAGAAGATCACCCTGAATATCGTAATCTATGATGACGTCATCTAAGTGGTCTGAGGATCCTCTGACGTCATAGTGGCTTGGATGTCGCACACCCAGGGTGGTCACTGCTCGAGGCTTCTCCACGTCATCAGCTGACGCGTCATAGCCATTCTTGTTGGATTGAACCCACGTGATTGGTCGATTCCTGAAATGTGTAATTCACAATGAAAAAAAAAAAAAAAATGAAAAAAATACAATATGACGAATGAAAATCTCGAAGAAAAAAAATTATTTCTTGTGTTTTTGATGTAAAATAAAGCATAAATGGTACTGTCGGTTCAGCTACTCATACAGCTACACCTCAGTAGCTTGATCGATAAGGCGGCGGACTTGTAACCTGGAAGACGTGGTTCAAGTCCTGTTTTCAGCGTAGGTAAATTTAGTAAAGCGAGTTTGAGTAATTGTGATACCACGAAAGTGATTAGCACAAATATGATAACTTACTACTCATACAGGTACCAGCCTCATTCTAGTGCAGATACCTATTTAGGAGAAAATACTTCCTATTCGGCATAAATAGCGTCAGATCATCACTTTAGAATATGCATATTCGTTACCAGCACTGCCAAAACAACAGAGCTAATGCATTTTCCTTACAGATTCCCAAAAAAAAAAAATGAAAAAAATCTTGACTTACTTGGAAATTTCTTGCAGCCAAACTGGAATATGCTTCGAATCTTCTGACATTCTATTCCTTAATTTCCAGGAATGGACGAATGGGGAAGAAGTGCCTACTACTGAAACTCACCATGGGTATAATTAACTACCACTTTACACCCGTCATTTTAAGAATCGATCATTCAAATTAGAGTTAAAAACACTTTGAAAAGGTCATGCATTAATAAGCACTTTCATTAGCTTTTGTCTTTTGCGTGTTTAAAAGTCAATGAAGTCTGTTCTTCTGAGCTAGCTATTTTCAGCAGCAATGGTGAGTATTTTCAATTACATACTGTCTGTGAAAGAGTTGTTTCCCAACAGGCCGGCAATGATTTCGTACCCGCGACCTCTGGATTACCAGACCAACAGGCGACGCCTTGACCGCTCAGCTACCGGAACAGAATGTGGAGTTTTAGTTTGCTATACACAATAACCTAGTCGAGTAAGTACCTATAATTAGCTTTTTATAACTTTTGTTTTGTATTTTTTCAGTCAATTTTAATCTCAAAAGCTACCATAAAGTATTTTAGAGGCATTACTTTTACATCCGTTTGTTATATGAACTTATTATATTTCTTATTTATTTCTTGTAAATATCATGGTATGTCCTTCTATGTCATTGGAACATGTAAGATTAGCATAATAATAACAAATTATAAAACGTTCATAAAATCAAGAAACACTGAAATTCGCCAATGCAAACATGAGGCATGCAAAACACAAATCAATAATAATAATTATATTACAGAAAGAATTCAATCAGGTATTAAAATTAAAAATGTTAACAAGACTTTGCAGTTATAAGGTATTAAAAAAGAACACTATTTTGTGAGGAACAGTATTATTGAAATGTTAGTTTAATGACTAAGAAATAAAAGAAGTACACGAATTATTCTTTAATATCAATATTGGTTATTCTACAAAAAATAATAACAAATTAGATACACAATAGTCAGTTTAGTGTTCATGTTGGGAAAATTGAAAATCCCTTTGTTTGTGTTTTCCTACAGCTGTTTGTTACCATGACAACGAGATAGGAGAAGAGGATATTCTAGTTTCTTGATAACTTCAATGATAGATAGCTATTCCTGGTAAGTAATATAGGTAATACGAACTTACCTACTAACATCAAAATATATGGATCGGCCATGCCTTCTGTAAACACTTAATTTGTAATTTGTACCATCAGGTGAACCGGTTTAATTCATCGTGCTGATAATGATTAATTTAAAAATACGATTCTGAGACAGTAGGTAGGTAATAATTATGATAAGAGGTTCTAAGAGATAACAGGATAAGAATTTAGTGATAAGGTACCTACTCATTTCTTTGGTGGGTACTTCTCTATTAGTCTTGTCTGTAATCAGCTATCAACAGTGTAACAAAAGACTAACAAATTAATTTGAATTGGTGCATTTTTAGTTATTGATTTTTTTTATATAAATTAAATCATTATGAAAATTCCGTTTCAACTATTATGGTAAATCTGAAACCTATACCTAACTCCAGTCAATAGCTCAATAGTAATTATACTATACCCAAGACTTTTTTAGCTAAGGATGTTATCTACCTACATAATATTTTACTATCTAAAATAGGAAATTCCAGTGTTTCTCTCTGTGGTTCTATGATAGTTCGGTGCATGTGATACTGTTATAATGCAGATATGGTGAATGACCGGTCAGAAAGTGAGTGAATCAATCAGTCAGTGAATGGAAATTCCCATTATAATAATGGAATTTTTAAAATAAAAAGCATAGTAGAGCTACCTACTTTTGTACGGAAATTTTTGAGACCAAGAATAATAATTTACGGCACGAAAAATAGAAGATGGCAACGCTCATCAAACTCTCCCTACGAGTCAGTTCCAGAATCTCACCCATTTTGACATCTAACCGGTACTCCACCGCTTCACCGGTGTCTAACCAGGCTCGACAACTCACCGAGGTCATCTACCACCAAGCACCGGAGACTAAAGGTATATTTTTTTTTGGTTTAACGTCATCGATTTAACGGCATGGTCATAGTAACACGACGGGGGTGTTACCCTCCATTCGCAGGAAACTCACAAAACTGTTGGCCACATTAACCTCACCCAGCCTGGGTTGGGCCGGAATGCCAGCATCACGAAGTCTTCACCTCGCATATTATTACTATTAAGAAACTCTTTATTAGAAGAACATAATTATACCTATACATACAAAATTAAAATACAAAATTGACAATCTATACAGGGTCTTAATAAAGTCTCACCCAGGCCTAGGTTTTCTCGAAAACGACTCAGAATATCAAAAAACGCAAAAACCCGTATTCCTTTATATTTAGGGGGATTGATTTCAGCCAAAAAAAATTTGCCTACACGGCCCCAGTCAGGCTGGGCAATCTGGGCATGGACCAACTTTAAAATCTTAAATAGAATGGTATGTCTTGTGGCATATTGTTTTAAAGGTCTTATTGAGAGACGTTCATTACAATAAATTTCAGTGTGCTACGACTTACCGTTCTTGAGATACAGGGTCGGACGTCCTGCGTAATATCCATATATTTTGACCTATAACTCGTTAACCGTAAATTATGGAGAAAATTTTTCTTGTTAATAATAACTCCTTATGGCAAGAACTTTCGAACAAGCTAAAACTTGATTTGTTTTTTTTGTTAAATTTTTTTCGACTGTTCGTCCGGCTGGCTGACAAAACCGACCAGAAACTAACATCAACAGAGTATGTCGAATTATAACTTGTTCGAAAGTTCTTGCCATAAGGAGTTATTAATAACAAGAAAAATTTTCTCCATAATTTACGGTTAACGAGTTATAGGTCAAAAATATATGGATATTACGCAGGACGTCCGACCCTGTATCTCGAGAACGGTAAGTCGTAGCACACTGAAATTTATTGTAATGAACGTCTCTCAATAAGACCTTTAAAACAATATGCCACAAGTCATACCATTCTATTTAAGATTTTAAAGTTGGTCCATGCCCAGCCTGATTGGGGCCGTGTAGGCAAAAAAAATTGGCTGAAAATCAATTCCCCTTAAATATAAAGGAATACGGGTTTTTGCGTTTTTTGATATTCTGAGTTTTAGGCAAGAGTTTGAGCTTACAATTGACATATCGATCGCAAATTTCTGATGAGCCGTTCTTGAGCTACGTCTGATAAGGTAAAAAAAATAGATGGGTAACACCTAAAATATTCACATTTTTTGACCTAAATGACATTTTTCTCGAAATTTGAAGCGATGACCTATCAACTCAAAGTGATAAAGTTTTAGGCAAGGGTCTGAGCTTTCATTTGACACATCGATCGCAAAAAGCTGATGAGCCGTTCTTGAGCTACGCCGGGTAAGGACGAAATATTCAATTTTTTCGACACATTTTCCCTCTCTCTCTCTCTCTGTATGTATGTAACTATGTATGTTGTGTGTGTGTGTGTGTGTGTGTGTGTGTGTGTGTGTGTGGTGTGTGTGTGGTGTGTGTGTGTGGTGTGTGTGTGTGTGTTGTGGTGTGTGTGTGTTTGGTGTGGTGTGGTGTGTGTGTGGTTGGTGTGTGTGTGTGTTTGTGTGGTGTGTGTGTCTGGTGTGTGGTGGGTGGGCGAAGCCTGCGGGTGTAACCCGCTAGTATTAATAATTATAAATAGGGAAAAAAAAAAAAATAATACCTACGGAATCGAAGGTGTACAACTGTACAGGAATTGATCAATATTAAAATTTGCAAGTGTGTTCTTTTAACCTCATCGAATTTCCTCTGCCTGTTTATTCCTGACGAGGAAACAATAAATAAATATAATAGGTAAACAAATAGTGCATCAGATTTAATAGATCTCCTGAGTGGGAATCGAACCTGTAGCACTAGAGTGACTAGAGTCAACATGCCTGGGCCCGAGCCAGCCAGGCGATCCTGTAATTACAGTCTTACAGTCAGATTTGTCTATTTATTTATTTCTTATTAGCCATGAAACAGCAGCTACTGTAGGCGCTTGTGTCTGTGTAGCTTGTCCATAATGCCCATCCTGTAGTATGTATTGTCTCCCTTCTGATGAGAAAGAAGTGATAATTATTAATTATAATACTTTATATTCAGGTGCTAGGTCAACACGAGTGCACCGACAGGTTTTCCTTACAAACAACTGTATTCAAAATTTAAATACAATTTTTTTGTCGGCTCTGGCATTCAAACCCGAACCTTCTGCATGACAAGGAAGTAAAGTTAAAGTTAAAGTTATCATATATGTGTTAACCACTATCGTGATATCACAACTACTCAAACTCGCTTTACTAAATCTACGCTGAAACCGGGACTTGAACCACCGACGTCCAGGTTACAAGTCCTCTGCCTTATCGATCAAGCTACTGAGGTCGGTTTATGACAAGGAAGTACCTTACAACTGAGCTAATGGTGCGCTTAATCTGATGTCTCACAGATTGACATTTCGTCAACCGATCCATTTATAGACTTTTTTTCTAATTTGAATTTTAAATCCTCAGGAATTGTAGAACTTTGTCTCAACCGCCCTGAGGCCAAGAATGCCTTGAACAAAGTTCTGGTAGATGAAATATTCACCGGTGTGGAGAGCATCAGTACTAACCGGGAAGTGCGGTGTGTTCTGTTACGCAGCCTGGTGAAGGGTGTGTTCTGTGCTGGTGAGTAATATTAGAGGTGAGCTAGTCACCGGTGTGGAGAGTATCAGTACAACAGGTATTGTAAAAGTACAACAGGTATTGTACTTCAAGGGGATTTTAATGAAGAAAAAAAATGTGAAATGAAATAAAATTTATTATTATTTTATTTTAAAACCGGGAAGTACGGTGTGTTCTGTTACGCAGCCTGATGAAGGATGTGTTCTGTGCTGGTGAGTAATATTAGAGGTGAGCTAGTCACCGATGTGGAGAGCATCAGTAGTAACCGGGAAGTGCGGTGTGTTCTGTTACGCAGTCTCGTGGAGGGTGTGTTCTGTGCTGGTGAGTAATATTAGAGGTGAGCTAGTCACCGGTGTGGAGAGTATCAGTTCTAACCGGGAAGTGCGGTGTGTTCTGTTACGCAGTCTGGTGAAGGTGTGTTCTGTGCTGGTGAGTAATATTAGATGTGAGCTAGTCACCGGTGTGGAGAGCATCAGTACTAACCGGGAAGTGCGTGTGTTCTGTTACGCAGTCTGGTGAAGGGTGTGTTCTGTGCTGGTGAGTAATATTAGAGGTGAGTTAGTCACCGTTGTGGAGAGCATCAGTACTAACCGGGAAGTGCGGTGTGTTCTGTTACGCAGTCCGGTGAAGGGTGTGTTCTGTGCTGGTGAGGTGAGTAATATTAGAGGTGAGCTAGTCACCGGTGTGGAGAGTATCAGTACTAACCGGGGGAAGTACGGTGTGTTCTGTTACGCAGTCTGGTGAAGGGTGTGTTCTATGCTGGTTAGTAATATTAGAGGTGAGCTAGTCACCGGTGTGGAGAGTATCAGTACTAACCGGGAAGTGTGGTGGGTTCTGTTAAGCAGTCTGGTGAAGGATGTGTTCTGTACTGGTGAGTATAGGAATAGATTAGAGGTGAGTATGTACTAAAAAGAAGTTATCAATGTTATCATTTTTGTGTTAATCACGATGTGATATCACTCAAACTCGCTTTACTAAATCTTTACTGAACTTGGGACTCGAACCACCGATCTCAGGATACAAGTCCGCCACCTTATCAATCGACCTACTGAGGTTGGTTTTTTTGTTTAAAAAAAAAAAGTCATGGACAAACCCACCAGAACAGCCTTACGTTAGTTAATTTTAATTTTAGTTCTTTTGCGAAGTACAATTTTTTAAGTATAATAGTAGTACATAGTAGGTAATTTTATTATGTATTATTAGTACTGTCAAACTTGAATACGAGTATAAGACAACTCAAGGGATAAAAAAAATGTCCAAGTTTCTCTTTTTGAGAGGTAATTTTCCCTTGTAGATAATAGGTACTTTGAGCTAAAATTCGTCTTTTTATATCCAGGTTTCTCTTATATCCAGGTTCACTTGTATTACCTCACACATTTTATCTAGGCGCGGATCTCAAGGAGCGCCTCACGCTGAGTGAGGACCAAGTGACGTCATTTGTGTCCCGGCTCCGGGCGATGACGTCAGCACTGGAGGCCATCCCTGCCCCGGTCATAGCAGTGCTGGAGGGCAGTGCCTACGGCGGGGGACTGGAGATGGCTCTGGCGTGCGACCTGCGAGTGGCGGCCAGTGGCGTAGAAATGGGACTCGTGGAAACCAAGCTGGCCATCATACCCGGTGCCGGCGGAACACAGCGGCTCTCTCGTATTATTGGTGAGTGGTAGAGTGAGGCAGGGGAGAGAAATTATTAACCCGAAAGAAATCACAATTTGATGAGGCATACTTGACACAAATTGTTAGCGCACTGAGTGGGATGGGGGTTTTTAAGGTTTCTCCAGATCTTCAGGCTACCTTTTTAAATAAACAAAACAAAAGTCTGTCCCGGTAGCTCAGTGGTAAAGGCGTCACTCTGTGAATCCAGAGATTCCAGAGGTCGTGGGTTCGAATCCCAGCCGGGACATGACAAGTTATCCTCCCATTTGGGATTTTTACCACACAATAATATGTCTTGGGCTTACTGCTGGAATAATGGGACTTTAATAGTCCTAATCGGGCAGTATAAATAAGGCGATATTATTATTATATTATAAAATATGTCAAATTAATGCACATTATTAAACTTTGAACACATAAAATTGGCACCAAAGCAACTGTTGGAATAAGAGGATTCTTTAGTCCTGATAGGTATAAATAATTTTCTATTATCAAGTTCCGGAGGCTCGCCAAATATTTTGTTACGCCACTGGTAAGAGAGCACTTACAATAATAAATTGACCGCAGGTATCCCTCGCCAAATATTTTGTTACGCCACTGTTAAGAGAGCACTTACAATAATAAATTGACCACAGGTGTCCCTCGCCAAATATTTTGTTACGCCACTGGTAAGAGAGCACTTACAATAATTGACCGAAGGTATCCCTCGCCAAATAGTTTGTTACGCCTCTGGTAAGAGGCAACTTACAATAATTGACCGCTGGTATGCCTCGCCAAATATTTTGTTACGCCACTGGTAAGAGAGCACTTACAATAATTGGCCGCAGGTATCCCTCGTGCGAAGGAGCTGATCTACACGGGCCGCGTGTTGGATGCCGCAGAGGCCAAGGAGTACCACCTCATCAGTCAGCTGGTGCCGCAGACACCGCAACATAATGCCGCATACACTGCGGCCTTGCAGCTAGCCCGGCAGATTGCGGCCAATGGGCCTGTGGCAGTACGGGCGGCCAAGGTATTTTTTTTTTTGGCATAAAAAATAATAATTATGTATAATATGTATAATTATTATATTATGTATAATTATTATTTTTATTTTATGATCACTACTGAGTATGTTAAATAAAAAGGATTTGTATTGATAGAGTAAAAAAAAAAAGAAAAAAAAAAAAAAAATTGGCATTGGTTATTCCTTATTGGTGATGGGTTATTCCAGGTAGCTCAATGGTCAAGGCGTCAGTCTGGTAATCCAGAAGTGGGGGGTTAGAAACCCAGCCGGAACAAAACTTAAGTTATTCTCACATTAGGGATTTTGATCACATAATAATACGTCTTGGCTCTTGTTTGATCTTCTGCTGAAATAATAGGACTCATTAGTTCTAGTCTAGCAGTATAAGTAAGGCGATATTATTAAATTTTTAAAGCTGAATGCCCTTCCTAACGTCATTCCTGTTAAGGGCTCCAATGATTAAGTGTTCATGTCTTTTGACCTGACTATTCTTACTGATCCTATATTGAACATTCAGCAGTTAACACTCTCGCAGCCATGTATATCTCTAGCGATACACACGAAGTTGTCCCGGCTGCGCCGTGTGTATCTCTAGCGATACACAGGACATCCATTTGATTACACAGGGTGTGACTCAAAATAAACTAGTTAGTAATTTGCGTCACTGATCAGTTTCTTTTCAGTAGCTCCGTGTGTAGAGGGCCTTACGCTTCACATTACATTCAAATCACTCTTAGACCTGAATTCTTCTGGCGCTAAGCATAGGACCAATTTACAAAATAAGGCTAGGCGGCGAGAGTGTTAAGTCTTCTATCCAGGTTTTATAGAAGTCCTATCAAGCTTCATAACATTACCCAAATCTTTACAAATCGCAAATTCCAGGTCGCAATAGACAGAGGCGCACGCATGAGTCAGGAGGATGGCATGATGCTGGAGTCCCTATGCTACGGGCAGGTGGTTCGAACCCAGGACCGGGTTGAAGGACTCAAGGCGTTCGCCGGAAAATATAAACCGGTTTACAAAGGGAGTTGAAGGCGACTTTCATGTTAAGATCGGTTTTCGGACAGAATTTATTACTTAAATGTGGCGTGGAATTTGTGCCCAACCGAGATTCGAATTCCGGACATAATGAATGAGTCATCTAGTCAGCCGAACCTGCTTAAGCAATAACGTAAGTTGACGTGGACATGTTGTTATCGGCAGGGAAACATAGCGAGAAGTAACACAAACGCGCCATGATTTTCATACATGGAACTTATTACAAGATTACGCCCCAGCGAAGGCTGGCAGCACGAAAAATTGAGTATAGACTCATCAATTGCTCCCCTCCACGGAAATCTTTAGTAAAAGGCGAAAGATTTATTCGATCTGAAGGGAAGCCAGAGTTAACAGACAGTGCGGCACCTGAGGTCGGGATGTAATCGAGTGAATAAATAAAAGTGAGAAGTTGCGTATTAATTTTAGAATAAGCAAGAGAAGTGGTTCTCAACTCTTTTGGTATTGTGAATCCATCTAAAAGTTAGATTCTCTATAAAGCGGAATTAATCTTCATTGCACCTTAAAAAATAAAACAATACTCCAATATATTTATTCTTGATAGCGTTTATATATTTATTATTTTATTTATTTTCACATTTTTTTGCTTTTTATAACATTTTGAGTATAGATTTTTGATTTTTTTTCCTTCACTTTTCAAAAAATTCTATTTTCAGGACAAACATTTAATGTACTTATTTTTTAAAGAATAAAGGTATAATGTGATGAGAAAAAATATTTCTATCAAAGTTCATAGTAAATATTTTTCAGTTTACACAAAATAAAATATTGCAATGATTTTAATTATTCATTGGAAACACCATCTTGTATCATATATTGAAGTGGGTACTAACAATGTGAGGAAATAAATGCTGTCAATTCCCCAATAAGTAGGGTCGTATGGCTTGAATTACGGAATCAATTATAATAAGCAATCAACGTATTGCATAGATATTCTAAATTGAAGGGGTTTTTGAGGTCATACCGGTCGAATGAATAATGATTCCAAAACCACTATATAAGTATAATTGTAAACATTATTTTTTTATTATACCTAAATAATGAGTTTTCCTTGTTTTTTTTTATTTCTTAGCCATGAAACAGCAGCAACTTTAGACGTTTGTGGGCTGTGTTGCAGCTTGACCATACCGTAGTGCTGGGTCAACACGAGCGCACTGGAAGGTACAAGTACTCTTTACAAACTGTTACCAAATTTTTTATATAAGTTTTTGGTCAGCTCTGGGATTCAAACCAGGGAACTTCCTCATGGTAAGATAGAATCTTACCATTGGGCTGATCACGCGCTCTTATTGCATAGATATTTGAAATTGAAGGGGTTTTTTCATTCCAAGCTCCTTCTGAAGTTGACAGTTCCCGTTCATGAGATCATTAATGGTCGGATATAGCTTTTGTGGCCGAAGTTTAGAGGTTCCAGTTCCAGACAAAATTAATTTATTCAGGCAAATTCTTATGTTTACCATCAACATGATAAACATTAGGTCGGATATTGATTTTATCTCAAGAAATGTTTTTCATTCCTACTTAAAAGAATAATGAACAGGTTTTTATAATTGGGACGCCTAACTGAGAAATTTTCTAACAATTAAAAATAAAATTTAGAAATCTACCTACCATACTTTTATACAGACATATTTTTTGTACAAACCTTGAGTTTTACTATGTACAACGTATTGGAAAAAAGAGCAAATTCTCACTAACTTTTATATAATGAAAGAAACAATATCTAACCCAATTAAAATATTTATCTTTAAATTTATACTGAGACACAAAAAAAGAAGAGAAAATATAACACTACTAATGCAGCAAGAGTTGAAACTAGAAGTTCCAATGATATACAAAAAAATACCATTATACACAAAATAGTATTTTAAATTGATAAAAATATTTTTAATATAAAAAAATATTCATACTTCTTAAACCTATAATGTGCGAATTTTATTCCAAGATTATTTTAAACACACTAGTTTTGTTGAGTGCTGGGTGATTAAAATGGCTGATACCTTATTAGAATACAGATATTCAAATCCTGTATTAACACCATGATAATTCACAAAATTCAGCTTGGCTTCTTTTTTCATGACTCTTTATTAGAATTAATTCTCTTCCCCAGGATCAAATAACCTCAGAGGGAAATCCTAAACAGCAATCAAATCACACAACACGAACAAAAATACTCTTGAAAGACACAAAATTTGAACTGAAAATATAAGGGGGAAAACACGTGATATTTTTTAAATGGAGTAATATAATATGTCAAAAATAGTATTTACTGACATGTCTAAACAGGGGGAAAAAACGGAGAAGAATAGTTTGTCAAAAAATAAAGTAATTACATTAAAATTTTAATATAAAATTCTGCTGAATGTTTTCATGTCATGATTTTCAATTTTTTAAACCAATTCGAACTTCCAGAAATAAATTGAAATAAAAATCATTCATAATTCACACTAATTTGAATGAAATAGAGCAAGAAGAAGAGAATTGTACATGTAGGTACGTACAATAATAATGATTTTTATTCTATGACTGTTTCATTTATTTACTTCTTTATATATAAAAAAAACATAGTTATTATTGCCCTTTTACCCTTGATGGTACAATCTAATAGCTTTTGCTCCCTATATTTTGATTGGCTGGATTTGAATTTCTGGATATTAGATTGGTAAATATAGTTACTATTATTACAATTATGAGCTGAACTGTGCTATTAGATTGTGCCATCAAGGGTAGAGCAATGATGACTGGGTTGCATTCCCCATCACTAGTGATGAACCTCCAGACAGGACATTAACCATTCACATCTCGTGAAACATTGGGATTTTTTTCCCCAAGATATGTCAAAATATTCTCGATATTTTCGAGACCAGAACATTGTCATATATTATCTCAGTTGTCTGAGACAATCATCTTCGACATCCCAGAACAACCTCAGGCTCGCATCTCTGAAACCTAATCACACGTTGCTTTCATCGCACAGCTCCCGTTAGTACAATCCCACAGTGGCATCGCACATTACTCCTGCACACTCTGAATCACAGGCGAGATGTTTGTTGCTTTCCCCATCGCACAGCTCCCTTAGTACAATCCGCCACAAGTGGCATCGCACATTACTCCTGCACACTGTGAATCACAGGCGAGATGTTTGTTGCTTTCCCCATCGCACAGCTCCCGTTAGTACAATCCGCCACAAGGGCATCGCACATTACTCCTGCACATCTGTGAATCACAGCAGATGTTTGTTGCTTTCCCCATCGCACAGCTCCCGTTGTACAATCCACAAGGGGCATCGCACATTACTCCTGCAACTCTGAATCACGGGCGGGAACTCGGAATCATCCTCAAACTGGAAGCCACCGTTGAGCTTCGGCGAAACCGCGTTGGCGATTTCGTTCAGCTTGTCTGACTCTGGAACAAGAATTTCAACATGTTATTATTTGTTGTTTTGGTCAGGGACCTTATTAAAAAAAAAAAAAAACAAAAAAAAAACAAATAAAATTTCATACAGAGATCAAGAGAGGATATTATACTTCCGATCTAGTTATTTTTTATATAAAGTAAGATTATTAGAAAAGTGATTTAGAATAAAATTGTTTGAGTTAGTTTTGTCTTAAGTATAATAGTGGTAGCACATGCAGAAATTCTTTCACCATCAACCAGTACACCATGATAATACGCAGGTATATATTTTCACCTTTTTAAAAATTTATTTAGATCAAGCATTCTGACTTAAATACCTGACATGACATTGGGTGAGTTGCCTTTGAGAATGCCCGCATAGCTACTCAGACCTTCTTAGCATGGAGTAGCGGGGAGGCAGATATGATGGGAGGAGAGAGGAGGTGTAGCCAGCCATAAGGAGTCGGTTGAACAAAGTGAAGCCAGTCATTGAAATGGAGTGAATGTGTGTGAAGTCAGCCGTACAAAAGTCAGTTGACCAATGCGAAGACAGTTAGAAATGGAGTGAATATTTGTGCCAGCCGTAAGGAGTCGGTTGTACAAAGTGAAGCCAGTCACGAATTGGGAGGGTGATAGACGTGAAGCCGGCCATGGGTAGGAAGTGGATGTTTGTGAAACCAGCCAGATGGGTCGGAGGCACATTGGACAGATGAGCGGATGTTAAAACAAAGTGAGAGGATAGTCCAGGCCGAATGGAGCGAACAGCGGAAATGCGTGGGGGAAAAGCAGAGAGACAAAATTAACATCACCAACTTTATAATTTCCTCTTAAGATCAAAAGGTTGGAGTCGATTCTACATGAAAATATATAAACCATCAGATCGTATTGAACATTGCGACCTAACCTGAGGAAATATGTAAGATTGCATGATCTGATCTAGAACTAGAGAGCAAAGGATTGGATTGTGCTCTTCCCTAATACCAATGGACAGATGGAGGAAAAATTCAGATACTTTTTTACTGTTTAATGTTTGGTCTTTCACATTTAGAGTAACCCAAAGGCCTTACTTTTTTACTACTCAAGATATCCAAAATTATTAAGAATTCCCATGGACTTCTACTACCATTGAATATAAGATTTTTATGTGTGCATTCCAAATTATGCATGATAATTAAAATTATTACTGCAGACTGATTCTGTTCTGAATATTTAATAATGGTACATGGTACCAAGAAGGGGGAAAACAAACTCATAACGTAATTCCAATTATTCGAGTAGTGTAATATTTATTACACTTTATCAAATTTCTGTTGTAATTACTATAATTACACACTATTCCCAAGAATCAGTCTGCAGCAGAGAGTAAGTGTTGTGCAGTGTTTACCTGGACTCTGAGCATTGTGCGGGTCACTGCCAGCTCCCGCTCCGTCGGAAGTTTTGAGAGAGCACGAGCTCTTGTCAGAATCAGAGGGGGAGAGGAGGGGGGAGTCCAGACTGTCCTTACGACCGTCCAACCTGGGGGAGGACATTCATTGCTTATGTTTACTATTTTCTATGGATTTTTTTTTTTACTCTTTAATTAGAAGAACATTTATTACAAACAAATAATGGTAAACATTAAAATACAAAATTGACAAGATTAATATCATCATAGGGTGGCGTCATCGTGAACGATGGCAGCGAGACAGTGGAGGAATGACTCAGCACTTCTAACACTATCTTTACAAGGAGGCTAATAATTGGCAAGGGCCCCCAGAACCAAGCCAATGCTGGTCTACTCCCTGTTTATAGTCCCCCAGCCAGACTAGTATAAAGATTAATATAAACTGAAAAAATAAATAAATACATATGCCCTAACTTAAGGGCGGGGTTATTGCCTATGGCAATCTCTTCCACTCAACCCTTTGTTGGATTCTAACCAGGTTGCTACAGTTAGTTACTAGTACAAGACCTAGCCACTGTGTCCAGTGAAATAAGATTGTCAGAGTGCCTGAAGCAGCAAATTTAGTTTTCCTTTGAAATCAAATGCGCATGTGTCATGGGCACAGTGCCATATTCTTCTGCTCTGGATGAGGTGTTTTCCATGTATTACAAATTCATGATCTTTATTTTTTAATATTTATTATGTTGACACATCAGAAAAAATAAAGTTTATAAATAACTATAAACTAAATTTCAAATTTAAAAGGCCTAAAATGAATTTTTTATAATTTTCGATAATGGTTTGGTATTTATATATTTTATTTAAAAACGGCCAAATCAGGATATGGTTAGTATAGTCCTTTTCTTTTTTTATAGAGTACCATAATTCTAATTTATTATTTGAACTTATTTTTTAGTACTCTATTACTATATTATAATATTTAATAACCCAAACTCAGGGATTGCTGTTTAGCTTTTTCCTGTCGTTGGGGGTTTCCCTGTTATATATTTCCTAGACAGACATAATTTTCTTTGAACTTTCCTCTTGGGGTAGCTAGACTAGCTTCAATAATGATGACTGCTAGGCGGTCAGAGTTTGTATGTCTAGTCCTCTTGATAGTTGTCCTATCAGACTCACCTATGCTGTCTAATCAGAACACAGTCGCCCCCCTCATAGGGTCAGGTATATACATAGAGGAAGCCATCCGTGGAAGCCACTAGAAGACGAAGCATCTTCTGGATGCTGAAATGAATGAAGTCGGAAGTCAATATTAACACATTGAGGACTAGCATATGAGAGTTTCAAAAAAACGAAACCAAATATCTAGCGTATAATGCTAGACGCGATGTTAGACGAGAAAGTTAAATGAAAAACCTCCTTCCCCGGGAAAAAATTATAAGTCGGCCATGCCTCGATAAACTCATCCGCGCCGCAGTCCTGACCCCAACGCGGTTAGTTTGAGATACTATCACTTTTCCCTGAGATACTATTTGAATCCCACCCAGTGCATGAATTTGTCCTCATTAATTTGAGTTTGTGACCACATAATAATAAGACTCTGAGGGTTAGGTGGTAGAAAATGCTTTGAGCATTAACCTCGCCTGGTGGTTACCTTCTACTAAAGAGTGTTATTATTATTATTATCACTAGCCCAATAAACACAGCTACAACTGCAAATTACTATTATGTAGTTTCTCAATCCAGCCCTATGTGAGATGCACGGGAGATGGGCTAGTCAGAATCACCTTCACTCAAGTGGTCTTGGATCCTACGCTACCTGGATTACCAGGAACCTTAACAACTTGACCATCAATCACACTCACGTGGTAACGACGAACACGTTGGATCCTACGCTACCTGGATTACCAGTAACCTTATTTATTTCTTTATTTACACTTTATTTATTTTTACAAAACAATCATCAACAAAGAATTAATAACAATAATTTAAAAAAAAAACTAAGAAGTATGTACAAAAAAAAATAATAATAAAGATTTAATTAATTTTAATTACAATAATTGTTTTGTAATCCGGGGCGCTGTTAATGCCTTAGGCATTCTGTGCCACTTAACCCCGACCTTAAGTTAATGCCTTAGGCACTTGACCCCGACACTTAACCTTAACCACTTGACCACCTATCACACTCACGTGGTAACTTGACCACCTATCACACTCACGTGGTAACTTGACCACCTATCACACTCACGTGGTAACGACGCACACGTTGCGCATGCCTTGGAAGGGCAGATGGACGGTGGCGAAGGCCCGCCCCTGGTTGAACACATCCGTCACCTGGGTGGGGAGGTAGTTAGCTGAGGCGGTGATGGCTTGGGACAGGTAGCCCATCCAGCCCTGGGAGCTGTCGTCGCCCTGTCTTTGCCTGGGGAATTATTAGAATTTTTTTTTAGAATTTATGTATATTTGTATTAAATTTTTAGAAAATTTGTTACAATTATTCGTTACTGCGGAATTATTATTAAACATGTTGGATCAAGTTTTATTTACAAATGACATAGAATATATACATACATAGAAATTAAAATTAACAAAAGAAAACTTGACCAAGGGCGGTGCTAATGCCAACGGCATTCTCTTCCGCACTACCCTTTTGTAGGGAATTGTAGGGAAGAGTGGGACTGTTAATAATATCGCCTTATTTATACTGCCTAATGGGGTCACTTGTAAATGGATTTTTTGAAAATGACAGATTCTATAGTAGATATTCTTTAGGGTACCGTATAGTGGACAGATTCTATAGGGTGGGGAGGTAGTTGGCGGAGGCGGTGATGGCTTGGGACAGGTAGCCCATCCAGCCCTGGGAACTGTCCTCGCCCTGTCTCTGCCTGCGGAATTGTAGGGAAGAGCGGGACTGTTAATAATATCGTCTTATTTATACTGCCTAATGGGTCACTTGGAACTGGAGTTTTTTTGTTTGTTGAAAATGACTATAGTAGATATAACAGAGAAATACTATCATCATTGGTCAAATGACCAAACATAAAAAAGGAAAAAATAATAGTAAAAATGATGTTCTGTAATTTTTATCTTATTTTTTTGTATTATTGTATTTTATTGTATTGTACTGACCATTGTACAAATTGTACAATGGTCAGTATTGTACAAATACCAAATAAAAGTTATTCTTATCTTATCTTAGGCATTTGCGCCATCAAAAGCAAGACAAAAAAAAAGAAAGAGCTCACGTGTGAGAACCCTGCCACTTTAAAGAAAGTCAAAAAAAAAAAAAAAAAAAAAAAAAAACGCGAAATACCCTGAAATAAAAAGACTTTTAAAGTTGACAAATCGTAAAAAAGCGGCTAAGTATTTCTGACGTCATACTTACCGAGTTGGTACTCAGTCTCACAAAGTCACAAAGAATACTCACAGAGAGGCGCCGCTATCCTGGCTGGTGTGGTGGGGTGTGGTGCTCTCCAGCTCAAACACATGCACTGTCTCCGTGTTGCTGGAGCACCCTAACTCACCTAACATAACCTTGCCTACCCTACCTTTCAGAATAATAATAATAATATCGCCTTTTTTTATACTGCCCGATTAAGACTATGAAAATCCCATTATTCCAGCAGTAAGCCCAAGTCATATTATTTTGTGGTAAAAAGCCAAAATGGGAGGATAACTTGTCATGTCCCGGCTGGATTTCGAACCCACGACATCTGGATTCTCTGGATTCACAGAGTGCCGCCTTTACCACTGAGCTACCGGGACAGACTGATTCTATAGTAGACATAACAGAGAAAGCCACCTGCGCCATCAAAAGCAAGAATAAAGAAAAAAAAAAAAAAAAAAAAAAAGCGAAAGACCCTAAAATAAAAAGCCTTTTAAAGTTGACAGATCGGAAAAAAGCGGCTAAGTATTTCTGACGTCATATTTACCGAGTTGGTACTCAGTCTCACAAAGTCACACAGAATACTCACAGAGAAGCGCCACTCTCCAGCTCAAACACATGCACTATCTCTGTGTTTACCCTGAGTTGAAATATATACTTAGAGTTCCGGGGTGGTTCCTTTTTTTAGACTTGTTGTACTTATGTTTAAATAAATAAATGTGTTGCTGGAGCACCCTAACTCACCTAACATAACCTAACACCTAACATAGGAAACTGCAAGCTAGGTCTAGCTGGGGGACGTTAAACAGGGAGAAGACAAGTGTCTTGCTAGAGGACTATAAACAGAAAACAGACTAGCCAAACCTTACAAGCCAGGCTAGCTTGCAGTTTCCTAAGGGTTTAATGGCTTGTACAGAAAAGTCTAGTCCTCATGATGGTTGATCGCACATAGAAATATGTAGTTCAGGACGAGCCAACTTTGAAATAAAGTTGGCTGGAGACCATCACGCACCCCTCCAGCTGTAGCCAAGCTGGCTACAACAACAACAACAACAACCTAACATAAACTTGCCTACATATATTGTGTATATATTTATTTTTTTTTCTTTATTTTTTTTTCTCGATTATATTGTATTTTAATTTGTAATTATTTGTGTTGTATATAACAATAGCCGTTTGCCCTTGCTTTGCAACGGGACTAAATTTCAAATTTACTAAGGCATGGCCGTACTGCTGGACAGCAATGCCTTTTTGAACTTTTTATAATTTTTCTGAACAAAGCTATAATGGTTTTGGGGGGGTCAATTCTGAGACATTTTTTGCTATCTCTTACCGTTTTGGCTAAACAACTCCGGACAAACAAACAAACATAGGTAGGTAGGTAGTCCTTTTTTCTGTTTTATATATAGAGATGTCCTATCAATAAAGTGTAAATAAATAAATACTCACAGAGAGGCGCCGCTATCCTGGCTGGTGTGGTGGGGTGTGGTGCTCCCCAGCTCAAACACATGCACAGTCTCCATGTTGCTAGAGCAACCTAACTCACCTAACATAACCTTGCCTACCCTACCTAACAGAATACTAAGGGTTGGGTGGAAGAGATTGCCCAAGGCAATAACCCCGCCCTTTAGTTATGACATGTATTATGTATATATTTATTTTTCTTCATTTTTCTTTTCTTCTTATATTATGTTGTATTTTTATTTATAATTATTTGTGTTGTATATATAATATGTCCTATTAATAAAGTGTATAAAAAAAAAAAAAAAAAAAAATTCTCACAGAGAGGCGCCGCTATCCTGGCTGGTGTGGTGGGGTGTGGTGCTCTCCAGCTCAAACACATGCACAGTCTCCGTGTTGCTGGAGCACCCTAACTCACCTAACATACCCTACCTATACTCACAGAGAAGTGCCACTCTCCAGCTCAAACACATGCACAGTCTCTGTGTTGCTAGAGCACCCTAACTCACCTAACATACCCTACCTAACAGAATAAAGGGTTGGGTGGAAGAGATTGCCTAAGACAATAACCCCGCCCTTTAGTTAGGACATATATTATGTATATATTTTTTTTTCTTTATTTTTTTATTCTATTATATTGTATTTTAATTTGTAATTATTTGTGTTGTACATAATATTATGTCCTATTAATAAATTGTAAATAAATAAATAAAAAATAAAGAAATACTCACAGAGAGGCGCCGCTATCCTGGCTGGTGTGGTGGGGTGTGGTGCTCTGCAGCTCAAACACATGCACAGTCTCCGTGTTTCTGGAGCACCCTAACTCACCTAACATACCCTTGCCTATCCTACCTGACAGAATACTAAGGGTTGGGTGGAAAAGATTGCCTAAGGCAATAACCCCGCCCTTTAGTTAGGGCATATATTATGTATATATTTATTTATTTTTTCTCAATTTTTTTTCTATTATATTGTATTTTAATTTGTAATTATTTGTGTTGTATATAACACGTTCGTTACCAAGCCAATTTTTTCAAGTTTTACGTAGGGACCGGGCGGTAAAGTCGCTGTTGCAATATTGCATCCTGGGGACCAAAATTTTTTTGTTGTTGCATATTTGGCATCGTATTTGTACAAGAATCGATCCTATATCTGTTCTAATACTAACAACCTACCTCAAAAAGGCCATATATGGATGTCCGGTCCCTCGTTAAAATTTTGATAACAGCCACATGTGTGTTTTCGGTCCCAGAGAAAAACACAAAAACATCCACATATGGCCGTTCGGTAACGAACGTGATAATATGTCCTATTAATAAAAAGTAAATAAATAAATAAATAAAATATTTTTTCTTTATTTTTTTCTTATATTATATTGTACTTTAATTTGTAATTATTTGTGTTGTATATAATATATGTCCTATTAATAAAGTGTAAATAAATAAATACTCACAGAGAAGCTCCACTATCCTGGCTGGTGTGGTGGGGTGTGGTGCTCTCCAGCTCAAACACATGCACAGTCTCTGTGTTGCTGGAGCACCCTAACTCACCTAACATAACCTTGTCTACCCTACCTGACAGAATACTAAGGGTTGGGTGGAAGAGATTGCCTAAGGCAATAACCCCGCCCTTTAGTTAGGACATATATCATGTATATATTTATTTATTTTTCTTTATTTTTTTCTTCTATTATATTGTATTTTAATTTGTAATTATTTCTGCTGTTTATAATATGTCCTCTTAATAAAGTGTAAAAAAAAATAATAATAAAAAAATAAATACTCACAGAGAGGCGCCGCTATCCTGGCTGGTGTGGTGGGGTGTGGCGCTCTCCAGCTCAAACACATGCACAGTCTCCGTGTTGCTGGAGCACCCTAACTCACCTAACATACCCTAGCCTACCCTACCTAACAGAATAAAGGGTTGAGTGGAAGAGATTGCCTAAGGCAATAACCCCGCCCTTTAGTTAGGACATATATTATGTATATATTTATTTTTTTTTCTTTATTTTTTTTTCTCGATTATATTGTATTTTAATTTGTAATTATTTGTGTTGTATATAATACTAGCCGTTTGCCCGTGCTTTGCAAAGGGACTAAATTTCAAATTTACTAAGGCATGGCCGTACTGCTGGACAGCAATGCCTTTTTGAACTTTTTATAATTTTTCTGGACAAAGCGATAATGGTTTTGGGGGGGTCAATTCTGAGACATTCTTCGCTATCTCTTACCGTTTTGGCTAAACAACTCCGGACAAACAAACAAACAAACATAGGTAGGTAGTCCTTTTTCCTGTTTTATATATAGAGATGTCCTATCAATAAAGTGTAAAATAATGTAAAAAAAAAAAAAAAAAAAAAATACTCACAGAACATACCCTACGTAACAGAATACTGTTATGTTATGTTGGGTGGAAGAGATTGCCACAGGCAATAACCCCGCCCTTTAGGTAGGACATTTAATTATTGGTATTTCCTTTTTTTACTTATTTATTTTGTCATTTGTTTGTTTGTTTTTTTTTTTTTTTTTTTTTCTTAATTTTATAATGTTACCTGTACTTTGTCCTCCTAATAAAGCTTAAAAAAAAAAAAAAATACTCACAGAGAGGCGCCGCTATCCTGGCTGGTGTGGTGGGGTGTGGCGCTCTCCAGCTCAAACACATGCACAGTCTCCGTGTTGCTGGAGCAGGTCAGGTAGGCGGAGTTGGCGCTGAAAGCCAGGGAGGAGATGGCCACGCAGCGCTTGACGCCGCGGCGGAACTCGTAGAGGCGCTGCCCCGAGGCCACACTGAAGACGCGCAGCACGGTGCCCTGGGGGGTCAAGGAGATACATACTTATTATTATTATTATTATGTATAAGTTGACGGGAGATACCCATTTTACAAGTTTCCCTAACCTATCTAAAACGTAAAACTAAAGCTTAAAATTCAGCTTATCTACCTATTTTGAGAAGACATTATACTCTCTTAAAAAAAATTAAAATAATAATTCATAGATGTATTTATTAACTATGGTTGGGTGGAAGAGCTCAAGCAATTTGAGAATCCTGCCATTAAAGCCTTTAAAAAAAAACTATTAAAAAAAGGCTTACAAAAATGGAAAAAGGAACTGATTAAAGACAGAAACAGACCAACCTTCTTGTTCTTTGAAACATTGTAATAAGTTAAGTTATCATATTTGTGTTAATCACTTTCGTGATATCACAAAATCGATCAAGCTACTGAGGTCGGAATTACATACATACTTATCTACCTATTTTGAGAAGACATTATAGTCTCTTGAAAAAAAAAAAAAAATCACTGAGGTATTTATTTACCTAGAAAAGACATACAAACATGAAAAAAGGTACTGATGAAAGACAGAAACAGACCAACCTTCTTTGAAAAGAAAAACATTGTAATATTTTATACAATTGGCGATACAGTTGGCTGTATATTGGCGTTATTCAATATCTTGCTCTATTATTCGTTATTTAATTTGCTGGATAAATGTCCATAAAGAACCATGCTGACCCCAAGTAGGTTTGGGCAAAGGGATAGAAGAAGATTACAATCACATAATATTCTGTTTTTATGTATTCCTTTCAAAGTATTTTTTAGTTTGTTCAGATTGTTAAATACAAAGTGTTGCTTACCTTCTCTGAGGCGGTGGCTAGACGCGCGCCTGAGGGGGAGAATGCAAGCGCTGCTAGGGGAGAATCGTGCGCTGGAATCATTGTCTTGGCATGCTGGGGGAATGAGATGATTATTAGTAATCAACTTTATTACTCAGGTATTTAAATCGATAAATTTACGTGGGTACATTTTATTTATTCTAATGATAAATTCATTAGAATAGTGTTGAACACATTAGCTTAAAATATTAGGAGATAAACAAAAAAATAAAACACCAACCGAATTACAAAAGAAAAAAGACGAAGGACAGAGAAAAGGAAGTCCTACCAAAAGGTATCTCTGACAATCAATTTCACCTCACAGTTATTAGGGATAGTATTGAAGATATGTTCGAGTTGTGGTGCTGGAGTGAATAGAAGGGAAAGAGTATAGAGGACCAATGTGAATGAAGACTTTAAACAGGGAATAGAGCAGAAATAAAATCAAAGGCCTTCTTGTCTTTATGTTTAAGTGGCAAAGGACCAAAAGCAACCTTTTGAATAGTCACATACTTATGTATATTTGTACTATAAAAGATTAGTAAAACAGATTCGTCCTGAAGCACTGTGCATCTCTTACCAGATTGTCTGCGTCAAATATCTGCACCTCCCCTATAGAGTTAGACCCAGGGTAGGCCAGGTAGCAGTTGTCTGAGTTGACACAGAGGCAGCAGATGCCGTTAGGATTGGGTGGTGTGTCTCGTATGGTGTGCAGGACCTTCATGTCACGTATGTTGTGAATGTACAGTGACTCCTCTAGACATACCACGAGCCTCTGTGATGGAATATAATCATTGTAAATAGGTAATACAGATAAATAATCAGGCAGTGAGACAATTAATCACAAATAACACAGCCAATTTCTTACAAGCCTAGATCTTTGATTTATAAAATTTCTTTTGAAAGAAATAATAATAATTCACAATTGGAAATCCAGCCATTTTTGTACAACATACTTTGTGAATAGGTAAGTGAAAATATCTCGAACTTTTTATTTTGTAGGTATTATACAATAGAAAGCTCGAGAGGATATAGGTATTATAATATAGAAATCTCCCCAACCTGTGATTTAACTCAGGATTTCTGGACTACAGGCAGTAGCCACAACTATTACACCATGGGCGCTGGCTTTAGGTACACACAAGCGGGCTATCGCCCGCTTTGCGGGCCGAGGCATGGCCGTGAAAGCAAAAAATTCTTTTTCGCCAATTGCAGGTGTTGTAGTGGGAATTTCAAAAAATCCCGTCTTATTGCACATCTAGACTATAAGACAAAGCTACCTACCAAATTTCAGCTTCCTAGGACTTACGGTTTGGGCTGTAGAGCGATGATCAGTCAGTCAGTGGTCAGTCAGTCAGTGACTTTGACATTTATATATTAAGACTAGCGGGCTGTCGCCCGCTTTGCGGGCCGAGGCATGGCCGTGAAAGCAAAAAATCCTTTTTCGCCAATGGCAGGTGTTGTAGTGGGAATTTCGAAAAATCCCGTCTTATTGCACATCTCGACTATAAGACAAAGCTACCTACCAAATTTTAGCTTCCTAGGACTTACGGTTTGGGCTGTAGAGCGATGATCAGTCAGTGGTCAGTCAGTCAGTGACTTTGACATTTATATATTAAGATTATTTCCCACCAAGATTGCCACTGATTTACCTTCCTATTGAGTTTCACAGCCAGGATGGTGTTGGAGAAGGAATAGTTGCAGATCTCTGAGCCCCGCTTGAAATGGCACACAGTCAGTTTCCTGGGACTGGACAGGGAGACTACGGCCACTAGACTGGAACTAAAGAGGCGCTCCACAATACACACATCTTCCTGTAATTGTAAATACAAAATACCTCCTTGTATTTTTTTTTCATTTTTTACTTTTTTTGCAAAATATAACTAAGCTTGAATAGACTTGCTTGCATATTACTCCTCAGGGTAGAAATATTTAGAAGAAGTCATCATATTTTTTTTTTTTTGATTCCAGAATGTTCCTATACTTTACCTGCGAGTTTTCATAGATTTGTTCCAGGGTGTCAATCGAGTTGAGAGAGAAGAGGCGGTAACCAGATTTGGTCCCCACCGACAGGGATCTAGAACAGGAAATTATAAACTTTTAATAAATCATTAGTGATTTTACAAAATCAAAAAAGAAATGGATCAGTGATGGTAGATACAAAATAGAAAATGCAGCAAAGAAAAACATGCTAAATATCAATCTATCAAGATTAGCAACATCTTTTTAGCCTTTGCTGTTGAAACTCAGGGACCCTGGCCACTGGAAACACAGCATTTTGTAAATAAGATTGGCAATAAACTATCTCATTTGAATGGTGATCTACGTTCCAAAAGCTTCTTAATCCAAAAATTATCAATCTCTATTCAACGAGGAAATGCTGTGAGCAAATTGGGCACTATTCCTGATGGCTTGCATTTTGAAGAGCTGTTTTATATTTAAATAAATAAACTCATGTTTTAATATAACTATGAAGTATATATATATATATATATATATATATAAAAATATATTTATCCTGTTTTATACATAAATTCATGAGCTTATACTAAACATAAAAAATATGAACCACTATCAATTTTTCATTCAACCCACAAAATTTTCCACTAGAGCAAAGCCAGTGAATCAGTAACTCTGCACCTGTAGTAGGTAGAGCTGAATGTTAGGTAATCACATGAACAATCACAGATAGCACATCTTATAATATATTTATATCATTTGTCTTCCAGAAGTAGGAAAATTCATCACACACAATATGGCAGCACAAAGGTGTTGATAAGAATGTTCTCTAGTAGATTACATAGAATATGACTGTAGAATATTACAAAAGTATTACATTATTACCTAGTAGGCAATATATACTATGATAATATTACTGATAATTACTATGAAATAATGTCCTGATGAACAAAGACATATTATCTTTAAGAAAGTAGACTGCATGTATTGAGTTTGGCCTACATACAAAACAAAGAGTTCAACATCAATGGATATGGAAGTATTCATAGAACAGATATGAGAGTTCTAATTAGATACCTAGTAAAATTGCATACATACAAATCATACAATAGAGAGTAGGAACCCTAGACTGAATTTATTTTTTTTATTTTTAAGATGAGTGTTTCACAGAATTTTTATTTTGTAGCCATAAAACAGCAGCTACTGTAGACATTTGTGATGTGTGTTTTAGTTTGCTCATCCCATTGTATGCCTCCCCTATGATGGGCAAAAAATGACACAATACCTACCATTTATATTGATATAAGAAATGAAGTTGATGAAGTTATAATATTTGTGTTAAACATATTTTGTTAAAAGAATCCTAGTTTTATATAATATTACATATACCTAACATTTTGGATTTCTAATATGAACATAATAACAAATAACTACCGAAACTAACATTACTAGATCTTTTTAGACCTTGGGACTTGAACCACCAACCCAGGTTACAAGTCCACCACCTTATTAATCAAGCTACTGAGGTTGGTATATTGAAATATTGATAGAACCTGCCATTTTAGATCTTTTAATACCAAATCTACCATTAATTATGAACAATTTTGAAATGCCTTTGTTTTCAGAACCAAAGTATCAAAATTGATTTTTCTTTGGTGGAATTCTAGAAAATAAACTACCATTGATTGTAATTTACCTACTTACCAAGTCACATTTTAAAGATCACATCAATTACCATGAATATATTGGCCTTGAAGCAGAATGCATGAATTCAAACATTCCCTCAAGCTGTAAATTGCTTAATGCAACTGAAATGTCTTTGAGGATAGCATTGATTACTTGTATCCTTGATTTGGATACAAACCAAAAATCTTACAAGAACTGTACTATTAGACCTGCAAATCAATGCTATTCCCAATTTTAAGAGAACATCTTGGCTCTGAATTTGTGCTCACTTGATGCCAACATCTCTGTTGTGTGATCTTCGAAATGTGATTAATGAGTACCTATTATGATGGGGATTGTTCTCTGGTATCCCATTCAAGAAATTTTGTTATGAAGCTTCTGTTTTGAAAAAAGAGATTCATAATCAATGAGGGACCCTGTATTATCTCAGGTATCTTTGAGATGGATAGAAGATCATTGTCATTATTTGTCACTTTGCTTGATTCTGGTAGCTAATTGGTTGAGATTGAAAGGTGGCAATTAAAACTAAAAAAAACAAATTGGTCCTCTACCAAGAAGATTTTCCGCATCACTTTTACTTTTGTCCTTAGAAAATGCACAACTTGTTGCAATACTACAAGGCCACAGGTCCATAGTTAAAATTGGCTTTGTTGTTCTTATCAGTTTTGCTGTATTCTTGTTTAAGTAGTAATTTTTCAACAAAGAGATCTATGGTAATTGGGACAATTCTTGATGAAATATTACGTGCAATATGTTGCGATAAGAGATAATTTACCATATTGTGGTACTCCTAGGAAAACTGTTCATTTGAATAGAAGAACAATACAGGTAAGGAGTTACAGACTACCTCAATATTTTAATTCCATCCATTGGCTGGTGGAATTTCAACCCAGATACCCAGGGCTGAAGAGTTCAATGATAATAATTGAATTTCTATACTTACGTGCAGTCTTGGTTGAAATTAACGAAATATACATTGTTGGAGGTATCTACAGCAGCACTTGAAAGGCTCATTGAAAGAAATTGAATTTAAAAACACTTTATTGAGAAGAAATTAAAAAGGTAGTCATAAAGTTATTTGGAAATTTGATGGGAAAAATACAAAAGTTTACTGAAGTTTTTTTAAAAGTGCGTAGAAAAAGAGTTGACCTTGATATCAGCTGATGATAGATAAACGAATTAAATCAGCAGATTGATTACATTTTGTTTATATCCCTGGGAATACAGTGCTGCCACGTGAGAATTACTAGCCGATAAAACCCCAAAATACTTTGGGGTTTTATCATGAAATTTGAAGATAAAGCTAAAATTGAATAATATATTAATATAGTTCCATGATGGTTTAGTGTTCTTAGACATTGATCAACTTTTTGTGAAATTCAAATTCTGAATATAACTACATTGATATCTACCCATATCTTCCGGGCGGACGGAAAATACGTATCAGAATTTTATTCAGTTTTCTGTACTCCTTGGGTCGTGGGGCGTCCATACATGTGAAATACATGTGTTTAATTTCTGTAACAAGCGAATCCGTACTGAACTTTCCTGGTTCTATAATGATTTTTCGTCATCAGCTGACCCCCTAGCGAAAATCCTCGCTACGCCTATGAATTTGCACCTCAAAATGATTGGATTTGATAAGTCACAACTCTCATCTAAGATTAATGATAAAAAAAGCCAATCTAAAGGAACGGCCCTTGCGGCCGATTTCAGCGGCCCTGTGCCCGTAGAGAACAGCCTGTTTCAACCATAAGTTTCGTGGTTCTTGTGGTATAAAAAATCAACTGCTATACCAAATTTCAAGTCTCTATCTCTTGCCGTTCTCTTGTTTACGGACGGACATACACACGTGGATATCGTGTTTACGGACAGACTATGTATATTGTATAGGAACTATACGATAAGAAAAATAAAAATACGTCTTTCTTTAACATTTTGGACGTACGGTAATGTATAAATAATACATTTTCAAAAATTGGCGTACGGTAATTCCATCCAAATGAACAGCAATGAAAATCTGGCAACGCTGAAATTGTCCATGCTTTCAAAAAGAGGGTTAATTTCAATTTATCAAAAGAGATTTTTCAGTTTATCATTTTATAATTTATATTGAGTAATTGAGTGAGAAAACATAACAAATCTTTTTCTAATCGAATTTACTATTAGTAAGAATCAAAAGTTAAGGTTCTCAGATCAGTAACATAGGGTAATGGGTAAGAAGATCAAAGGCAAGAAACACAGAACTGTGAGGTACCCAGAGCAGCAGAAACGTCTGCGAGAACTCAAGTAAGTCTTCAAATCAGAGTGATGTTGACTAGATTTCACCACTATGATTCCTTAACTTGCCAGCATCCGTGGTTAAGCACTCGCTTGCCATGCGTAAGGTCCCGGGTTCGATCCCCCATGCCTACCAAAATTTGTATTCATAATTTGGCTACAATTGTTTGTAAGGTAGACCTTCTGGTGCGCTTGTGTTGACCCAGCACCTAATTGGGAAGTATTGTGTCACTTCTTGCCCATCAGAGAGGAGGCATACTATGGGATGGCCAGACTGCAACACAGACCACAAGCGTCTACAGTAGCTCCTGTTTCATGGCTATGAAATATAAAAGGCTGCAAAACACATTTTTTTTTAAAGTTGAGCAAAAATTTAGTAAGAGTTTCAGTAGTTGTGTCATGATTGTGTTAAATAAAACTAATATGATAACTTGAAAGAAAAAAAGAAGTTAAACAATGTTTACTCAATCATCATTAAGTTGGTGGGCTGTAGGGAAGGACATGAGCTGAAAAAGGCATTCTGGCATATTTTCAAATAATCAGGTGTTAAATGAAGGTACTCCAGTGTAAAACTGACCTCCATGGCCTCAGGGTTGAATACAAACAGTAGGAATCCAGTTTTAAAAACACCCGTCATATGCAACCAAATGTCAACCTCTCAACAACCCCTTACACACACTTAATATCCAGCTGATGGTGTGGCTCAAAAAACTGCAGCATGCATTTGAAATTAGAGAAAAAGAATAATTGTGTAGCTTTCTTCCATTTGGGAAGTACAAAATATTTTTTATTTATTAACCACAAAGAGAAAATTGTGGTATTAAAACAGAAGTAGCACAGACTGTTTGTAATAATTTTCAACTGATATAATTTTTAAAATTTAATTTTCAGGCTCTACCATAAAGTGAACAATCCTCCCAAGGTGCTGGATGATCAAGAAATACCCAAAGGTGTGAGGAAAATCAAAGAATTCAAGGAAAAAATCAAGGTATTGGAAGCCAAATATGAAAGAAAACAAGAAGAAAAGAAAACTAAAAAGATTCAGAAGAATGTGAAGGCAGCTCAGATGAAGTCAGACAAGAGCAATTTACTGCATAGGTTTCTGGTGCAAGAGTCTAATGAAGAAACTATTGTGATCAATGATGTGAGGCACTTGAAGAAAACACAGCCTGCAGGTATGTTCAATAATATATTATAAAGAAATTTTAAGAATAGTTTCCCTGAGAGTAGGAATACGAACAATGAAATCTTCAAATTGAGCATGAATTTTTTTTAACCTGGTTATAATAACAACAAATACCTTAGTGATAATAAAATTAATATCCTTGCAGTTACCATCTGACAGATTATCAACTTTGTTAGAGCCTTGTAATTGAATCAAAAAACAGTTATCAATGCACAGACATAGTTTATTTACAAAAATAGATTTTTTTTATTGTTTTTTTTTTTTTCAACATAATATATCATTATATTTTTCAGAGACAACCAAACAACACATACCAGTCTTAAATAAACCACCACCATCATGCACAGCACAGTTGCATCTTGTAGAAAAAATGAAACAGAAAAAACTTCTCCGTGAACTGAGCAGTGAATATCCAAGCATGAATATAAAAGATGATCAGGATAACAAGAAACACAAGCGAAAGACAAACCCAAACAAAAGACTGAACAAGAGAGAGAAGGACAAGCTAAAACATAAACAAAAGCAGCAGGAGAAAGAGAAGGAGATAGATCTATCTGCCCCTGTGTATGATAAGGTTGTGTTTGGGGATATTGTTCATGCTCCCCCTAAGTTATCCAAGAGGCCAAGGAATACTGAAGTGGAAAGCAAGGTGAGAACTCAATGTGAACATATTCTAGGAACTTGTACAGTCAAACCTGAATAGTTATAAGAGAGTTACTCAAATAGGTATAAGAGAAAAAGTTCCAGGTCAAATTTACCTCTATAAGATAAAAAAAAATGATCCCTTGAGTTTTATTATATCCAGGTTTGACTATACTTGTAATTCATTCTGTATGAAATCTCATGCACGTGAAATATAATATTCACCATCTTCTTTTACCTTGCCTTTTCCTAATCCTACTTGGGGTCGGCATTTCTTGCATGAATCTTCTCACCAACCTCAGTAGGTTGATCGATAAGGCAGTGGACTAGTAACCTGGAGGTTGGTGGTTCAAGTCACAGTTTCAGCATAGATTTAGTAAAGCGAGCTTGAGTAGTTTTGATATCATGAAAGTGATGAACACAAATACAATAACTTTCTTTTTTTCTTTTCTTCATGAATCCTTTCCTTCCATAACTCTCTATTTAGTGCATCCTACTCTCTCCAGTTTTTCTCTCTTAGGTCTTCTTTAACTTTGTCACTCCATCTCATCTTTAGTCTCCCCCTCTTTCTATTTAAATTATTGTATTCTCTTACTCACTATGTACCTACAATAATTTTTGTACTTGTAAAATTATTTTTGGTGGAAGACAATGAATTTCCTTAATACCTGAAGGTCCCTCTTCAACACTTTATCATGAATGTGGGATAATTGATTGCTATCATTTTGATAATATCTGAAAATATTGGCGTTTTTTTTTGATTAGGTTATGGTAATAATGATGTTTACTACCTTCTCTTCTCAGCCTGGCAAGAAGAGTCAGAACCTCCTCCTAGCCTCCCTACTGAACCCAAGCCTGAAAGCCCCTGTGCCTGCCCCCCGCAAGTTCAACTATGCCCCTGATTTGAAAGGCAAACGAAAGGACCTCTCTGTAGCTGACAGGAGACGTCTGGATAAGGAGCAAGCAAGTGCAATCGCAGCATACAAGAAACTGAAAGCTGACAAGTGGCGTGTGTTGCAAGGGAAGTGAGAGAGAGAGAGAGAATGAGTAAGTTAGAGAGACAATGAGTTGTGTGAGGAGAGAAATATTGGTTTGTGAGAGTAATTTAGCTGAATATTGAAATTCAACAACTCAACATACATTTGTGTAGAATAAAATACCAAGCAGCATTGCTTGTGTTCTCAAATGATATAGACTTCTAGAGTATCTAGATGTTATAGAGATATTAAGCATAAAAAAGGTACCTTTTGAGTCTGTGATTCAATTAGAACGTGGAGTAAATTCCAGGTGGAATAATTCCTTATTATGTTCCAGGTGCCTGATATTTTCTAATACATAATTATATAAATTGTGTTAGTAATAATGATAATACTCTTTAGTGGAAAGTAACCATCAGGTGAAGTTAATGCTCAAAGCATTTTCTACCACCTAATCCTCAGAGTCTTATTATTATGTGGTCACAAACTCAAATTAATGAGGAAAAATTCATGCACTGGGTGAGATTCGAACCAACGGATCCCTACGCTACCTGGATTACCAGACTAGCGCGTTAACCACTTGACTACCAGTGCACGGACTGTGTTGGGAAGTTTTCTTGAAAAAGCTTAAAAACATTTCTGGAAAAGCTAGAAAGTTTTTTATTTATTTATTATTAACAATTTCAAACAATTGGAATCGAATATTGTAACTTCTTCATTTAAAATACCCATCATATCTATGTCAATGTTGCTCTCAAATTTTCCCATATTGTGTCATGTAATAATAATAAAATCTTGTAAATGTAAACCAAACAACCATTCAAGGTTCAATTCAATTATTTATTTATTTATTGTACAGAATGTTACATGGACATGTGATACAAAAGTCAATTATAACATAAAAATACATATTAAAATTAATGTTTACCACAGACCTAAGTAGCTTGATTGTTATGTGGTGGACTCGTAACCTTATGAAGGTCACTAGTTCGAGTCCCGAATGCTTACATAAAAAAAATCAGTGAGGTGAATGTGAGTAATATTGTAACATCACCATTGTTCATACAATGAGCTCAAGACGTATTCTTATTTGATCAAAATTAAATAAGAGGATAACTTTTCATGTCCCAACTGGTTTTCAAAACCCCGACTTCTGGAATAACAGTCAGACACCTTCACCTCCGAGCTACGAGACAGAGCAAAAAAAGTTGCTCTAACACGGCTTGAAAAGAAGACCCACTAGGCGCTCATTATTAGGGCCGTACTATGAAATAGGACTAGCAAATCTAAGCCGACCCTTAGATTTTATCAGTTGACCAATAGGTATTCCAAACTATGACAAAGGCTGGCCACAAGTCCATTACGCCACAGAAGTAATATACAGACACAAAACCCGACTTGGATATGAACTCTACAGTTTGTTATCAAGGTGAAAGTTAAGGGATAGTGTCCACAAAGACTAAAGCCGTATTTTTCTTTCCAACCAAAGTGGATGCAACTGGAATAAAATGAACTGGAAGCAAGTCATTTTTTTTAAGAGGAAAAAATTTCTTCCAGTTTGGTTAACCAAACTGGAAGAAGAAAATTCTTGCTTCCAGTTCTTTTATAAGTAGGTTGAGTCCATTTTTTATCTTTATAAGTACCAATGCATTTTTCTTTCACGAATAGTGGGGAAGCTAAACTGAAAATATTAGGAAATATCGAACCTGGAAAAAAAAAAAATTATCCAAAAGAAGAATACCCCGGGTGTGTGAAGTATTGTTGATTGCATAACTCGCCACTTTCACGGCGTTTCAAAATTGGCTGTTGCAGACCATTTCCTACCGAAAAATATTTTACTTGAATTGCACTCCTTCATGGAGACGTAAATATACCTACTGTCTGATTTTACAGTTTAAATTCACCTCCTCAAAGTTCACATAACTGATTGGGTGGAAGAGATTGCCGCAGGCAATAACCCCGCCCTTTAATTTTGACATTAGTATTTTCTTCTTCTTTGTCATTTATTTATTTATTTTTCAAACTATTTTATCATCTATTTATTTTTGCTCAATTTATACTTTAAATATTGTACATTACTTTGTCCTCCTAATAAAGATTTATATAATGATAATAACTCTGCCCTATGCAGTGCTATAGAACCAACAATTTCGACAGTCTCAGTCAAGTTTCATGCATAATATTATCTCGAGGCTTAGTGCTACTATTTGTCAGCTTTGGCAACAACCTAAATGGCACGTTGAACACACCAGTTCTCGTCAGATTACTGCAGTTAAGCAACGTCCAGCGAGGTTAGGACTTGAATGCTGGCCAAATGGCCACTCTAAAATCTAATTCAAATGCTACCTATTCCCTGCCCAACCCAAACTGAGTGAGGTTAATGCAGTGATTGCAGAACCTAGATGTTAAAGCGACGTTGGAAAGAAAAACTTGTTGTAACCAAAGGATGTCATTCTCTGATGAGCGAGTGGGCTTACACCTACACAAATATCATGAAAAGTAATAATTAGACATTTCGAATGTACCTACTTTTTTTTCTTTTCTTATTATATCAGCCGTTTTTTGAACTCACGATCTTTTGGATGATTCTCACGTTATGTGTTAAAACTTTGAGTGTGTAAAATCTCTATGTGGAAATTTAAAATTTTAATTTTGAAATAGTATAAATATGTTTTATTATACCTTATAATATATCCAAATGTTGATCTAGAAATTAAGAAAGATAGTTATTGATAATGTTTCTTAAAAAAAAGGCAATTCATGTGCGAAATAATAATAAATAACAAAAATAATATAATTATCCTGCTCTAATTAGCTAATTAAAATTCTCAAAATATCCTGCGACCTGCACGCTGAACTCTCAAATTTCATCTTCCGTTAGAAATTCCGTTCTCTTTACAATGAAAGGAAAAAAAGAGCATTATTTTGGTGATTTGAAATATTGAAAAAAAAAGTACGTATCATTATTAAAATTCATTATAAAGAAAGAGGTCATTCAGTAAAGTAACATATATCAGCTTTTTATACCTAGCTCAATTCACGATACAGTCTTCTTGATTTTCCTAGAAAAATACCTAATACTACAGCCTTAGAGCCCGTTCACACCGACTAAAAACAGTTTTTTTACTGGGACAGTAATTTTACTGGTCCAGTATTTTTACTGAGTGGCGCATACATTTAAATGAGAGCGTTCACATCGGCAACGTTTTACTGTTAACAGTAAAAAAACTGGATCGACAGATTTTTACATCAGATTTTACCACTAGAAACGGAAACAGTAGAAAAACTGGCCCAGTAAAAAAACTGTTTCTACATCCAGTCGCTTGTACAATCAAATGGAGATGTTCACACTGCAGTCGGCACAGTTTTTATTGTTTCTGAAACCTTCGTCTACATAACTACCTAATTATAATATCGTATTTTTCGAATGAAAATTAATTCGTGTCTTTTTATTTGTAATTAAAATAAATACAGATTTTTGTGTTTTTTTTCAAAAGTGTTGAGAACAATTATTTATTTACTATCGTATTTTTACCTTCTATTACCTATATAGGTATAGAAGGTATTGGTTTCGGTCCATTTTTCGAAAATTGAGCTGATAACATTTCTGGACGAATTAGAAGCTCCTTCTGTCTGTAATTTGTGTCCTTTTTTCGTATGTCAGATTGTACTCGTACTAACAACTCATCAAAGGAAGCGGCGGACATTCGAAAATAATTGAAAAACTTCACATGGTCCCTTCTTAATTCACACATTAAATTTAGAAATGCTCCTTTTTGATACCTTTGTGCCACTATGGGATGATTCCACCATCTTCTCTTATTCCTTCGTTGTCGTTGCCGGTACCAGTACAAAAGCATTAATGTATTCACATCCATCACGTTCAAAGGCTTTATCACGAATGAACATAAAGAAAAGCATGGAAAAGTAGGACCAGTAAAAATACTGTTTGTAGCCTGTGTGAACGCACTCTGAGAAACAGTTTTTTTACTGGACACAGTAAAAAAACTGTTCCAGTAAAAACTGTTTTGGTGTGAACGGGCTCTTACAGCTAAAATGAGTGAACTCGGGTCTACTTCGTAAGGGAGGCACTGCCGTAAATCCGTCGGGATATGCCTGCCGCTGAAATTCGAATTTTTTCTTGATTGCGTACTTATATTGCCAGAGAAATTGTCTCCGTGGCGTAATGGTTGTGACTACTGCCCGTAGTCCAGAGATCCTGAGTTCGATCCCCGGTCGGAGCAGATTTTTCACACAGAAAATTCTGTTCCCTCCGTACATGTGAGGCTGGCATTTCCGGTCCTACCCAGGCTGGGTGAGGTTAATGTGGGTAGCTGGTACGATTTCCAGCAAATGGAGGGTAAAACCCCCGTCCTAATCCAAGACGTTAAATCAAATAGAATTGTATGCGTTAGGAAAGGCATCCAGCCGTAAATGTGCCAAAAACCAACCAACTTCAACCATGAGGTTGAACAACGTCGACCCTGCTCAAATGGGATAAGACAGAGTAAAAGAAGAGGAAGATTGCCAGAGAAATTGTCATTCCAAATTTCAAATCTTATACACATTTAAGATATAGGTATGCACTTAGAACTATAGACAATATACTTAATATCCATTTATGCATGTAGCAGTAACATTGTACTACACACCTACAGAGGTATCTCCCGTTTGTTCGTAATGACTAACACCCCAGATACTTCTGCTAATCTACCTAATAGATTCCTGCCAATGTGAGAAATGTCATTAAAGTTTGCACCAAGTGTAACGTCAGACGTCTTGCTAGTCATTAGCCTACGTCTCCTGGCGTGTTTTCTTTTTTAATAGCTCGGGTACACTTTCTACTACCTATTATCAGTGGGATTACTGTCACCATCAATATTACCATCATCCTGATTTCTTAAGACCCACCTGTCAACAGAGCCTATGGGTCCTAGGTCTCATGAACCATTAGAGAAGGAGTTGACAATGGAATTTGATTTGATAATGTAGTTTTCAATTGATATTCTAATTGGATGTAAAGGTATTGAAGTCAGTGTCTAATAATACTTTTGTACAGATTTTTTACTTAATCAAATCATTTTCTTTCGATAGTCATGATCCGTAGGCATTGTCAATGTAATAACTATGTAAATAATATGAATGTCTGTTCTGACCGAAGGTAATATCAGATACGAATATGTAGTTCTTAAATATTATTTTGACATTTTCATGTCTTTGCTCTGGCACATAACCAAAATTGTGTGACGAAATTATGTAACGATATTATGTAACGATATTATGTAACGAAATATTGAATTGTAAAGGGAGAGAAGAGGGAAAGTGTGTGTCATGCGCACAATGGCGAAGTATTGAATTGTAGAGGGAGAGAAGAGAGAAGGTATGTGTCATGCGCACAATACGAAATTTGGTCAGTTGGGTTTTGGACCTTGAATAGTAAAGATGAAAATGTCCCAATGATTGCAGACTCGTATGCAAGCGTTTTTTTAAACAAAAATTTAACATCGCTTTCAACTGCATGGTCATATCAATAGTCACCGTGGCAGAGTGAGTTAGCGCGCTAGGCATTGTACGCATGGTGACCTGGGTTCGATTCCCAGCGGGGCAGGAATTTTAAAGAGAGTCTTACAACATATTTGTCATTTATTTTTGAACAACTCCATCTACTGGTTACATCTGCGAATGTCTTAATAAATAAGTCCTAAAAGTCAAACACCTCGGCCGAGGTGTGAAGAACGCCTATACAAAGAAAGAGACAGCCCGGCAGAGTGTAAGGTTACGGAAAACATAGTTCCCATGCATTTCATGTACTTTCAGCCAGCGAAAAGTGCAACATGAATTTCAAATATTGCGATTTTTATTACAGAAATGGACTCTACGTTGAAAAATAAATTGATTTGACTTTTTGTTTGACTTCCTAGGCCAACGGGAACCCTGTTTTCGAGACCCCCCAACAATCGTGAAAGACATGAAAAGATTCATAATTTTTTTTTTTTTTTTTTTTTTTTTCTGTTTTTTTTTTCATACGGATCCTTTGAGACCCGACTTCGTGTCCTTAACTTGGCACTGAAGATTAAGTGAGGTGTCTAAAGTGATCAAGATATAATGGAGATGAGCCTGGACCAAAAAAAAAGTCTAAATTATAAGCGGGCGGCCCATTTGGGCGGCCTCGGATTATGGGAGCCCAAATCGGGAATTGAAGGATAATACTAATCTTAAGTGGTATCAAATGAAAGATCTTGATGAGCAGATACCAAATTTATGGATTTTATTCCTTCATCCGGTCCACTGGGTGGCACCTGGTGGCCTTTTCATTTTCTTTGGCGGGTAGGTACCTTCGAATCCTTAGCTTAGTGCTCAGATCTTGGCCAGTATGTATTTTCGAGATGACCTCGCTATCTCACTGCAAAATTTTAATGTTTAAGTTTCCAAGTATTAATTTAGTTAGTTCATTTTCCGTCCGTTTCTTTAGAAAACAACTTTGTCTATTGGTAGCATGCTCGACCTGCCACCCAGTCAGCATGGGTTCGAATCCTGGTGGGGACGAAATTTTTTAGCTCTATATTTTCAATTTGGGCTTAACGTTGTTTTGTTTTACCAATCAATCTTTATACAGGGTGAGCATAAAGTCTCACCCCAGCCCCCGTATCTCGAGAATGGCTGAAAATACAAGGAAACGCAAAAACTCGTATTCCTTACTTTTTAGGGGGATTAATTTTTATCCAAAAAATTTTTGCCTACACGGCCCCAGTCAGGCTGGGCATGGACCAACTTTAAAATCTTAAAGAGAATGGTATGTCTTGTGGCATATTGTTTTAAAGGTCTCATAAAGAGAAGCTTATTACAACAAATTTCAGTGAGCTAAGACTTACCGTTCTCGAGATACAGGGTCGAACGTCCTGCGTAATATCCAAATATTATGACCTATAACTCGATAATCGTAAATTATAGAAAAATGAAATTTGTTGATAATAACTCCTTATAACAAGCCCTGTCGAAAAAGGTATAACTTGACATACTCTGTTGATATTAGTTTCTGGTCGGTTTCGTCGGCCCGCCGGACGAACAGTCCGAAAATTTTTAACAAAAAAACAAATCAAGTTTTAATTTTTTCGAAAGTTCTTGCCATAAGGAGTTACTATCAACAAATTTAATATTTCTGGAATTTACGGTCAACGAGTTATAGGTCAAAATATGTGGATATTACGCAGGACGTCCGACCCTGTATCTCGAGAACGGTAAGTCTTAGATCACTGAAATTTGTTGTAATAAACTTCTCTTTATGAGACCTTTAAAACAATATGCCATAAGACATACCATTCTATTTAAGATTTTAAAGTTGGTCCATGCCCAGCCTGACTGGGGCCGTGTAGGCAAAAAATTTTTGGATGAAAATTAATCCCCCTAAAAAGTAAGGAATACGGGTTTTTGCGTTTCGTTGTATTTTCAGCCATTCTCGAGATACGGGGGGTGGGGTGAGACTTTATGCTCACCCTGTATTTGATCTTCATGACGACCCCATTACCCTCGCGAGGAAAATTTTAGTAGTTGCCGAATTGGCCAATGACCTGTGGCGGCATTACGAGATTGATTTTGGACATGGTTGGATGGAGATAAAATATGATGAATTAGCTCTCATAATGTCGATGCTACTCACTAAAAGTTGTGACAATGTAGTGACTTTGGCCAAGTGGGTAGCATACTATGCTTGCACGCACGATGACTTGGGTTCGATCCCCTTCAGGGAAGTTTTTTTTCTCTGTCCATTATGTCCGGGGTACACTCATACCTCGTGAGGTATTGATAAGGGACGTCACCACCGAGTTTTCTCCCGCTCATGGTTTTATCAACACCAAATTGTCTCCCGTCGCGTCGCTTGCATTTTTACCTGATTTTATACTTACACAGTTTAGGTCTAACATAAAAATTATAATCGAAACACCTAGGAATCATTGATATATACCTGAGGCATGGCCTTCTATGTATTTTTCCTAACCCTATCATAAACCCAAGGCATGGCCTTCTATATATTTACCTAACCCTACTATAAACCCGAGGCATTGCCTTCTATGTATTATCCCTAACCCTACTATATTCCTGAGGCATGGCCTTCTATGTATTTTACCTAACTCTAGTATACACTGAAGGCATTGCCTTTCATTAGTTAGAGATTTTAAAGATTTCCTTATAAAAGATCGATTCTTATATAAAAATGATAATTTTATAGTTTTCAATTTCTTAAATACCTAATGTAAAAAAGCATGGTCTCATTTAAGGGAGAGATACTCGTGGTGACCCCTGCAATAAGCCGGAGAGAATTCGGGTAAGAAAAGGTCAACGGGAGAGAACTCATTACCTCACCTTGATAAGGTGATTACAAATTAATTTCTTTGGCATTTATAAATCCAGGTGTTTTAGTGTCCCTCATAGGAGGCTCTGAGGTCTATTTAGCATTGAAAGATAAACCTAATCATGTAGAGTATAGAATCAAAAGGTCTTGCATTGCAAATTTATATATTATTTAGTCACTTTGGGGACTCAGGGGGCCAAATCTGTGATCTAAATACATATTGACCTTAAAAAATTAAATACCTACTGCTAAAACTATATCTTAAAAAAAGACAACTTGGTACATTCACATTTTCCCAGCTTATTTACTTTTGTTATTCATAATGTTTCAGTAGTGTATGAACCTCCTATATTTTCGTACAAAAAGAACTGATATCCCCCCAAAAACACTACTTTGTAGTTAGAAAAAGAAGAACGCCTCACTCAAAAGAATGATTATAATTAGCTAAAAATAAATGATATCAAATTGAGGTTATGCCATAGGCAATAACCCCGCCCTTTAGTTAGGACATATGTATATATTTTATTTATTTTTTTCTTGTGTTATATTATTATTATTATTGTCATTTTTATATTTACTTTTTTCCCATTATTTGTCTGAATTTGTCTGTATGTTCTACTAATAAAGTGTTTCTAAATAAATAAAAAAAAATAAACACCTTACCCCTTCTCTTTCTATATCTCTGCACTCCTCTCTGAATTTATTCCTCTTATGTTCATCTTTCTTTATCCTTTCTAGGGGTCATCCCAAACTTGATTTCTCTTTAAATTTACTTGTTGCACGGCAATAAAAAATGGCGGTCGTGGTGTAATTTTCTCGATTCAAATCAAATAAGTTCAGAAAAATCATACTCCGACCGCCATTTTTTATTGCCGTGCAACAAGTAAATTTAAAGAGAAATCAAGTTTGGGATGACCCCTAGAAAGGATAAAGAAAGATGAACATAAGAGGAATAAATTCAGAGAGGAGTGCAGAGATATAGAAAGAGAAGGGGTAAGGTGTTCTCAATTTGATATCATTTATTTTTAGCTAATTATAATCATTCTTTTGAGTGAGGCGTTCTTCTTTTTCTAACCACAAAGTGGTGTTTTTGGGGGGATATATTATTAATCAAAATAGTTCTTCTGAAAGATATAAAAGCCTGCATTTGCATGGCCAAATTCTACCCAAAAAATTCGAACTTTCTTATGAGCAAATCTAGGTTTTACTTGTTTCAACAGAGTTTGAAATATTCTGAAGTACTAGTATAGGTAGATAGAGTTGGTTAGTTAAGTATCCATTAGTTTATATTTAAAAAAATAATATAATAATATTAACGAGGTCATCTCCTCTGACAGTTTAGATAACTCGTATGATTTATCAGAAAAACTATTGAGTTATAGGAAACTGTTTTCACTTTTCAAGAAAATACTCCACCTCAAAAAAGAAAATCATATAGATTGTGTTAGTCACATATTGGATTTCACTCGATTAATACCTAAGCTCTATAGATTTTTGCGGGAGTAAGAAGCAACATTTGAGAAGTACATACATGGTAAAAAGATACATAATATATTTCAAAACTACGTACGGAATAAAATCGAGAAGACACTTAGGTAACTACCTACTTTTCTTGTCGAATAGTGAAAAAAATGTGTCGAAGTTATCAAAAAGTTTTATTAAAAAAATATCCTATATTATTTTTGGTGATTATTAATGTATTTGAGAACACTCTAACAAGTTCAACTGAAGAAAAAAACGCTACACAAAAAGTGAGTTTCATAATTGACAAGAACATAAAAGATTCTTGGCCCAAACAAGACCTACTATCTTTTGAAACTGCTTCCAGAACAAAGGAAAGTAGCCAGAGAAACTTTTTGAAAACCTTGGAAAATTCTATGATAACCCCCACAGAAGCCAATGTCAGCGCAATATTTTATCCCATTACCCCTAAAAACATTCAAATGGATCACCGTCAACCAGCGAGAATTGATGAAATCCAAAGTCAAAATGAAGGCATTGTCAAAATGAAGGTATTCAGCGCAGAAAAAGGCAATATCGAAGGAACCACAAGGAAAAAGGATAATAACTTTGAAAACCTTGATAGACTTAGGACAGTTATTACTTCATCTAACAATCGTTTTGCCATTGGAACGAATCCACCTTATCAAGATATTAACCGAAAACTTGTAAAAAACATTGATGCCAACAGCTTTATAAGAAAGCGGACCAATAACGATATAAAGTTAGATGTGAACAAAAACAGCCAAAGCCAGACCAGAAGCAATCATATCACAAGTGGACAGACCAAAAATTTGGTGGATATAGAAAATGAACTAGAGACTATCAAGAGACCGGAATTACTCCAGGATACATTTCTGACCTGTGGAACTAACTACTCGTTGGATTTAACGTTTAATAATGTTGAGACATGGGAATTGGAGTGTACACTGGTATTGTCACGGAGAGTGCAAAGTAAGTATTTACAGCCAATTTACAAGGTTTTTTCATTTATAGTTCTTATGGAGGGTAAAACCCCGTCCTAAATTATTCATAACATAATGTTGAAGAGGACAGAACGTTCAGAAAGATTATGTTCATAGTGTAGACGAGGATCAATATCGTTTAGAAGTAGACGATTCGGCCTCTCTTAGGCTGGGTGAAGTCAATCATTGTGAGGTTAAACTGCTAGGAAAAAGGGACTAGTCCTGAGCCAACAGTATAAATAAAGTATTTGTAATTTTATTGTAATAGTTACCATGTGATAACGTGGTACGTGACGGGAAACGCACCATTTTCAACCTAACCTAATTTAGGTTTTTTTAAATAAAAATTAATCGATTATATGCCCATGACTGAACTGAACTATCGAAACTTTCGAACAAGTGCAAGATCGAGTGTAGGTACAGCAAGATGTAACACATTCCGCCGATAGGGCATCCAAGTACTATGGTTTCTGATTGTAAAATTTTCTTTTGGTATTGATTACTTTGAATTGTTAAATGTAATTAATAAGTTATTTTTACATCTCCATGGTGTACCTTTAATATTAAGCAGATCTACTATCAAGCAGGCATACCTGATTAATTGCTAAAAATAACAAAGTTTTCCAAAGTTGGGTATTTATAAGATGAATCTACTAAAAAATAAAATAAACCTCGAAACAGGACAGACAGTAATTAGCATACATACCTAATTACTAATTACCCACTAAAGCAGTATTGGAATTTAGATTGGTAATTTTAATACAATTTTACTTCAGAGAATATCAAGTCTAATACCTATTAGATATCGGAAGTATTGTGTTCAAAGTTGGTAGTAGTTTTTTTTCGGACATTTATTTGTCAATTTTCAAAAGAATGTTATTTTTAATCGTTCTGAATGTTTTTTCTTTCAGTTAGAGTTTCATTCGAAGGCTTGAAAGAGAATAAATTTGTTCTGGAGTTTTCTGCGTCGAAAGACCACTACAGGAGTAACAGAGATGGTTAGTATTGAAAAAGCCTTAAGGCGCAATTTTACCGAGGGATTAGTAAGTAGTACTCTAAATTGAAGCATGCTTCAAAAGCATTTCAAGCGAAATAATCATGGGCAATTTTGTGCACTTGTTACAATATGGTTTACCGTAGTTTTGTACAACATACTTGAGGAGATTTTCTTTGGGCAATTGAAAAGGGCTAGTGGAAATCCCGCCTTTTTTAACGTTTGGCACAAATTTAATAATACTTCCAAACAACAGATTCTTTGTTTTGGAGCTAGGAGGAAAGAAAGGGAAGGTTTGGAGCAACACTATAAAGAGAATCTGAAAATCCAATTCAAATACTCCACATTGCTCAACAATTAGTCGTTGATCTTTGCTGAGTATTTATAAGTGTCTGTCTTTCTGTTATGCATTAAAAAAATTAACATAAAATATGATTCAGTGAAACTTTGTAGATGAGTCTAGGCATTATTGTGAAATTTTGGGATCTTTCGTTTTTTGGTGGAGCCCAAAAACACATTTTCGATTTTATTTTTATTTTCGTGAAGTCATAATTGCTTTTCAAGACGCTCCAGATAGGTACTTCTGTTCTTTCTAGAAGAATATAATTATTTACTAATAAAAACTATCTACTCATTGACTTTTTGTTCCACAGAGGAGAATATGACTCCCGTTTGTATCCCATGCAGGCAATGCCAGTCGGTCTGTATTCACTTTGCCAACTCGTACATTAGACAGCCCAAATATGTCTCCCTTCACCCGTACCTCATTTTAGGGGACGACGAAAAGAAAAGGTTCGAACTTGGTTCTCTTGACCTAATTTTGGACTCAAAACACGAATATGGCTACAAACAATCACACTCCAGTCATGACACGAAGCACCCTGATAGTTCAGACGTACAAGATTTCACCCAGGCAGTACAATCGGTAAAGCACGATCATCAGCCGATTACCCACGGTTGGAATTCAAATGGTTACCATGGCAATATGGAAAACAGTGGTTATCATGGAAATCACGCTCATAGTTACCATAGCAACGTAAACAATGATCATGGTCACCATGGAAACAAAGCACATTACCATCCTGATTACCATGGAAACTATCATGATAGTTTACATAGCAATATTGTGAACCAGAATCCTGAATATTATGACGCTTCTTCGTATGATAACACTGGTTACAGCCATCCTGGCGAATCCTTTGATCGGAGCAGTATTAAAGCCGAAAATGGGGGCTGGAATCCAATCAGCAATTACTATCCACATTAGACGAAATATCATTGATTAATTAATAATTACTTACCTAGAATATTATTATTTTGTCCAATGTCATCAATTTTATAAGTACTAATTTAGTTTTTATCAAGGACTGTTAAAATCATACTAACGAACAATTTGTTTTCTTGATGTTAAGAATTAAGCTTTGCTTGAAGAATAATCTAGTGCACAGCATCGAGAGACAGAATTTAATTTTCTTCCTAGTTCGGTTTGTAATAAGAACATGCTATTTATATCCTTCTTCGCCAATAGTTCTTTTATGTCCCTCAATGGTCAAGGCGTCAATCTGGTAAACCAGAATAATGGGACTCATTATCGTCTGTATTTTGTGAGAAAAAATCGGAGGGGGGTGATATGTTTACAAAATATGGACAGGAGGGTTGACCAATGTGACCACTGTTGGCAAATATTCCCAAAAATCTTTGTTTCTCACATGTTAAATGTCAGAACCTTTTGCAACACCGGATTTCTCCTGACGAAATTCAGAATATAGTCCTAGTCGGGAAATAAGACGATATTGTTATTATCTCCCTCAGAACACGCTCTTTCGCCCCTGAGACCTAGCACCCCACACCACTACATTAGATCCAGTATACACCCCGCCCCCCACCCACTCACTCATCAATGATATCTTCTACATACATTACAATTAGCAGAGAGGCTCGGATTGAAATTTATCATCACCTTGTTAAGTTATTAAGTTCAGGCAGACCCATGAAATGTGTTTCTTAAATTGGAACTACGACTTGAATTATTTTTTAACAATCTGTTCTCTAGGATTTGCCCGCTGGTGGAATTTCATTTGATATGGTACTAGCTCATCTCTCATTGTCTTTTTAGCTATCTCTCTTCTTCCTCCTCTCTCTCCCCCTGATTTATAATTATGAGTGAGTAAATGCATAGCAATTATTATTGCATCTCAAGGAAAGTGAAGTTTGTTTTAATGTGAATTACGATCTGAAGGGTGACGGTGTATTGGGTCGTGTTCTGCTGCCGGCGAGGATGTGGGTTCGATGTTTCAGAATTTTCTTGGCGGGTTTTTTTTTTAAGAAACTGGCAGAAACTCGAAATGTTTGTGAGAATAATCAGTTTCTTTCGAGTTCACGCTATCTTCGTCAAATAGGTCTACACATTTGTATATGTATTTTCTGTGTATCTGCACTATCTACCTACTTATGAAGAATACATTTTTACAAAGATTTCTATAAAATGGTATTACTAGCCAGGCACGCGCCGGTAGGGCAGCATAAAGTACTGCTAGAATTTTAAAATTTTAAGCATCAAAATTTCAAGTCAAAATTCTAGGAAGATATGACATCCAAAGAAGGCGTTTCAAGGACAAGCTCAATAAAGAGATGAGTGGAGAAAAACTGATTTTTTTAATAAAAGGCAAAAATGTTTGCGAAATAATATAATAATAATAACATGGTATTTTGATGTGGTCCTTTTCTGCTAAAATTTATGTGTTGGAATGGGATCTAAGAAGAATTTTTGTCAAGAAATCGAACTCTAAATCACAAATCACCACGAACACGTTGTAACCATGAGATTACAACACCATTGATCTGTCATCAATCATAGTTATAACGAGAACTATGTAGCCCACAAATCCGAATATTATAGCAATTGTTTGGATGTGCTCAATTTTCTGGTAACTGACAAATTGTTTTTGTTTTAAATGGGATCCGCACTAACAGAACGCGGCATAGCGCGTCACCTCCAGTGAATATTGGTATTCTTGACGTGACAACACCGATAATTATATATTTCATGAAAACGAAATAATTGATAGTAGTAAGTAATAATAAAATTATACTGCTCAATAATATTGCATGAATGTTGAATGTCAGCTCGCTTTCCAATTTAACTCAATGTATTTCCTTGTGACTGAAACTTGAAATAACTTTGGATGTACTCGTACCTACATGACAAAAGTTCATGATTTTTGATTTTATTAAAAGTAAACTTTGTATACTGTTGTATACAAATTTCGAAGTTAAGCTATCGAGAAATCATGAAATAATTTTTTTTTTTTAAATTTTACTGTTCCAAATTTGTCCTGAATGTGTGTGAACTATGTAGAAATAATTCATGAAACTGGAGCAAAAATAACTTTCTTTCGGATTTGTAGGACCTCATTTCATAATGTACTTGACATTTAAACACTCAGACTGATGAATATTACAATCTCGTTTCTGAAGTTCCAAGAGTGTTATTTATCGGGTTTACGTATTCAGAACTATTTCTATTATTCAAACGAAAACTATTAATTTTTTACTTTCCTGATCCTATAGTAATGAAAGTATTGTATTCGTCGAAAATTTGACCTAAGTACCCATTTTTTCACATTTCTGGATGAAAAAAGTTGATTGGTCCGTGCGTCCGTCTATCTGTCTGTGTGTGAACACATCTTGAGAACAGTAGAAGCTAGTAGACTTGAAATTTGGTATGGGAATTGATTTTATATACTACACGAACCACGAAACTTTTAGTTGAAATCGGCCGCATTCTGCGCCTGCAGGCCCGCAAGGGCCGCTTCTTTGAATTGGTTTGAGATACAAAATAACTTAGAGAACAGGAATTTCCTAAAATTAATAAATAATAGGGGATTAATAAATAATAGGATTAATAAATAATAAAAAGAATAAATAATAGGGGATTACTTAGATCATTTTTTGCTTGAAGGAAAGTATTGTATTCGTCGAACATTTGACCTACCCAGGTTTTCACGGGACAAATCATAGCCTCAGGATACCAAAAAAGTTGTTTTCGGCCATTGATCCGTGCGTCTGTCCGTATGTGTGTGAACAGGATATCTCGAGAACGGTAAGAGCTAGAGAATTGAAATTTGCTATGAAAGCAAGTCTTATATACCGCACGAACCACAAAACTGGCTGCACTCTACGGCCGCAGGGCCGCAAAAATCGGCCGCAAGGGCCGTTCTTTTGGATTGGTTAAAGATACTGTTGTATGTTTGGATGGCAGGGTTCGTTTGGTTGAAATCGTTCACAATCTGCGGCCGCAAGGGCCGTTCCTTTGGATTGGTTGAAGATACAAAAAAGTTAGAGAACAACTTTTTCTAACAATAAAAAAAAAAACACTGCCAATTATGGACACAATACTTCCTCGTGATTGTTTCACATTGTTTACACGTGCGAATTTTGAGTTTTTATACTAAATTACTTGTATCTCCAAAACGGATGAACCGATTTTCTTCAAATTTGTTTTATATGATAGAAAACCGTTTTTTCTACATTCTAGATTCTACAAAAAAATTCTGTATCGGCAAGTCGTGGTCCTTATTTTTTTACTTTTTTGTCCAAAATTTTGGATTTTCTTAAATATCAAAGTCAAATTATAATTAATTTAGAAATAAATATTAATAACTTAAGTAAAACAGTAATTTGCATGTTCTTACAAAATTTCATCAAAATCGGGTGTAACGTTCACGAGATATAAGCGTTTAAGTAAAAAGTTAGTGGTCAGGCGCATGGTCTCTTTCACCCAGAACCGCTAGTATGAATTCGATGAATTTAAAATGGGACCATCTACAGAATGTCTCCTAGATGTGCGCAAAATTTCAACAAAATCGGTCTAGTAGTTTCCGAGATTTGCGCGTTACAAGGAATCGTTTTAACAGACCGACGGATCGACGGATCGACAGACCGACAGACCGACAGACCGACAGACGGACACAAAACCAAATTTACTCAGTAGGTTATGAAACGTCCAGAAATATGAAAAAAATTGAAATCGGAGCAAAAAAATATTTTTTTTTACAAAAACGAACACAATACTTCCGATTTCTAATATTAGAAATTTCTCGGAAGTAATAATAGCAGTTTATTTCCGATCAGTAATACTCGTATACGGGTATTTTGAAGGGTCCCACTTGGGCTGAATTTTTTATTATTCATCCTTGATGGGGGTCGTGACCAAATCCAATGATTTTGAGGTGCTGATTATGAATTTGACATTGATTCTTAGATAACTGTTACTGTTGAGTCTCCAGTGGCCGAATTTGACTTATTTTCGATTTATAAGGAAAGTCGTGTGATGTCACCCCAGTTTATTATTTTTTTCTTCTTCACTCCCACTTTCTGTCTCTCACATTTTCTATTTCTATGTGACAAAGAATCAAATAATAATAATTACCTTAAGTTCCAAGGAAGTAAAATAATTTAAATGGAAAAACAAGTTGACCTCCCTGCAATATTTTTGAGTGCCAGTTAATAATTTACCACTTAAAGTGTTACCGGTTTTTATACCAGGCCACGGAGTACTTTGACGCGGTGTTACTTTTTAGTAAGGTTCTTTTAGTTCTTAAAAGGTGTTACTTTTTAGTAACACCTCTTTAGAAAAAAAAACACTGCCAATTATGGACTCTATACTTCCTCGTGATTGTTTCACATTGTTAACACGTGCCAATTTTGAGATTTTATACTAAATTACTTGTATCTCCAAAACGACTGCACCGATTTTCTTCAAATTTGTTTTATATGGTAGAAAATCGTTTTTTCTACATTCTAGAATCCACAAAAATTTCTGTATCGGCAAGTCGTGGTCCTTATTTTTTGACTTTTTTGTCCAAAATTTCGGATTTTCTTAAATATCAGAGTCTAATTATAATTAATTAAAAAATATATATAAATAGCCTATGTAAAACAATTATATGCATACACACACAAAATTTCATTAAAATCGGGTATACCGTTCACGAGATATAAGCGTTTAAGTAAAAAGTTAGTGGTCAGGCGCATGGGCTCTTTCACCAAGAACCGCTAGTACGAATTCGATGAATTTAAAATGGGACCATCTACAGAATGTCTCCTAGATGTGTGCAAAATTTCATCAAAATCGGTCGAGTAGTTTCCGAGATTTGCGCGTTACAAGGAATCGTTTTAACAGACCGACAGAACGACAGACAGACAGACCGACAGACCGACAGACAGACACAAAACCAAATTTGCTCAGGAGGTTATGAAACGTCCAGAAATCTGAAAAAAATTGAAATCGGAGCAAAAAAATATTTTTTTTTACAAAAACGAACACAATACTTCCGATTTCTAATATTAGAAATTTCTCGGAAGTAAAAACAATCAAAAATCGTTTTCTCTACTTCTATACGAGCTACGTAAGAACCAAAAATACTTTAGGATTTTCCTGGGCAAACATTGTATGGATGGTTCGAAATTCTTTTTTAAAATGTAGAAAAGTAATTGTAATAACGTTGTAATGAGAAACAAAGGGCCAACTAATTTTCGGGAAAACTTTAGTGTGTAATTAATTATTCATGTTCAGTACAGTGTGAGTAAAGAGAAGTAAGGCCATATGCTCTTTGGGGCGAACTATATCTTTTACTTCCGAGAAATTTCTAATATTAGAAATCGGAAGTATTGTGTTCGTTTTTGTAAAAAAAAATATTTTTTTGCTCCGATTTCAATTTTTTTCATATTTCTGGACGTTTCATAACCTACTGAGTAAATTTGGTTTTGTGTCCGTCTGTCGGTCTGTCGGTCTGTCGGTCTGTCGATCCGTCGGTCTGTTAAAACGATTCCTTGTAACGCGCAAATCTCGGAAACTACTCGACCGATTTTGTTGAAATTTTGCGCACATCTAGGAGACATTCTGTAGATGGTCCCATTTTAAATTCATCGAATTCATACTAGCGGTTCTGGGTGAAAGAGACCATGCGCCTGACCACTAACTTTTTACTTAAACGCTTATATCTCGTGAACGTTACACCCGATTTTGATGAAATTTTGTAAGAACATGCAAATTACTGTTTTACTTAAGTTATTTATATTTATTTCTAAATTAATTATAATTTGACTTTGATATTTAAGAAAATCCAAAATTTTGGACAAAAAAGTAAAAAATAAGGACCACGACTTGCCGATACAGAATTTTTTGTAGAATCTAGAATGTAGAAAAAACGGTTTTCTATCATATAAAACAAATTTGAAGAAAATCGGTTCATCCGTTTTGGAGATACAAGTAATTTAGTATAAAAACTCAAAATTCGCACGTGTAAACAATGTGAAACAATCACGAGGAAGTATTGTGTCCATAATTGGCAGTGTTTTTTTTCTTTCTGAAGTCACTTGGCCTAGCGGTTGCATGCTCGGCTTACACTCCTGGTGACCCGGGTTCGAATTCCGGTGGGGTCGAAATTTTTTCGGCTCTGTACATTTTGGATGTCGGGGCCTAACCTAGCCTCGTGAGGACAATGGGGGTAGTTGTAGAGTGGACAACGACCAGTGGCGGCATTACGAGATAGATATTGGAATATGACGGTTTGAGATATGATGCATTAGCATTCTTCTTTTAGTATAATTTGTGCTAAATAAATGCAATGACTCCTTTTCTTGACGGACCCTGTATGTTAATTATTAATAAAATATAGGTAAGGTGGTTTTTATTACAATTTCTCAACTTGTGAATCGTAAACTCTGTAGGTATTGTGAGACACCGGTAGCTGTTACATAATTATTATACAGAATGTTTCTAAAAAGGTGGCCACCCCTTCGTAACTTTTGAACGCGATGGAATTTTTAAACTCTGTAAATTTCTAAAGATAGGAAGTGTCCTATGGTCCATCCTGTGGTCATACTTTTTTGGGGCCCCGACCGGCCCTTCCGACCTTTAGGCCATGTTTTTTCATTTTTCTCGCGAATTTTAAGAGGAATGCCTTATTTTTTATTCCTGTTCATTAAAGCTTAAATTAGGCTGAGAACAAATAAGCTTTTAAATTTTTCAAAAACCTGGTAGGGTGCAAATTTCAAAACTGTTACACCCCGTATTCTAGCGACTATTTAATTTTGTAGTGCAATTTTTATTTACAAAGGTTCACAATATTGTTTTGCATTGTATATAAATCACTTTGCACCCTACCAGCTCCACCCCTGACAAGGTTTTTGAAATTTTTAAAATCTTATCATTCTCAACCTAATTTAGGGTTGAATTTTCAGGAATAAAAATTATGGCATTCCATTTAAAAATCGCGAGAAAAATGAAAAAATATGGTCTAAAGGCCGGAAGGGCGAGCCAGGACCTAAATAATAATGATCACAGGATGGGCCATACGGCACTTCCTATCCTTCCGAACTTTACAGAATTGAAAAATTCCATCGCGTTCAAAAGTTACGAGGGGGTGGCCACCTTTTCTGAAACATACTGTATATTTTACTCACTGTACTTCAAAAAGGGTGTTTTAACAACATAGTAGGTATGTAGAGAAGAGTTTACTTATCTAACTAATTTCTTCAATGATAATGCAACTATTGATTATCTAAATATGTACTTATGAGTATATCTTTCCACTTTCCTAAAAACAATAGCACCTTACAATTTTGATGCCATTGAAAAAATATGGAAAGAAAATACAACACTATAAAAAAAAAAATGGATAAAAATAAAACAAAATACTCACCTGGTATACCCTAAACAGATACATACTCACTATCTATTTATTAGTATTCTTCTATGATTTTTTTTTTTTTTTTTTTTTCTTGTCAACATGTCAACAACTAGAATTGAAGTTCATTTCAGCCCGTTCCACTTTCTATAATATCTTTTAATTTTCTTATATCTACTTACCCTCTACTCTGTCAAAGTTCTCTCTCTCTTTTTTTTGTATATTGTATATCCTATATTTATGTATTGTACTGACGATTGACTATGTCCACTTGTGGACCATAAGGTCTATAAACACTAATAAAATAAAAATAAAATATACTTATCTAACTAATTTGTTGAATGATAATGCAGGTATTGATTATCACAATATGGAACTTCCAGAAATGTCGCTGTTGGGTACGGTATAACTATAGTAATAGTACCATAAGAGAAGTCCACCCCCACAGAAGGTCATGAGCTTTTTTTTTGGCATTGGTTATTCTCCTTATCATGGGAATTTGCCATACTGCCACTGTGCTCGTGTTACTACATATATTGATATTGCATTAAAGACAGTTCGTTTATTATTATTAATTGACGAGTATATTGTTTGTAGTTTAAAAAAAATAATAGTATAATTATATTAATTATGTATCCCCATATGCACGTGGGTTTTGTATTATAAGCTCTCATGAGCTTCAGACTGTTCAAAATAATGTTTTCATGATGTCTATAAAAAATTAACAACAATCAAGTTTTGTTGCAGATGAAAAATAAAACAACTATTAATTTAAAATTAATAAAACGGGTTAAAATTGTTTTGATTATCTAAATATGTACTTATGAGTATACTTTTCTAACTAATTTGTTGAATGCTAATGCAAGTATTGACTATCTCAATATAGAACTTTTTTTAAATTAATAAAAAGTTTTAAAATTAATAAAACAAAGAAAATTTTTACGCCGTTTGCCCCGCCCACCGCCGTGTTGATGCCGAAGTTTCCTAAGAGCAAGTACTTCAAGCTCCTGGTATTCTTTCACTGCTTCGGGGTCCTCAGTCTGCCCAACTACTACGAGGTTGGGTGGAAGAACTGGGCGCACAGGAATGTCTACAGGAACGGCGTGTTCCTGTTGCAGATCCTGTTTATCATCTGCCAAACCATACTGACCTTCCGCTTTGCTGTGAACGAAACATCGCAATTCCTACAGAGGTAAGATAAACATTTCATGTTTTTTTTTTTTTTTTAATTGAATATTAATTTATAGAGAGGTCTGTAACATTCAGAGTCCTTGCCCCTCTACCCTCTAGCTATAACAAAATGAAGAATTTACATGTGATTTATGCACATGTCATGTTTAGTTTTTGTAAACACCACATGACCACAGTTAAGTCCATGAATCTAGTCAAATATTTGTTTCCTTGTATAGTGCTAGAGACTTTCAACCAATCACAGCGCATTATAGCCCGACTTAAATAATGTCTTGTTTAATAATAACAGGATTACAACTAAAATATTCCAGACCGGGGGTTTCCTAATTTGCTGATTCAAAAGAAAAACCAGCGCGGATTCTCTTGTTATAGTATCTACATTCTACAAATCTGCATGCATGGTATGGCACATGTAATTAGGTAGTCCCTCCAGACCGTCCTTGAAATCGGAATTTCGACCAATCAGAGCAGACTATAATCAGACTTGAAGAACTTCTCTTTGTTGTAATCTTGTTTTATAATTCGGCCCTGAGTCACCGGGCCGAGTTAAGTAGCACACTAAGCTTGTGCGCATGTGGTGACCTGGGTTTGAATCCTGGCTGGGTAAATGTCCGGGGTCCTCTCATGCATCGTGAAGAAAAATGAGTAGCAATTTGAATGGATAGCAACCAGTGGTGGCAGAGAATGAATGTGTTACCTACTGGGGAATATGTATTCCTAGGTCCTAGAAAAACATGTCAACCTACGTTTGGTTTCCCTAGATCCTTGGTGAACATGATCCTGATAATTTTCCCTGAACCCTAGATCCTGAAATATTTTCCTGGATCCTTGGGTAATATTTCAACCTACCTCTGGTTCTGAACATGGAATCTTCTGCATGACATTTTTTTTCTTTAATATTATGGGTTTAACGTCGCTTTCAACTGCAGGTCATATCACGACGGAGGTGTTATCCTCCATTTGAAGGAAACTCACAAACCTGCTACTACCAGCCTGGGTTAGGCTGGAATGCCAGCACCACGAAGTCTTCACCTCGCTGAACGTTGCTTACTTCGATGATCCTACAAGAACCGGTGAATTCAAAGTGACATCGCCGCTGGCTAGTCTGACTTTGGCTAGAATATCATCGTTTTTTTATAGCATGTTCGACATTTTCTTGGCTATCAAACACGAAATTTTTCCAGGTTGCTCGAATCTTGCCTATTGTATCTGACCACTATTTCCGGCTTGGTCTTCTCCATGAAACTGGACTCCACCTTAGCCCTGCTGCACACAATGGACGCCCAGTTCTCCAGAGCGGACCGGAAAATCTACAGCAAATACCGCCAGAAAGAATCATTTATTTTGTCCTACTATGCAGCTACTTTGGGGAGCTTTAATGCGCTTCTCATTGCAGATGCGTTGTTCCCTTCAGCGGTGAGTTTCCACTCTAATACGTCCTGAGTTTATGACTCAAGTGTGCGAGATTTTTGGAGCCTCACTTGGTGTTCGACTTGATTTGACGGTTGTACCTTATTAATAGTGATAGGAGTTTTCAGTTCTGATATCAACGAATGGATGCATTTTTCCTGGAACATCCTGTTAAAACGATAAAATTAATATTTACCTTTTGTTGTTATTTTATTACACTTACAGTTCAGTACCTGGGTCATTTTCATTTATCTTGGGCATATCAAGTCCGCAACCTTTCTCCTTTAATAAATGTGAAAATAATAGGGATATATGACTAAAATCTATTTGATCACATAGGAAACTATTTTTTATATAAATTACAATAATAAATTGTCTTTTAAACTAATGTGGAGACTCAAAATTGCCAGTTATGTAAGTAACGTTCATGATATTTTAGGTGTCCCTTAGTCTAAGATTTTACTGTGTCTGATAGAAAAAAATGCATTTCTCCCCATTATTTTCACCAAAATCCAATATAAATGAGAAAAATACAGTTTATTTAGGATGTGACCATTAGTTTTCATAACTTTACAGACGTGTAAAGTTGTGTCCCTACGAAGAAAAAAAAAATCTCCGTCATGAATGTTACCCCCAAAAAAATGTAAACCATTTTGAAAAACCCTTAGAATGAGAAGCTAGCAGCTGCCGCCATTTTGCTTCTTACAGTTTGTAGTCACTGTGGCAGAGCGAGTTAGCGCGCTAGGCATTGCACACATGGTGACCTGGGTTCGATTCCCAGCGGGGGAGGATTTTTTCTGCTCTGTACTTGGATGTTCGGGGTCCACTCATACCTCGTGAGGAAAAATGAGTAGCTGCTTTAATGTGAAGCAGCGTCCAGTGGCAGAATCTTAGGCAAAAAAATAATACAAGATATTGTAAATTAAAGTGGTAAAGTCCTATGATTCTGCGCTACCCACTAAAATTGTGACATAATACCACAAAAGAAAAAGCATTATTATTATTATTACATTGTTTTTGTTTTGAAATTTCCTGTCAGTTGGATGTTGGATGCAGTACAGTGAGGGACAATGGTGGGTCTAATTTTTATTGACAAGAACGTTACGCGGTTTTTTAAATAAATTGTAATGATTCTTTAATATATAATGTATTTCTTTAATTCTTCTGCATGTCCTCTTTCCAATCAAATATTTTTTTTTGTAAAGTGAATATTCTTTTATTGAGAAAAGATTGTTTTAGTGGCGTGTTACTCATGAACGTTACCGTCATGAACGTTACCCGTGGTCATGAACGTTACCTGGTACGTTAAGTTTTTGTAATTTTGTGTGAAGAGGTAGCTGCTAGAAATATTCTAAATGAAAGCTTTTGCTCAAAGGTATTTGTCTTAGTCTTCTGAGCCTAAAAATTGTTTAGGAAAAAGGTAACGTTCATGACTTGAAAAAATCCAATTGCCCAAGATAAATGAAAATGACCCACCTAGTCAAATACATACCTACATCAGTCACAAAAGAGTCGGGTCAAAATTTATGTAAAATGGCCTGGTTTGGACTATTTTATTCTTAGTCTGGCTGGGGGACGTTAAACAGGGAGAAGACTAGTGTCTCGCTAGAGGACTATAAACAGAGAACAGTCTAGCCAACTCTTACAAGCCAGCCTAGCTTGCAGTTTTCTAAGGGTTTAATGGCTTATAAAGAGAAGTCCAAGTCCTCATGATGGTTGACCGCACATAAAAATATGTGGTTCAGGACGAGCCAACTTTGAAATAAAGTTGGCTGGAGACCATCACTCACCCCTCCAGCTGTAGACAAGCTGGTTACAACAACAACATTTTGTTCTTAATTATTTATATTTATTCGGATAGTTACCTAATGAGTTCTTACCTTATGTGAACGCTGAAGTTAACTCTGATCAGCTAGTTTATTATAATGACGTTTAAAGCCTTTTTGAAGCTAAACTCCGTGCTGTGACGGTTGAGACTACTCCTCGTAGTCCAGGTTTCCGGCCCTACTCTACTCAGGCTGAGTGATGTTAATGTGAGTAGCCGGTACGATTTCCAGCAAGTGGATTGCAAAACCCCCGTCCTGACTGTCTATCTCAATCAGGACGTTAAAACCAAATGGAATCAACTGGTCACACTATATCTAATTAGGTCGCAGTGTTAATTGTAAGGGTTTCACTGAAAACCGTACAACCAGGTCAGATACTCATAAGGACTTTTGATTTTGTGTCGCCCTCAAGAAAATAACCACGAATACCACTATCCTTGGAACCAAGGTCTATCTATTCAAATTTTCTTAATTCCAGGAAACAGTGGATCTCATGGCAAGACTGTATCATCGTACAGAACCAGTTAGACTATTCCCAGTCATGATTTGGGTACCCCTGATTGACACTAACCAGAAGATTACCTTCGTCATCTTGTACTTGTTGGAAATATACAGCGTCCTGATCTGTGCAATACTGACCACGCAAATTCTGGTGATTTTATTTATTTACACTTTACCTATTTTTATTTTTTACAAAACAATCATCAATACAAAACAACACAATCAAATAAAAATACGAGGTTTGGCTATTAAGTTCGTAGACGCAAGGCGCTACGCAAAAGCTGTTCATGCTAGGAAGATATGATGAACATGTTTAGAAAGCTTCAAGTCTTGTGTTTTGATTGATAGCTGTCATATGCCTGTACTGTAATTAGTTCTGTTGTAATAGCCCGACGCGCAAGACACCTTTTTTAATTTTGCCGGAATTATGATTGATACAAACGTTGAGCAACGAGTGATTATTGAATTTTACGTAAAACTTGCAGGTAAAACTTTTTCTTTGTTAAAGACTGTGTACCAGGAGTCATGTTTGAAAAGATCAACGCTTTATAAGTGGTTTAAACTGTTTCAAGGTGGTCAGGAAGATGTTGAGGACGATCCACGTCCTGGTCGCCCCCAAACCTCAAAAACTGATGAAAACATTGAAAAAATTGGTGTTATGATTCGTTCTGACCGTAAATTAACTCTAGGACTAATGGCTGATACACTTAAAATTAATAGATAATGTGTGAGACAAATTTTGCACGAAAATTTCAACATGACAAAAGTTTGCGCAAAAATGGTGCCATGCACTGAAAAAAATTTATTGTAGGGCTTACTAAAACTTTAGTAAATTTCACAAGGCTTAGGGTTGATTGAGTGACAGCAAAATGTTTTGTTAAGATTACAAATCAAATTTCGTAAACTCTATTTAGTAAAGATAATGATATCTTTCGTTCATCCAACAAATTTATGTTTAGTTACTTTTACTAAACTCATCATTGTATTTTTGACAAGAAAAAATTCCATTGTCTTTACTAAAGTATTTAGTAAGATCTCAAGCATGCATTCATAATGCTTACGAATCATCTTGTTATGCTTATTAAGGTTGTTTCTTTCAATTTGTTGAATTTACAATACTGTTTAGTAAAGTTTACAAAATACTTCATTAGTCCATTCAATCGACTCAGTATGGCTTATGATAGTGTTTTATAATTTTAAACATAGTAATAGTTGATTTAACAACCAGACTTGTTATTGCTTACGCCAGAGATTGGTTAAATCTACTGAACTGTTTAGTAAGTTTAAGCAAAGTATTTCGTTCACACTATTGACTCGTTTAGTTAACCTCACGAACAATATTAGTAAATTTTACTGATAGTTTCAGTAAACTTTGCTGATAGTTTCAATAAACTTCACTGATAACCTCAGTAAACTTCACTGATAATCATAGTGAACTTCAAAAACGCCTGTAGTAAACTTCTACAACAATGTCAGTTACTAAGTCATTATGAGAAAATAATTCAAAATATAATTGCAATAATTTAAAAATAGGCGTGTATGTAACACTTTTATTGAGAAACACAGATTCATTATTTTGTTTAAAATGCAATAAGAGACATTTAAAATACATACAATTAAAGTTTTAAATGATGAAATAACTATGCAAAATAGAGTTTTAAAAATTTAAACCTCTTAAACACAAAAATCATTTTTTATTATATAAATAAAAAAGAATCACCAAATTCACACGTCTCACTTACACAACACACTAAGTACCTACACATCAACCACATTAACATAACCAACAAACACAGACTTAGACAACACATCAAACAACCAAAATCTCACACCACCTATCAACCAAATCCAGACTTACACAAAACACCCAATAACTAAACTTTCACAATACCTATCAACCCAAACCACACAAAACATCTACGAATAAACCCAAGCATGACATTATTAATATTAACTATGTAAATATTAAAATTAACTGTGTATTTAGATATTAACGTTCTCCAGTGGACGTTAATATTTAAATACATAAATCAATTTGATTTTGAAAAAAAAAAACAACAATACCATTTTAAAAAGATATGACGTAATAATCACAGGGCCATCTCAATCAACATAAACAACTGAATCTGAAATTGATTTCGGTATCTATTAATTGTTGTAGATCTTTTGTCTCTCTCGTCTCTCGACACACGTGTTTTAGCAAGAATTTTGTTCAATCTACAATTCTGTTTAGTAAATCTAATCAAAGAGTCTTGTAACCGTCATTGACTAGGGGTGATTAACAAAACTTTCGTTGGGACTACAAATGATTTTCATAACGACCGAGTTTTACAAAAAAAATTAGTAAACTTAGCTAAACAAATCTGTCAGAAATCTAAAACCGTATGGTTCATTTAACAAACATGTTTTGTAATTTTAGATAAAATCTTGTTAAACCAACGAATACTGTTTTGTGTATTTTATCATATATAAATCTGGTAAGAGTAACGATTTTTGTTTGTTAATTATCAGACATGTACTAATCAGGTGGTATTTTTAACAGAATAATTTTATTAGATTTAACCAAACTTTTTGTAAATCTTACCAATATATTGGTAATAGATCCAGCAAAACAGAACTTGGTAAGCATAACTAATGTTCTGATTGCGGTAATTAACACGTTAGTTGGTTTTACGATCAGACGATTTACAAGAATTGATTGATTATTCTTACGAACGCCCAAGTAAAATCTCAAATGACTATTAGTGGGATTTATCAATTTCTTGTTATTTTAACGAAATTTTTGATTAAAAATCCTTTACAAAACTGTTTAGTAAAAACGAACCTAAAATTTTTTTCAGTGTGCGCCAGTCCACAGTGCCTTCTCCGTGAAGACGTTTCTATCCAAGTACAACATCCCAATGTTGGAACACCCTCCTTAATCACCCGACCTGGCCCCGTGCGACTTTTACTTATTCCCAAAAATCAAATCTACCCTGAAAGGTACCAGATTTGACAGCGTAAATGACGTTAAGAAAAAACCGGCAAAAGTCTTGAAAGGCCTCTCACAAAATGACCTCCACCACTGTTTCGATCAATGAAAAATTTGCTTAGAACGTTGTAGGGATAGAGGAGGGCAGTACATTGAAGGGGATAACTACTAAAGTTGGGTAAGTTAAACACACATCGTTTTATGGGAAGATTCTACGAACTTAATAGCCAAACCTCGTATATACAAAAAAATATGAAACATTATTAACTATTATTTATAATTCTTTTGTAATCCGGGGCGAAGTTAATGCCTTAGGCATTCTCTGCCACTTAACCCCGATTTTCTTTTGTGGTAGTAGCTACGAGCTATCTCAGTTAGTAATCTGTTGGTATTTTGTAAATTGTGTGCATAATTGACACAGATTGTATGTCTTGCTCCATAAGTCGACTTTGTGACAGTCTAAATTCACCGCTCATACTGTTGTTAACGTCATAAGCTACATTACTCTTCGATATATCCTATAGCTGGTTTGAAAGAAGATATAGTTTTTTGTGTTATGTCTCTTTTGACACTCCAGATTATTAGAGAATTGTTTACAGAAACTTTTTCTAGCTTGTCGTAGTCCAAAATCATTTCTGATTTGGTACCTTCACTACTGACCATCATGAGATTTTTTTTTTTACTTAGTCAAGTCTGGGATTTTTATGTGTCATTTCATCCGTCTTTAGTTAGTTATTTACACTTACACGTGAAAACTATAGGAATTATTTTTTGAATTCTCCCCATGCAGGTAATGGAGCTAGTGTTTACCTTGGCGGTCGCAGGTCAGTTTGAGATGCTGTGCACCTATGTTAAGCAACTGGGAGCCGAGCATAGGGATAAGGAGGGGAGACTCATTCGCTACACGGATATTGTGCAAGGAAGCTATCGTCTGGAGGAGGAGGACGAACTATCTGGGTATGTTCAGGAGAATCAAACCCAGATATGGGTGAGCCAGAAAACTAGGCATTTGTGCAAATAATTTGCTCGCGAACATTATGGACGTATACCTACAAGCAATGCATACACAGGCTAGTTGTACAACAAACACTGAAAAAATATTAGTCATCCAGCCACAACAAACACTGAACATTTGTTGGTCATGAGACTCTTTAGCACATACACAAGACTTCACAAGAAGGTATCGATGATCTCGCGAACAGATTTTAACAGGAACTTTTTGTGTTCAAGTATTTTCTACAGACATCAATGTTTGCGCAAATAGCTCGCCCCCTTTTCTTTCCATCTTAGTTGGAGTTGGACCTTTGGATGGATAAGTAAATGGAGAAGTCATAACTTTTATCTCATTGGTAATAATTCTGTCCCATAACAGACTATCCAATAAGCTCCAACATCTGTCCCATAACAGACTATCCAATAGGGCTCCAACATCTGTCCCATAACAGACTATCCAATATGGCTCCAACATATGTCCCATAACAGACTATCCATTATGACTCCAACAGCTGTCCCATAACAGACTATCCAATATGGCTCCAACATCTGTCCCATAACAGACTATCCCAGTTTGCTAATATTTACCTTAAATTCAAAAGCATGTAAGAAGAAATTTTAAATTGTTATTTGTGTGATTTAACCTTTGATATTATATTATTTTTAATTTCAGATGTTCAAAATATAGAGGTGATATCTCATTAATGGGAAAATTTAGGTGTAAACGGAGAAAATTTCTTCAAGCGGTTGATTACGAAACGCATTTCATGAGGCAGATTCTATTGCGCCAGCAGGTTTTATTCGCATTCATTGACAAGGTGAGTCATTGCCATTTTTCCATATTTACCTATCTCGTACTCTAGATACAACAGCACTCTAGTCTAAACCAGCGGTAAGAATAGGGTAATTTTAATTCAATCCCCAGCAGGGTAGGATTTTTTCTCCTCATACCTCATGAGAAAAAACGAGTAGTTACCTACTTGTATGGTTGACGACCAGTGGCGCCATCACCGGAGTATAAAGAATAATATTAAATTATTTGAAAAGGTGAAGGAGGCTCTCAGTAATGCTGCGTCACCCACAAAAATAGTGAAGAGGCCTTGTGCTTCACCACAAAGAAATCAAACTTTCACCGACCTCAGTGGCTTGATCGATAAGGCGGCGGACTTGTGTCTTGGAGGTCGGTGGTTCAAGTCCCGGTTTCAGCATAGTTTTAGTAAAGCGAGTTTGAGTAGTTGCGATATCACGAAAGTGATTAACACAAATAATATCATCATATCATCATAGGGTGGCGTCATTGTGAACGATGGTAGCCAGACAGTGGAGGAATGACTCAGCACTTCTACCACTGTCTTTACAAGGAGGCTAATAATTGACAAGGGCCCCCAGAACCAAGCCAATGCTGGTCTACTCCCTGTTTATAGTCCCCCAGCCAGACTGCTGGTCTACTCCCAAATAATGTGCTACAAAAGAAAAAATATTGTTTATTTATTTATTTATTTAGAAACACTTTATTAGTAGAACATAAATATATACAGACAAATAATGGAAAAAGTAAATATAAAAATGACAATAATAATAATATAAACAAGAAAAAAATAAATAAAATATATACATATGTCCTAACTAAAGGGCGGGGTTATTGCCTATGGCAATCTCTTCCACCCAACCCGTATTGTTCTCCCCCCAGTACTACCTCATCATCATCCCCGTCATGGACGCCATCACCCCCCCTGTCCTCTGCATCAGCATGATCAGCTTCTACCAGGTCTCCATCATAGACACCCTGTCTCGCATCACGCAGGGCAAGATAGTGGTCGAGTTCCTCTGTCTCATGATCTGCACATCACACATGATTGACGAGAGCCTGCGCGTTAATCAGAGCTACTTGTCCCTGGCGCATGCGCTGTACGGGAGCCAGTGGTACCGCCTGCTGTCGGTCCACACCCAGAGGGGCGCCCTCCTGATGCTCAGGTTCTGTCAGAGGGGGCGGCACTTGCGACAGCTGGGTGGCATCTTCACACACAACCGCGGGTTCTTTCTCAACGTCTTGAGGAGACTTTACGCCTTCGCTAATTTCCTACGACTGAAATCCAGATAAATGATAAATGCCCGCAGAATGGGTATATATTGACGAGCCGAGCTCTATTTACACAAATAATATTAATAATCAAAGGATAAAAATAAAGAAAGGTTACAAAAATACTAATAATAAATCACAAGGGTAAACTAAAGTTCATAAAATATACCTAGAAAGTACCACAAAATAGAAAATTGGGAAATAACTTTTCTGAATGTGAAGAAAAAAATGTGAAAAAAAAAATGTGATAGAAACTTTTGGCACTGTCTGATTAGCCAGTTCAAACAGAATCCAAAAACAGCGTTGATGGCAACTTAGAGTAGCTACTTTTTGACTTAAAGATTTCAAATAAAAAAAAGTATAAATTTTCTCTATGTTGTACCTACATGTACATAGACTAATAACACCATAGATATCACAAATTAAGTAATTACTACTAATTATTTATCTATCTTTTTTATGCAGGTAAATTTAACTTATATTGCACTCATCCTTTATATTCCTTCAGAATGCCATAACGTCACAAGGAATAATTTCACATTGATAAAAAAAAAAAAAAAAAAAAAATGTAGTTGGTACCTACTCTAGAAATGTTTGACTAAAGAGATAGATGGATGTATGCAGAGAGAAAAGAAATCCAATCTTTCATAATGTACCACTTTCAATTTTAATTGGAAATTTTACAATAATATATATTTCCTAGAAGAAATTGCAATAAAAAAGAAGTTTTTCAAAATCAGAGCTTGGAATTTTTAGCCTACGGGCCACTTGTGATAAACAAAGACCAAGAGAGTAACAAGAATCTTATTACTAGATGACAGGTAACTTGTCAAAGAAGTAGGTATTGTTAACATTACCTATTGGATAGCGGTGGACTGGAAACAAAGAAAGATAATGAAAATAAATACAATACAATACAATACTCTGTTCATCCTGCAAGAATGAGACTAAAGAGTCCCTTTACTCTCACAGTTTAAAGAAGTCTCATTTATTGGTGTAATAAATTGACGATTTATGTAAGAAAAATAAATTAAAAGTGTAGGTGTAGGTATTAATAAAGATGAAATTAAAATTTTGGTTTTCCCATGTAAAGAAACGCATCTAGAAGCCGGGAGCTGCCAGAGTCACCATTCGAAGGAAATTTTCAAACATGTTACCCTCATTAACCTCACCCAGCCAGGTTTGGGCCAACACCACGAAATTTTCAATCTAAGGATGCCTCTCAAAGTAGAAATTATAAAATTAAAAGCAGCACCTTTGCTGGTTTTTCCTGACCCGAGGGTTATGTGGTCTATAATACCTATGAGTAATGATTAGCAAGTGGATTTCCAGCCGTAGGGTAATGGCTGGGTAAAAAAGGTAATCGCGTGATGGAAGTGTGAGTAATTAGGTAACCAGCCACTGGTAGTCAAGTGGTTAAGGCGCTAGTCTGGTAATCCAGGTAGCGTATAGGGACCCGTTGGTTCGAATCCCATCCAATGCATGAATTTTTCCTCAATAATTTGAGTATATGACCACATTATAAGAGGAGTCTGAGGGTTAGGTGGTAGAAAATGCTATAAGCATTAACCTCGCCTGGTGGTAACCTTCCAGTAAAGAGTACCTAGCTATTATAATAATAGCTGAATGGTTGAGGCTTAACCTGGAAGTAGGTGGTTCGAGTCTTGTCTCGAATCATCTCCGCTGTAAATTAATATTAGGAGAGAGAAAAAAATGTTTTATTTATATTAAAAAAAAAAACAATAAAACGAAGAATGAGAAGAACACTAAAATATACATAAGTAATTA
>CM044961.1:13653397-13775897 GCA_024516035.1 Bactericera cockerelli
AGGATTAAAGCTAGACCCTCCCTCAAGAAATGAGTCCAAAGGAATGGAATGAGAATTTCAGTTAGGCCAGTTTGAATGCTTGGAACTACTCTTGTTTTTTTGTGATTTAAACACATTTACATTCTATAATCATGTACATCTAGTACAACTTCTCACTTTTCTGTTTATACTGATAGGTACTGATAATATGGTAGCCTAAAATTTAGGCTATTTACCGAGAATACAGTCCAAATTTTATGTTCTTTTTTTAATTATTTTGACAAAGAAATGTGCAATTTACACCTATCATCTTCCATGCGAAATCGAATTTTTCGCCAAACATAGATTTCTTTATTTGTGTCTTTTTAATTCCCCGCGATAAATCTTGTTAGTAAACACAGAGCCAAACAATAGACCTGGAAGCCTTATTCCTCTTGTAAATAATAATTGGAACATTTCTGTCCATAATTTATTGCTTTAGCAAAGAGATGAAGTTGCGAAATATACTTTAAAACAAATATAGATATCCAAGTTTGGTCTGAAAAAATGTAATGTAAGAAATGATAAAAATAAATAAAGAAGAAGAATCAGAGTTAATTGAACCAATTAACCAAACAGAACGGATCGCTTTCAAAAGTTCAAACAAGTTCAGAAAATAAATTAGTTTTTAACCATTGTTGTATAGTAGGTACATGTGTTATAGAGTCATTAATCAATTAAACTCTGCAAAAAAAAAAATTGTTCTGTAGTTCGGCTCAAATAATTTCATTATGGGAAGCAAATAATCAGTAATTTGGCTTGAGTTTCGAAATTAGGTGACAGATATTACATTAGAAGGCTTAAATTAATGCGGCTCTTTGTAATTATTCGCTTTAGGGTTTTTTTCGTTAAATGTTTTTGGCAAATGCATAAACATTACATTTTTGGACATTAATTGCTAATACAGAGAAAAAGGAAACTTGGCCACAGGTACTTTTCGGTCTATCAAGTAGTCTTCGTGGCAGAGTGAGTTAGCGCGCTAGGCATTGCACGTAAGGTGACCTGGGTTCGATTCCCAGCGGGCCAGAATTTTTTCTGCTCTGTACTTGGGTGTTCGGGGTCCGCTCATACCTCGTGAAAAAAATGAGTAGCTGCTTTAATGTTAGCAGCGAGCAGTGACGGTTTTAAAGATATTGGGATATTAAAGATAGGTACGGAAAAGTCCTATAATTCTGCGCTACCCATTAAAATTGTGATATTATAGCACAAAGAAACACATTTTCTTTTCTATAATATTTAGTATATCATAGGTTGGTCAACTCTCTCTTCAGAATCTATCAGTCAGAAATCTTATGCTATAATATTCAAAGTTTGCTGAGTAGGTATATGTAGGTATGCTGAGTAGGTATACATATCTAGGTATATTTGTCTGCTATATACTTAAGCATTCTATGATTATACTAAGCTACTAATCATTCTTTAATTGATCATATTTTTCTTTTGCAAAGTAGTTGTGTAGCTTAGCTTTGTCGCATAATTTTTCATGTTTATATTATATGCATGTTATTTGTACATGCTCTATCCATGTACCTTTATCTCAACATGATAGATATATAAATGTTATTTGTTTTTCATGTGTACAAATTGTGCTTGTTGTCACTATGAATCCCTATTACATGTTTCATGCATGTAAGAGTACATTAGCACATGCTATTTCATGTTATATGCGTGTATATGTACAATTGTACATGGTGTAATCCTTATAGCACTTGCTCTTCTGGCAAGCTGTTGCATCCACTGTCCAAGATAATGGATCGGTAATCCGTTTCTTCACCCGAGATTATATCCACGCGAGAGATCCGAGATAAATCATCAAGATAAAGCGAATGACAAGGAATTAATAACAGATACTAAGTAGGTAGTTACTCCAACGTTCGACGTACGACATGATTGAAGAAAGTACTTGGTTTTTTATTTCCCTAGTCCACAATAGACCAAGTACTTGTCTACTTATGAATTTTGTTTCTGAGGCATATCGTCCCCGCAACTGGTTTTCATGCTATTTTTTTTTTTTTTTTTTTTTAATTGGTAACTTTCAGCACTCTAGACTAGACTCGTATCCAGAAGAGAGGGAGTTTGAGGAAAAAAACCCCTCTTGAATTTCAAGGAACCCTTGAAAAACTTCTTATTTTACCCTTAGTTGGTACGTCCAACAAACCAATTAACATTTATTATTATCTGACCTGGTTGTAGGGTTTTCGGTGAAACTCTTACCATTAACACTACGACCTAATTAGATCTATTTAGACCAGTTGATTCTATTTAGTTTTAATATTCTGATTGAGATAGATAGTCAGGACGGGAGTTTTACTTCCCATTCGCTGGGAATCGTACCAGCTATCCACATTAACCTCACCCAGCCTGAGTAGGGCCAGAAATGCCAGCCTCACGTGTTTGAAGGGAACAGAATTTAATTCGAAAAATCTGCCCCAACCGGAGATCGAACTCGGGATCTCTGGGCTACGGCAATCAAATCGATTTTCTGATTATCATTTACTAAGGCAGGTCGTACACTGAAGAAACGCGTTTCACGAAACGCATTTCTTGAAACGTGAAATTTGGATTTCACGAAACCGATAGATTGAAATACACAGAGGCGCGTACATTGAGATACAAAAAACTACAGTTTCTAGAAATGCATGAAACGCGTTTCGTTGAAACCGAAATATTTGGTTTCGTGTGATTCAGTTTCGTGTGATCTCTCGGTGATAAATTATTAATTAATATACAGGGTGTATGAAAAAAAAGGAGCCAGTCAAAATATCTCGTCTATGGAAGCTATTTTCAGAAAACCCTGAAACATGTGTCTCATTATATGGAGGGGGAAACTTTTTCAGGGGTTTAATTTTTCATACTATTAACAGGGGTGGTCCCAGGGGGGTCAACTTTGGAATCTTAAATGGAACCACCCTGTTTGTAATATATTTCTGAAAAGTACTTGTCATTAAAAGTATTTTAAAACTATTTTGAGATTTTGAATCAAAACAGGGCCGGAGATATCGTACATTTCATTTCACATGTTTCAGTAATTTTTTTATAAGAAATAAATTGTATTTTGTAAAAAATAGTTTTTCAATTGAAATAATGAAACTTTCCTGCCTTTTTGATACCATTAGCTTTACCAGGAAAGATTTCAGGGGGTCAACTTTTTTTATTTTGTAAAAACCATCCTTTTTCGAGTATAATTTGTGAGAAATAAATGCAATGATTCATGTTGTTCAATGTAAAATAAAACAGGGCCCGATTTACTTCAAATTAATGTGAAAAAATCCAAAACCCGCGTGCAGTACTAGTCTCCGGCCCTGTATTCAAGGGTACCTTAAATTTAGATTAAACAACAACACTCGGTGCATTTATTTAGCACAGACTATACTAAAAAAAGACTAGTTTTTAGACAATTAAAAAAAATGACCCCTTCCCTGGTAAAGCTAATGATATAAAAAAGGCATGAAAATTTAATTCTTTCAAATAGAAAGACATGTGCTTAACATTTTTTAACAAAAATACCATTAATTACTTATAAAAAATAACTGAAACCTGTGAAATGAAATGTACGATATCTCCGGCCCTGTTTTGATTAAAAATCTCAAAATAGTTTTAAAATACTTATAATCTCAATTACTTTTCAGAAATGTATTACAAATAGGGTGGTTCCATTTAAGATTCCAAAGTTGACCCCCCTGGGGCCGCCCCTGTTAATAGTATGAAAAATTAAACCCCCTGAAAAAGTTTCCCCCTTCATATAAGGATTTTCTGGATTTTCTGAAAATCGCTTCCATAGACGAGATATTTTGACTGGCTCCTTTTTTTTCATACACCCTGTATAATAGACCGTAGAGGTCTATTATATATTAATTAATTAATTAATTATTATTATTTTTTTTTCTACTCACAAAAAATGGACTTTCAAGTGAATCTGGTAGAGGCTGTAGAAAAGTATCCCTGCCTATATAATTAGAAGTTGAAAGAATATTCTAACAGGGACATTGTCCAAAGTAAATGGGAGATGGTGGCGCAAGAAGTGAACAGTACAGGTTAGTATTTTTCAAAGGTTTCTTATTTATTTATTTTTCATGTAGGTAGACAATATCATCTTCATCGGATGACATGAAGAACGAAACTGAACTAAAAAAGTTTCACCAATGTGCGCGGTCTAGTGAAATGCGTTTCGTGAAATCCGTTGCATGAAATACGTTTCACGAAACGCGTTTCTTCAGTGTACGACCTGCCTAAGTGTACATATTTTTCGCTCATTTTCAAAATGCAAAAATCAAAAAACAAATAAAACTATTTAAATACGAGTATAATATATAATGTACCCTACCTAACTAATAAATTGTACAATGTAGGTATATACCATGTATTCCTGTTAGCTTGATAGCTTTCGATTAACCAGTAATGGAATACTTATGTAAATCATCTATGATTTGAATATCATATAGATCGCTGAGTGTTAGTGAGTTAAAAGATAAAGTATACAAACATATTTTTTTCAAAATGAAATGGTGAAGATGAAGAATCTATAGGGGAATGTTCCCTTAATCACACCAGCTTTCAAATCGCACCACCACTGATGCTGAACTCGATATTTGTGGAGCTGTCTGGCGTTAAGAAGAAAAACTGCATGCAAAATAATGCAAAAAGTAATCAAAATATTTCCTTTTTTTAGTAAAATTTTCTTAACTTTACATATTTGTAAACATATTTATTAACATATTTGTAATATTTCAATTTAAAAAAGTTAGTTTTCATATCGTTTTAACAAGTTTTTAAACCCCATCTGGAAGTCTTAAATCGCACTAAGTAACTATTGGTCATACCTTCTAATATTTGAAAGAATGACCAACAATATTATTAATTATCTTTTTTGATTGAAAATTAATATTGCATATTTTGAGTAGCTTTATTGATAAGGCGGCGTTCTTATAACTGGAAGGTCCATGGTTCGAGTCCCAACAAATGTTAAAATTTAGCAGTGTCAGGTTTGAGTAATTGTGATTAACAGAAAATAAATGAGTACCTATATGTTATATGTATTATTTCGGCAATTAAAATTCTCTAAATACATAAGTGTGATAGGGAACATGGTCAGATTTAAGAATTAGATGGGTGCGATGTTTCAAAACTCGCACCATTTGGATTTTTTTTTTTTCTTCAAAAACGTCTATAACTTTAGGGCGGAATTAATAGACGTTTTTGTAATACCTCTGTGGCGCTAAGTCACGGATTGCGTACTGTGTAAGATAGGGAAAATCGACACTTACCAACGACTTAAGTTATTGATGTTGTCTATTAATTCCGCCCTAAGAGTAAAGGTCTTCTAGCCTTTTTTATACCATATCTAGGTTCTAAACTTAATGAAGATTGTAAATATTCAATTCCGGTTTAGATTTAGCAGTGGTAAATATTCTGTATAAACAAAAAAAAAAGTGGTGCGATATAGCCAAACATTCCCCTAATATTATTGGCAAAATAATGATACCTAGGTACACTATATATAGCTATGTACTTATAACAACAACAATTGTATATGCATAGATCATGAGAGTTAAAGTTGTTTGAAATTTGAATCCAATAACCGCCCACTTGTTGGAATAAATAACTGGAAAGTTCAATGCAAAATTTATTAATGGATTGACGGAATTGGTGCGATTTGAATTTCTTTCCTTCGATTTTTTTAAAATGATATTCAAAATTTAGAAGCCGTTACAATAGTGCTTGTGCATTGGAGGTCAAGGCGTGGATTTTGTACTCGAGTTCACTGGTTCGACACCATGTGAGGGATATAAAAAGTAGGTAATCAGATCAAATGAGAATTTCTTTCTCCATAAATTTTACCAGCTTTACATTATTCCGTGAATCCGTGCATTGAGCGTGCACTGGTGGGCAGGTGGTTAACGCGCTAGTCTGGTGGCGTAGGGATCTGTTGGTTCGAATCACATCCAATACATGAATTTTTCCTCATTTGAGTTTTTGACCACATACCTAATAATAAGACTCTGAGGGTTAGGTAGGTAGTAGAAAATGCTTTGAGCATTAGTCTCGCCCGGTGGTTACCTTCCATTAAAGAGTGTTATTATTATTTATTACGTATCGAAAAACAAATCAAAGAGCGATCTTAAATAGCTAGGGCCAAATGATAAAATAAGATTACAACAATGATAAGAGAAGACCCTTAAGTCGGACTTTCCACCTATCACAATGGACCATATCTCAGATTAGGGACCTTCTTTCTTTATTTTTTAGCAGAACTGAAACTTTCAACTCGAAATCTACTGCGCTAACCATTCCACTGTACTGAATCTGGATCAAATCTCTTACAATACTATCTACCTACCTCTCAGATGCCCACAACAATACTCAAACTGAAATTATCTCTCAAATCTCTTTATTATAATTTGAAATCCAGTCTCCAATAAAGTGACAGATCTACTAATACCAACCATCAACCGGGTACACCGCCCACGTTGGTATCCAACCTGATCTGGTGTAGTTGCCATTGTGGGTCACTCACTGGATTTCGGAAGATCACAAGTCGGAATACTTACTCTCTATTTGGCACCGGTCCAATTTATGTATTATAATATAGGGCACCCCCTCAAAATCAGGGGATCTGGCTCTCGTTCCAGAAACACTCTCCACTCTCAAAATCCCCGAATCTCCGTTTGAATCGTCACACAACGCACTCTGAATTGCGTTCAAATTAACCAATCAGAGTGCGTTGTGTGATAGCTGAAAGGGATTTTTGGGGATAATGAAAGTGCTTTCTGGAACATAGGTGTAGAAAACCTCTCGTTATTTTTTAAATCTGCGGTACCGTGTTTTCTCCAATAATTGAAATATTTTTTTTATTACCAACTCAATGTAATCCAGGTTTCATATTTATCCAGCGATGTCATCAATTATTGATCATCCGTTTTTTGATATTATATCTAGTCAAAACTTAAGGCTGAGATTTACAAAAGACTTTAAAAAATGAGTGTTTCACAGCCGTTTTTATTTTGCAGCCATGAAACAAGAGATACTTTAGCTTATGGTCTGTGTTTCTAAATCCCTCAATCATTTTAAAGCTGTGGTGCAGAGCAAGGAAAATGGTTAGCGGTTTGTCAGTGGTTCCAGTCTCTTTCGCTGGCGAATTCTGTAAGGGGATTTATTGTTTGCGATATCTTATGACTCATTTGATTTTTGAAAAATAGAGACAAACCTTTGGTCTTATTCTCGTTTAGGTCAATTTTTCTTTTTTTTCTTGTCCATTTTCCGAGAATTAACTGTTGAGATAGGATCTGGATGGTACTAATGAGATTTGTTAGAAATGTTCCCAGATTCTCAACGTCTGAGTCACTATTTGATAATTATTATGAGCCAATTTACTTTCCACAAGAATGTTTTGCTCATAAAAAAGAATTGGCAAAGTAATAATAATAGTTAGCTGATATCAGGATTGACCTTTATGGAAATGAACTTTTACGTAGTAGAGTAGCCATGCTATTGACTTCTGCATTCAGGATCATGCGTTCAAACCTCATGTAATGCCTAATATTGGTAGAAACATTCAGTAAATTATTGCTAGGACTAGGAGTCTAGGATGTCAGGGTTGACAACACAGGGAATCGAAGCCAGTACCTCCAGTCTTTTTTTTATTTCCAATAGTACAAAATTGAGTTATAATTTCGGCCCTACCCAGGCTGGGTGAGGTTAATGTGGTTAGCTGGTACAATTCCCAGAACCCCCGTCCTAATTCAGGACTTTAAGAAGAAGGAAAAGGATATAAAATAAAAGTAATCAATCTCATAAATAAACAATGAAAGACAATAAGTGCACTTTTGTAATTACCTATACGTCCTCCATTAGCAAGTTAGCTTATATTTTATATTATCCTGGTCGTTTTATCGGTTGTGGACCAGTATTTTGCTTTTATTGCAAATTGATGATTTTGAGTATATTTCTGAATATACCTACATAGTTTACAGGCAAATGGAACGGAGCGTATAAAACAACCAGACATTATTATTTTGATAATGTTACTGAAACTTCAAGTCGCCCCATAATTGACAAGAGATAATATGACTACAATATAAAGAGAAGAGCCGAGAAAGAGCTGGAGAGAGACAGAGAGGAAGAGAGAGAGAGAGAGAGAGAGAGAGAGAGAGGAGAAAGAGAGAGAGAGAGGAGAAAGAGAGTGAGGACGGGCTATAGACATAATACAAAGTATCTATACTTTTAAGTAACTAGGTAGGTAAGTATTAAGTTTAAACATGCTTAAAAAAAAAAAAAAAAAAAAAACATTACAACTTGCAAAAAAGCCAATTAGAAAAAGAAAGAAAAATTAATCAAAGAAGAGAAGAAGAAAAATTTCAGTCTCTCGCGTCGCGGACAGGCCGGGGAGGGGGCAGGTTTAAAAGTGCGACCTTCAAGTCTGTCCAGCGTCAGTTTCAGCCAAGCTTCACAACCGGTTGCATCATGCTTCTCTCCGCGCATGCGTCCTTGCCGCTTGTCTGCGTTTGCGTGTTTTACTTCGCGACCGCGCACAGTCTACCGCAGTACGTCACCGTTGACAATCCGAATGTCAAGTACAATGTCAAGTACTACCCTTTCCCAGGGGCGCCTCAGTACGTCGCCTACGCTCAACCCCTGCAGCACCGTTCAGCCAGCGTCAGCCCTTCGCCGCCATCCCCGCTTCCACCTCCCCTGTGAGAGCCGCGCCGGCCAAAGCCCAGATACCCGTCAAAGCCGTCCCCGCTAAGAAACCCACCAAGGTTGTCAAGAAGCCGTCCAGGTGGTGAAACAAGTCCAGCCGGTGAAACAAGCCCAGCCAGTCAAACAAAGCCCAAGCCGGTCAAATATGTCCAGCCGCTCAAAAGTGCAACCAGCTGAAGCAGACGAAGAAACCGGTCCCCGCCCCCAACAGAGGAACCACCAAGTACCGTGAGTGAATACTATACACTTTGAGTACCAATAGTCCAATACCCTTATCTTAAATGACCAGATAAGATAGGAATAATAATAATTACCTACGTCTACATGTACGCATACACAATTTTGGAAAAGAAAATGCACTGTGTAGGTAAACAAATGCCAAGTTGTTTTCTTAACATACCTTCTAAACTTGGTTGTTCTTGCATAGACACCCTAATTTTTCTTGCTAAACTCTAACAAGATTTAAAATATGTATCTAACAAGCACTGAAAGCAATAAATGGACCATACTAAAATTGAAAAAAAAAATGTAAATTTCCCAGTAGATTTCTTAGCACATGCTAAGATTTAAAGGCCTATAATTCGAGTTAAGCTGTCCTATTAGTATTGATAAACAATTAATACTAAAACTAACCGAAGCTTAAGAAGGTACTCTTTTCTTTTGTAGTTTTCAAACCAGTAGGTAAACTATATAGGAGAAAGATCTAACTTATTTTGGAATAACAAGATTTTTAGGAGTTTTAGCACATCCACTAAATCTTTCGGAATGATCTGCACTTACCAAACCTAACTGTAGGTTTTTTTATTTATTTCTTTACGAGTGGTCATAGACCAGTTATTTCAGGTATGCACCGTCGTAAAATCTGCAAGAATATACCACCTCTATTTTAATTAAAGTAGATGAAACTGGCTAAGTTGTCAACAGGTATCTATCAACCTCTTGTGAGGTCAATGCCAGGACATCTTATGGATAATCACAGTAAAACACGTTCACTCCTTATCTTCTATTCCTGTGAACGTAAATTCCACTCACTGACTAATGAACTTGCTCAGTTACTCACTGATCATTTTTACAGTAAAAAAGTCAAACACAAGACAGGCAGTAGTAGGCCGAAGGATTTAGCTAGTTATGAAATATATAAACTCGCGTCTAATTACCAGTTTCTTGAAACATAACTTTTTTCAAGGACAATCTTTAATCCTTGGTTTCTCTAAAATACTAGTATAGGCAATTTAGGAAAGCAATGTGATCCTCTCCCAGATCATCTTTAACTGTGTGAACCTGTGTCCTGCTTTCATTTTTATTTTATTCCTTCTATCTAGCTATTCCTAGCTACCTAATTATTAATTTTCATCCAACCAGGTCTGAAATATTGGTCTTAAGTACCTATGTATATCCTTTTACATTTGGGTATTAGAAAAAAATCACATAGTAGACCAAATGTAAAATATACTCATTTATTCCGAAGTTCTATTATCATATTAATATGACCCAGTCAGGTACCTCATAACCCAAATTCAAATTTATTTTAAATTAGAATACTATGTCGAACATCATTATAATACAATAAAATCAACATATTTCTATGATGTGTTTTTAATGTTAACCTGAATTCGGCGGTATGACAAAGATTTCTTTAAATATTCTGATAAGTTCTTAAAAGCACGTATTCTTAGATGAATATTTCCTACCTGGATTTGTGTGAAAGTCTTAGAAAAAAATAACATAATGAGATGTAAATAGGTTTGTCTTTACCTGAGCATACAAATTTAACCTGCCCAAAGAAATTCCAGACACAAAAAAAACAGCAAATAGGAACAGGCATAAAGTTTAAAATTCAAAATAATTCCCAGTATTGCTAATCATTTTATTGTCATAGCTTGACATACGTGCAGCGATTTGATTTTGGTTCTAACCGTTTTTGGCATGGAGGTTCAATACCATCGATAGGCCAAGACATAGAGATGTATGTAGGATTCTCACACTGACGCTGGCTAGTGTCGCGGTCTGATGGAATGCATTCAAGACCTGAGGCTTTATCTTTAAAATAGCCTGAGTTTTACATGTATTATGAGCACAAAACTCAACTTTTTCGTGTTAAATTCATAATTTCAAATGAAAACATACGAGTAAGAAAATCACAAATTAGTTCTAAAGTTCTTATTAGTTCAACATTTAAAAAACTTTACCTATATGATAGGCTTTTAATTGGAGACTGTTATATGCTGTTATATCTATTATTGCTCTAGCCCACAAGAGTTTTTACCACTATGAAACCCCATAGTTTAATTAGGCATTACCTAATATTATGATATTTGGCATTACCATTATTATTTGTATTCCCGAGAACAAAAGACTAATTTTTTCTTTCATAACTAATTGAGTGGAAGAGGTAATAAACTACTCTGTAAATCAATGTATAACATAACCTCATATATTTGTTCGGGCTTAATAGCTTACTTATAATCTTTGCCCTTTATAAGATTTTCTATATTATTATTATAAGATCTTAATGTACTATGTTTTTCAAATAATCTGTCGGTGTAATTCCCCATAATTTTCTCCTGTGCTCCGCCACTGAGTGTGAGTAGCATCAGATATTTGGTATGGACAGCATGGCTTGTCAATTGTCCTCGGTCATCTCGCATAGTGTGCATACTGATGTCCATACTAGAACCCGGCTTCTGTTCTGGAGCTGAGTATGGTAGAACTGATGACACAGAGCTTGTCCTGCTCGAGATCCTAGGTTTGACTTCCAGAGATGAACTTGATTTTGCAAAATCTTCGGAAAAAAGTCCACTCTGAAATTAATCATAACTTTTTTGAACAAAACACTAGCACAAAAGTTACCAATTACCTATATTCAAACCTAACTCTAGTAAATTAGTGGTCCGTTTAAATACCACAAAATTCTATTGGCTTTGAAATGACCGATATTTAATTATTACTTCCAAGAAATTTCTAATATTTTTTTTCATGAAATTTAGGTATAAGGTAGAATGGCCTTTAGAAATGTTCGATTCATATTACAAAGTTAGGTCTAAAAAAAAAACAAAACCCAACTTCAAGGGAGCTTGAAGTTGGGTTGAACCTTATTTTTACGGCAATGTAAAATCTCAATTTATATAAAGTTCTGACCTGCCTTGTGCAGTTGGCTTGGATGCCCGTGTAGGTAATATTTTTATATAAATGTAATTATATTTACTAGCTTGTGTCTAACATGTTGTAACCTATACTTTGAATAAGAAAAATAACATTAATGTAACAAGAATCTCCTCATACAAGATGACGTCTTCAACATCAACATGCTAACAAGTACTCATACATTGCTCCTTATAGATCCAATAGGTAATAATTTTGCTGGGAAAACATAATTATAAACCATGCCTTCAATATATCAATAACTTGAATTTGGTCTTGTTCAAACCATCAGTGATTCTCAAACTATTACTCTTTGCTATTTTGTCATTTATAAGGACATTAATGAAAGATTCATAAGTAGGTAATAAACTGCTTCTTTTGAGAATCCTTGCATTAAATTCTTATTTGGGAACTTATCATTCATGGACATTAGGCAACGTAGCTCAATTTTTCCTAAACCAAGAAATTGATGAAAATTCGGAACTTATGAAGTGTAAATGCTCAAAAGATTTTTCACCTGGAAGTATAATCTGGCAATTTACTCAAACATTTTTTGGTACATGTTTCTATAAATGTATCTTCCTACTTTTGTTTAAATTTACTTTATATAGTCATGCCTCAGATCATAGGTTCGTCATGAAAGTAGCTGTTTTCGTTGAAATTTACTTGGGTTCCTAAAAAATTGTACATTTTGTAAATAAATATTATATTAGATGTTCCAAAGACTGAATACTAGGTATTTCATCATTGAATAATGTTTCCATAGACCTGATGACAATTCAGACCATTTATCTCACAGATAGGTTCTTCATAACATCAAGTCCTGGGTCACTGCTACTGAGCACAATTACTCTATCTATAGATATTATTCTATAGGTAATAGGTATTATTATTAAATTTATGAGTATGTATCTACGTAATAAGTATTCATAAAACACGTCATTGCTATATCTTTGGCATACATGACAAAATAATACATTATACCTATAGATATGCAGAAATAAATGGATATTATGTTAGTTTTCACATATTATGGATAAAACATATTGTGTAACAATGGTGAACTTCGCGCCTATCACATGTGACAGAAGCGAAGAGAATGTGAACATCTATTATAATTTTCTATTATTCTCTTTCTTCAAGCTGTGCTGTTTCTGATGCCACAGAATCTATTAGAAGAATAGTGAGAAATATTGAAAAGTCCTAACGTGTGAAGACATAAGAATCCATCGGAAAATCCATCTGTTTTCCCGGAGTGAATCATTCTGACAAAGAGAAACATTTGAAACAACCATTTGTCTCGTCCGTTGTCCAATTCTAGAATTTGGCTTTAAAAAAATATTCTTTTTGTTAGGCCGGGGCACTTTGCACATAGGCCTACTACTTGTACATTTTACATTCTTCGTCCTAGATTTTTGGTAGTTTTACAGGCCTGTAAAACTACCAAAAAAGTAAAAAAAGAATGTCACTGTAAAAAAGGAATAACCACATCTTCAATATATCTATGTAATTGTTATTGTTAATTAAATTTTCTGATCAGACGTGCCATTAACAAAATGGTTATTGATCACAGATCAGTATCTACCAATAGCTAGACCACTACCTAGTACTACAAAAATACAATCAACTCAAACAGATAAGACATACAAAAATCAACACCAACGGTAAGAACCATTTTAACTACAGGAAAAAGAATAACAACATCATCACTACAGCAGCAACTTTCAAAGAACAAAAACAACACAAAAATTGCCAAAAGCAAATATCTGGTGCAAACCTTATAGTTCCACAAATTATTATTTGGTCCTCAGGCTGTGGGAATCTTTAACCCGGGATATTAATAGAGAAAAAATTGATTACCATCCCAGTAATGGCAGACAATTCATAAAGCACATCTCGGATATAATTAAAATAAAACAATAAATCTATTCATAAACAAAGTTAAAACATCTGCAAATAAAACATCTGTAGGGACTTTTAAGTTTTCATGATCGTTCATAATACTCTATCTTTAAGGCTTTTAAAGTTTTTATTAATTCATAAAATAGGTAACAAATTATATCTTAGGGACTTCACAAATGTTTTTCTAGACAAATTGTGTATTGATTTAGAACCTGCCTGCAATAATTGGATTCTGTTTGAATCACCAATTCTCTATCTTCCAAGGGGCTAAGCACCTGTTTGAATCACCAATTCTCTATCTTCCAAAGGCTAAGCACCTCTTATACTGTACTAATGCAGAATACCAATCCTATCCTACAGCACTCCTGTCTCAGAGCCATATGGATTTGAATTTAAATTTCACAAAAAAGAGTTAACCTGTCCAAAATTTCGTCCGGTTGTTAATTGATTAGGCCATTAATTTTGCGTGACAATTATTTGTAGGTGTGTTTTTTGGCAGGTTAAGGAATTTGATTGCCATGTTGAGGTACTTAAAAAACAGTAATGCTTTATTGGCTAAATAAATTAGTCATTAGGTTGACTGGTCGTTTCCGGCTGGCTTCATGAGGTGTCATTAAATTTAGATTGACCCAGGTCCCATCTGGTTTAACATTTCTATTGAGGTTCTCAGTGATCTCCAGATTCCCGAGGGTCTTTGGTAGGATAAATTAAAATTTCACTCACTTTTTACGATTTTACTTCCTGTGAGGCCACTAACATCTTTGGGTATCTATTTAGTGTACAGGTACCTATCAGTCATCAGTCACATTTTTTTAAATCCAACTCAGTTAAGTTATTTTCATTAAATAAATCTTCTAAATAATTTGACAGGACAAACTGAGAATGTAATTCAATAGTTTTTTCAAAAGTCCAAAAAAATTGTAAAACCGGACAAAAGATCATAGAAATGTGAATTGTGAAGTTTAGGAACCCCTAACAAGACCGCCGGATAAATATTGATACTGTTACACTAGGGCGTGGGAAGGAGGACCGCGATAAGAAATTCAAGTGACATGGAAGTAAATAATTGAATAAACATGTAGTGAAAATGTAGTGACGTAAAAAAAAACTGGACTTGGTGATTTGCAGGTTGCCATTCAGTTAACTGTAACTTCCATTCGTTGCATGGCATGAATAAATTTAAATATGCGGATTTTTTTTTCTTGAATCCGAAATCCAATTAGATTGGAATTGACGTGTGACTTCGCACAAAGCTTGCACATTAATATATTATTTTATAGAGTGGAAATTCTTTGTCAGAATTTCAAGTTCAAGCTACGTTGAACATCGTAACTGGTTGTCTGCAAAGATAGGCTGTTTGACTTTTTGTATAACTACATTGAATGTCTTGTAGTCAGGCCGTTGAATGTCTGATTTTATGACTTGTCAGTAGACGAGTAGTCTCCTAAATCAATAAAATCCTCCAAGGTCTTCGGATTCTCAGCGACCTTCAAGACGATAAACTCTTCACACCTGATCCTCCCGGAGATCCTAATCAGAAGATCGCGCTCTGCATACATTAACTCCACCGTCAGAACTGAAGCCACTGAACCTGTGAACCATCAGCGAATTAGATCTTTTACTAGACACATTCAGGAGCCAAAATAATGATCGATAATTATACCTCTCTCTTCAAGTCATCAGACATTCAGACCTGCTAAGCCATCAGAAAATTAAATCTCCTGTATGCATATTCTAGTCTTACGTATGGTCTATAACTACTTATACTCATCGTTTCACAACGCAGAAGGCAAACACGTATCGATGGTTCTTGATCTTTTATCGACAAATAATCAAATAGGTTGTAAATTCATAGCTTTAAACCGATACAACCCTACATACCTAAATTTCACACCTATAATCTCCAGAGAGTAAGTAGGTAGTATTCTCCGACAGGTAGTTATCTCAGTAGTTAGTAAGTAGGTAGTTATCTCAGATCTCCGACAAAGGTTAAGATTCATTCATAGGTTGCATCTTTGTAGCCGAAATTTGCATGAGTCAATATTCAATATAGCATTTCTTGCATTCTCCATTCTTAGATTCGTCCACTCTTTGATATCATCAGACCATTTCCTTCTCTGCCGTCTTCTGTCGCGGGTACCAGCAATCTTTCCTTCAAGGATGTTCAACAAAAACTCCACTTAAAGCTCTCATGATATATTATGATCTGGGAAAGACATCTTCTGCTTTTATTCCTAGGGAGCAATTCAAAGACTAGCCATTTTAAAGTATCTCCCTCTGCCCATTAAAAGATCGATAAATCCTGCCTTCTTTCAGGAGCTAAACGATCGATGTCATCTACAGATGATAAACCTATTATTTGCACACCTTTATTCAGTTTCATTACTTCTGATATCTAGACAAAGTATGAGATTAATGTATTAATTGGCAGGGGTTCATAGATTGTTGAAGAAGATTTTCTCGAACTTATTGGCAACATTTTTATAATTGGCTTAGAAGAAATAAATCTTCCACTAGTCCATTGTTCTAGGAGTTCTACTAGGTCCGAGTTTTATCTTCTCCAGACATCTTAAAACTCTTGGACACTTTTCTCGTTCTTTGACTCTTACATTGGTAGTCAAGATGTCTGGGTCTCTAGACTGGTATTAGACAAAATAGAGCTTAGGCCGGGTACCCGGATCCTAAATATAGACCAGAAAGTGCGCATTGTTGGCAAGAGCATACGTGATAGTATTACATATTACGTAGGTTTACAACGGTGGTGACCTTTTTACTTTCCAGACTATAGAAAATTAAAATTGATATTCTCATTAAAATTACACTTTGCCAAAAAGAACATTCCGGAAAGTTGCGCACTTTGGACAACTATAAAATATTCCAAAGAACAGAAAAAAAAAGAAAAAAAATGAAAGTTCTCTTGTTAGGTACTTGACAAACCTTTCTCAAGGTTCAACTGAACTGGATGGCACACTTAAGCTCTGCGCATGCAAAAGTTGTCATCTAAAAAGAAAAGGAAGAAAAAAGAAATAATTGGACCAATTAAATTGAAGTGAATTTATTAATACCAAAATGTATCGAACATTAGAATTCAGTTTTAAAGATAAATAAAAACAATATAACAGAAAAAACCAAGGTACAAACTCTGCCGTTAGTCACTTTATAGTTCCTTCACCAAATACTCGTTTGAATTGTTTGGTCCAGTATCACTGCGGGCTAAAACCAGATCACCGAATCAGTTCATTAGGAGCAAGTCTAGAGGTCAGGGAACTTCCAGGTCTTCACATTCATTAGCTTACACGAGAAGTCCATTCTTTGCAGATAAATGCCAAATTGATACGGACAAAAATTAAAATAAGTAGGAGATAATAATTTATTTCTCTGAAATTTCATCTAATGTGGACCTATTACCTATGTTCTCAGACCGAATATGTTTGTTAACTAATTTGAAAAAATCAAGCGAGGTGTTTACTGTTTAGTGTGCGGTCTGTGAAGAACGCCTTCGAAACATTTATGCTTATACTCCGAAAATAATACGTTTTTTGTTGAATTTTTTGCAGTTACGTTGCATTATCTATCCTGTTTTTGCGCAACCACCCGGTAATCCCGGTATATTAGTCTATTATAAAATCCATACAATTATATTGTAATATTGGATCGCATTCCGCCTTAATGTTACAAATGACATAAGTTATGAACCCGGCCAAAATGATTCTCGTTGCGGGAAAACCATGACATGAAGAGATAGCCGGATTTGAAATGGATATGGAAGCTTCTAGAGGTGATAAACATGATATATGGACCCGGTGCACTAATAAGCATAAAAAGCTGATTTGTACAGGGTTGATCACTGATTGGGAATATCTATTTTTGAGCTTCCTCTTAAGTTTTTTTTTCGTGTCCATGAGAAAGGCAACTATATTTTCACAATATATAAAAACACTTCTCCAAGGACATCTTCCCGAGGCAGTGTGCTCAGCACTGAGGCAACATTACCTCTTTGAACAGCGAAACTAAGCCTTTGCCTGAAATATTCCCGGCTCGTCTGTCTTGTTAAACATTTCCAAAGCACTTGGCCCAAAAGAGCAAAGGTTTCAACGGCGAAGGGAATGAAATCATAAAGATTTTATCTTCTTAGATGGCGTATTAGGAAAAATGATAGCATTGCCTGATAAATCTAGATCGATAGGTATCTACATAGTATAAACTGTAGGTACACATAATAGGGTACTTTATCCACTATCCTTGCGGCATCGCTTCCAGAAGATTTCAATGCTTACGTCTAGTCGCACTGTCCTCATTTTTCATGCTTGTCTCAAGTATAGTTTAGCCTAGAATTTCCACCATGTTAGCTTTATAGAACCTTTAGCATAATAGTTCAAAACTGACGATTAAATAATTTAAACATTGAACATATCAAAAACATCGGCCGAGGTGTGTAAAAAGTACACAATTCATCGGTAAAAAAATGCTTTGAGCATTAACCTCGCCTGGTGGTTACTTTCCACTAAAGAGTGTTATTATTATTATAATTATCATTGGTCAGGTTGAAAAGCTCCTCCAGAGATGCATGTTTTGGCACGGAAATTAATGTTTTCATGTTCCGTGGATATGGAATATTATGGATTATTCTTGAATCTATTATTACATAGATATTGAGAATGGATGGATAGGATCGGCAACTTTTGTGTTTCACCATCCGGTCCAATAAAAACGGGTTCTATGCATTTATTAAAATGTACTAAACTTCATGCCGGTCCCTAATTGTATAATATTACATTTCTAGTGACAGAAACTGTGTATCTACTATCCGCTGTTGAAAAACATGTACTTGATTGTACATGGCGGCTCATAAGAGGAAATTTATACATCTAATTCAAATATTTATTTGAAAGCTTTGCAATCACAGTAAGGACTAAAGGAACTACAATGTACAGTTGTCAGAAAGTCTTTGTAACTACATGGAGTAAATAGTTTTTAAGTACTTAGTTTATAATTTTTTAGATGCAAAGGGCCATAGTTAGTTTTGACGATGCACTTTTAAATGAAATTCAAGCATGGACCAGTATCGAAAAACATGTCTGGTATTTGAAGGACCAGGTGTTGACTAGTTTCACTTTGCAGTGTATATGTTTAGATTACAAAATGAAATGTCTAATACAGTGTATGTAGTATAACAGTTTAAATTTTTACTAGGACCCTGAGTATTAATTAGCATTGGATTTTCATATTAGATATTGTAAATCCATCGTCAAACAGTACCTAATCTTTTCAGATAAAGGGAGATTAAATAACCCTCTTCAGATATATTACCGTAGTACCTAAGACTATAACACTCAAGGAACAAACAATCACAATATAAACACAAAGTAACAATACTATTTAAATCTGATTTTCTGCACACCAGTTCTTGAGCCGTCCTCAAATCACATTTTCTTCCACTCGTCACATTTTATTCCTCACTACTTGCAAAACAGGTTGCGTGAATTTGCAAACTTGCAGGCATTTTTTTTTTTCTTCGTTCCCTGTGATATTTCCTTTTGTCACCACAGAGGAGACTTGAACCCTGAGAGTCACTGAACTCTCTCTGTCTCTATCTCTCTCTTGACTAGAGAGCGTTGACTCTTTGTCACCTTTTTGTCCTTCCTCTCATCAGCTAATTAATGAACTTCCTTGAGAATGGAGATACCATTAAAGATAGTTCAAAAGACACATGAAGAGAAGAATTACATATACATATATACCTTCACCTAAGTAGTTAGTTAGTTCTCAATCAAGCTACTGAGCTCGGTGGTTAAAGTCATCATATTTGTGTGAATCCACGATGTGTTATCACAATTATATTCAAACTCGCTTCTCTAAATATTGCTTGACTTGGGACTTGAACCACCGACCTCCAGATTACAAGTCATCCTATACCTTAGTATGTATAATGTATATGAACCAGGAAAAAAGAATATTAAAGACGTAAAAAACATACAAAAAAATAATCACAATATTATCTCTTAATCTACCAGAGCCACTTCGTCAGAAATATGTGTCCATTTCTTTGGTCCCCTGCTATTTCTCTCTTAGATTCTTTTTGGTCTTCTCTTTCGTTAGGTCTCGCACAAGTATCTTATTTTTCATGTACCAAGTTTCCTCTGCTCTGTCACTTAATCAAAAATCTTCTTCATTCTGAGCTTTGAAATAAGCCGCTTTGATTTATGGGTGGTGGACTTAGGTTCTTGTTCTGTCTCAATAAATCTTAGGTGACACTTTAGGTTCAAACAATTTCCAACAGAAGCTAAGTAGCTCTGGATCTCTATATTAATGACCATTACCAGATCTTACCAAAAGTTTGAAGATTAATTTGGTGAGAATTTGGACAGCTATGTCAAAAGATGAAGAACTATTTCATCTCCAGAATGAAAATATTGATTAGGTTTCTGTGTAGTTTGGAGATTATGTTTTCACTATCTGAATATTGCCATACGTATAATGACAGAAAGAGCTTAAAAATAGGATAAAAGGCTTAGTTTTGGGATCTTGAATTGGTAGAGTTTTTTACCATTAGATATCAGTTTGAATTCCATAAAAGGTAGTTCTCAGTTTGATGACTTAACTTTTGACATTCAGGACCATAAAAAAATTGAGAAGAAGAAGAAAGAAAATAATAATTATAATGTTGTCATTTTTCTGAAAAAGTTCCACGTAAAGATTCAAGATGAGCCATCTAAATCTATATTTGTTAAATTTTCCTAATTGTTAAACAGGTCAAGATTTCTAATATTTAATTCGAAACTTTGAGTTTCAAATTGCAATATGAAGTGTCATTTGTTTACATTAAATGAAATCGATTTCAACATTTCTGAATAGGTACTCATAACATAAATATTAAAATGAATCGTCGATCATTCATCCCTGTTTCAGAATACGCCGCTCAGCAAGCCGCTAAAAATTGCCTTTGCCAACTCCGCCGCTGCCCGCCCCGTCGTCTACGCCACTGCCAAACCCGCTGTCAAATCTTCTACTAAGACACAGCTCAAAACTAAGAGCGCCAACAAGAACTACCAAGACGAGGCATGGCAGAGTTACCAGAAACAGCTGCAGCAATGGCAGATAGCCGTTCTGAACGGACCTCAGACTCAGTATGATCCCAACGCAACACCTGGCTACCCAGGAAATGTTTACATCCAGTCTGCTTACTACCCAGGAGGCTACACACCTTCCTACCCCCAACCCGCTCAACCTTACCCACAACAGCAGCCACAACCATACCCCCAGCAACAACCTCAACCACAACAACCCTACCCTCAACAACCTTACCCACAACCTCAACAACCATACCCCCAACCACAACAACCTTACCCACAACCAGCCCAACCATACCCCCAGCCTCCTCAAACTTACCCTCAACCTGAACCAGCTGAGCAACAACCAGGTGTTCCCACCAATCAAGAACAATCTGCAGGAGGTTCTACTGTTGTGGAAGGTCCATCCAATCCCTCCCCATCTGAGGTACCTCAAACTGAGTACCCCCAGCAACCTGCTCAGCCAGGATCTCCACAGGAACCAGAGCTAGTTTTCCTTCCTGATAAAGCTCCAGCTCAACCTTCTCAACCTCAACCCTACCCTGAGCAACCTCAACCAAGCCCAGAACAACCCCAGCCATCATACCCAGAACAACCCCAACCATCATACCCAGAACAGCCCCAACCATCAAACCCAGAACACACCATCATACCCAGAACAACCACAACCATCATACCCAGAACAGCCTCAAGCCATCATACCCAGAACAGCCTTCATACCCAGAACAACCACAACCATCATACCCAGAACAACCTCAGCCATCATACCCAGAACAGCCTCAACCATCAAACCCTGAACAACCTTCATACCCAGAACAACCACAACCATCATACCCAGAACAGCCCCAATACCCCGAGCAACCCTCTGAAGTCGCACCACCCCCCGAAGCTCAACCTGCCTACCCACCCATTGGCCCCGATCCAACCCTCCCCGAAGGAGAGAACGGAGGTGAAACCTACCCTGGACAGCCACCTCTTCTTCCCCCTGCAACCGAGTTCCCTTCGACTACCGAGGTTGCTACCGAACAGACTACCACTGCCGCCGCTAGTGGACTTTCCCAGTACTGTTCGTCTCCTAGAGGCCAATACCCCAGTCCTAACTTTTGCAGCAACTACATCAACTGTTGGGACGATGTTGCCATCGAACAGGAATGCCCTGGAGGTCTTCTGTTCGGAGAATCAACCTGCGACTACCCTGAGAACGTGGACTGCGGTGACAGACCATTGACAACCCCTGCATCCGCTGGTGAAGGTGAGTCATGGTTTATTGTAGTTTTGTTAGTTAAAACATCATCTGTAAATGAAAAAAAAAAAATCAAAAGAATATGATCTTGATGATTTCTGTATGGAATGGCCTTGCCTACCAATGCCAAAAAAAAGGAAAAAAAAAAAGATCTTGATGATGTTACTCACTTACTTCAATGTTGTTTTGTTGATAAAGTTTTATATCTAAATATTTGAAAGTTATAAATGTATTTCTTTCGCCGATATGTAAATTTGTATCTCATGTCTCCATGTGTTTCTCATTCAAAGATCACAAGCTTCCTAAGATGTTTCTATAAGCTACTACTTCTTTTTTATTAATCTGGCGTCACTCTGTTTACAGCTGCCGGCTCCAGCAATGGAACATCCGGGTGTCCCAGCCCCTTCGGAACTTTCAAGAGCAACAAGAACTGTGGAGCTTTCACCGTGTGCGTCGCCGGAGAGGCTTACGAATTCTCCTGTCCAGGAGGCACCAACTATAATGACGTGAGTACAGTTGTGATCATCGGGTCAAAATGAAAGAATAAGATCACAGTAAATGAATCTGATGTTTGTTTTTGGAAATATGAAACATGATACTTTCTTGAGTAGGAAATGGTTTTGAGTAGATATTTTTGATGTCTTCTCAGAAAGTTTATCTACAAAGGTATATAGTAAATTTTTAAACCCACCTCAGTAGCTTGAACGATAAGACGATGGACTTGTAACCTGGAGTCGGTGGTTCAAGTCCCGGTTTCAGCGTGGATTTATTAAAGCGAGTTTGAGTAGCTGTGATATGACGTAAGTGAATAACACAAATAAATATGATAACTTTTTTTTATGATAACATTTTTAAAGTAAAGCAAGGATGTTTTTTTTTGTATTACGTATTCATTATTTCATAATGTTTCATCTAAAGATTTTTCGGCTTAGACATAATACTTTGCAATCTCTTGCAGCATTTGAAAGTGTGCGACTACCCATACCGCGTGGACTGCGGCGATTTGCCTCCCAACCCCAACCCCATTCAACCCGAAGAACCTGAAGGCACCGAGCAACCCTCTACACCGGAATACCCAGGCCAACCCGAGACTTCTGCTCCCGAGCAACCAGCTTACCCCCAGCCAGAACAGCCTTACCCATCTCAGCCTGAACAACCAACCTACCCAGCACCCGAACAACCAACCTACCCTGCACCAGAGCAACCAACCTACCCAGCACCCGAGCAGCCAACCTACCCGGCACCCGAACAGCCAACCTACCCTGCACCCGAAGAACCCAGCTACCCAGCACCAGAGCAGCCAAGCTACCCATACCCAGTCGAGGGAACCCCAGTCACTGAGACCACAGTCACAGCCGAGCTACCAAACCGCTTCTACACCCAGATCTACCAGTACAACAGACGTGTGCCTGTCCAGCAGACTAGAGGCCAGCAGACTAGAGTGCAGCAGACCAGAGGTAAGAATAATAGGTAAAGTTGTGTAACGTGGTTCTTATGAGCAAAATTCACTATTGATATCTAAGTTTTAAGCCTTACAAGCCAGGCTAGCTGGCAGTTTCCTAAGGGTTTAATGGCTTATAAAGAAAAGTCCAAGTCCTCACGATCGATGGTTGATCGCACATAGAAATATTCAGGACGGCCAACTTTGAAATAAAGTTGGCTGGAGACCATCACTCACCCCTCCAGTTGTAGCCAAGCTGGCTACAACAACAACAGCAACAATTTTTAAAGGAGTCAAATTTTTTTTTCATGCAATACGCTCTTTTAATTCCTGAAACAAGAAATTTAATGTCTGTAATGTTCATTCGTCATAATGTTAAGGTTTCTTATTTTAAACTTATCTGAACTTTTAAACTTACCTAACTAATAAATAATATTATATAATCATTTCTACAATTTCAGAATATAACATTTTTTAATCATTACTGATTCATATTATAACATGTCCATTCTGTCTTCCTCAGGTTTCGTGAACACAGGAATCCGCTGCAACACGCGACGCGTCGGAAGGTTGTCTCGCAACAGCTGTGAGGCCGTGTCCATCTGCCGTGGTGGCTTCACCCATCTCGTCACATGTTCGCCAGGCACTGCCTACGATGCTTACAAGCAGAGGTGCATCGCCAGCTACAGAGCCAGATGGTGAGTTGACAAATTGCTTCACTGCGTACGGTCGTTCTGAGAGGAGCCAAGATTTTCTGCCGAAACCTTATGGCTATGTAGTTAATACGCGACCGCTTTTACACACCCGCTTTTGCAATAGGCGGTAGACCGCTTGTGGAGCAATAAATTAATATTAGCCGTATTTTTCTTTCAAACCAAAGTGGATGCAACTGGAATAAAATGAACAAACTGGAAGCGAGTCATTTTTCTTTTGGAAGAGGAAAAATCTTCTTCCAGTTATTTTATAGGTTGAGTCCATTGTTTATCTTTAAAAGTACCGGAACCCATTTTTCTTTCACGAATAGTGGGGAAGCTAAACTGGAAATATTTGGAATAAAATGGAAATATTTGGAAATACCGAACCTGGAAAAAAGAAATTACCCAAAAGAAAAATACCCCTATTGAGTAGCCATTTAGAAGCTACCGACTTGTAGTATCAACTATACGTATCAGCTGTTAATTTCTCAATGTTTGTTAACCGTTGTAATAATTTATCTCATATTCAATCTATTTCTGATAAGTAGAAGAGGATTTTTTCCTAATAACAATTTTCTTTAATTTTTCAGTTAATCCTGCCATCCCCGCTCAAAAACCACAGTGATCTGACAGACATCCAGGCCCCACCAGATCCGGATGTTCAACGCCTCACCGTTGTGACGTCACTGAAAATTCTTTTTACCAATTAGAATATAAGAGATCTTTTAGTGATATTTCTCTACTCCTCTTGGTTCTTGAATTCCGACACTTGTTTCATTTCTGAGAGAACTGAATTTTGAGATCATTGGTGTCATGAGAGATTTCTTTGACTGGTGAAAAAGAAATCAATAGCTTCACAAAGTGTAAAGACTGTAAAGAGCTGAAGTATTTCCAATTTCAATGAAATGGACTCCTGTTTGATTTCTGTGAAATTGACTTACCTTATTCCGATTTCTGTGAAATTGACTATATTCTGGTTTCTGTGAAATCAACCTCATTCATTTTTTCGTATGTCATTCCTATTCCATGCTTTCTGGCACATCAAAACTTTTTGTCAGCCATCAAAACTTACAAAAGCTCAATTTTTACCCAGATATTTTTACAAAAGGAATGAAACGAACGTCGGAATTCACCTCCTTGGAAGAAATTTTAGGTTCAGGTCTTACTGAAAGAAAGAGAGAAACAGTACCTACTGTACTCTTGTACTAAAATAATATTTAATAATTATAATACCCTAATGTTTAGGTTCCAGTTTATCCCTCTTTTATATTAAAAGATTGTAAAGTAGGTAAGTTACTTACCACCACAATGACGAGAGTTCATTACTTCATAACCGGAATCCGGTTGACTTATTGGCAATACTATGGGAACTTATACTTCTGATCGATGAAGAAATCGGTTTATGTTAAAATGATTTTCAGGCAGAAAAGAAGTTTTTAATCGTTAAAGTGCCATATTTATTATTCACCATACAAATCTTTTGGTGTTTTTGCTGTCTTAGATTATAAGAACATGATAAATCTGTGTGAAAATTTAAATACATTCAAAATAAACCCTTAAACTGTGAAGTAAATTGAGTCTTTTCTTTTCCATAATGTAGGCTTATATCCTGTATAGGTAATCAAGATAATATTAGTATTGGTACCTATATTTATGTAATTTTAAAGCAACGTGGTAGGTACCTAAATTGATAAAGTCCTGATTAAAATTAAATTAAAATGATAATACGATGTTCACTTTAATTTTATGACATGATAAAAGGAATCGATAAATTCCAGTGGTCTGCAGGCAATTTAGCTTTTCTTCTTTAGAACTAAAATTTTCAGGGTGTTTACTAATAATTGCTTATCAGAGTTATCAGTCAGCATCAGAGTTATGCTGAAGCTACCATCTATGAATTATGTAAACAAATCAGAATAAAGTTATTTTGTCTGTCCGTATTGGCGTGGCACCTCTATATCCTATATTTTAAGAACAGGTCCTTAATAGAAATGCAAAAAAACATAATTGTAAATATTTATTTTTCTGGAGATTTTTATTTTGAGAATAATGAAGGAAATATTATAATATTGTTTTTGTTATACATAATATTCTATGGATCTGAATAGCTGGACTTGATAGATCTCATCAGCCGTCGAAAGAACTTAAATGCTTTCTTATATTATGGAACAGAAATGTTTGGTTTTGGTTCAGTTCCACCCTGTAGTTCATGAGAATTTGCTCAGGTGACAGTGTTTACCTACTCCTGCAGTAAATTATACCTATTTAGTATACACTACACAGGTACATCCATTATTACTGTTCACAGTAAAATATTTGCTATAAAATGTTACCACAAAAGCTTATCTATGGAAAATGAGATAATAGTATAATGCACAAAAAAAAGCTTAGGTAAGTCTATGTCTCTATCTATCTTCATCCCTATTATCTGCATACGTGCATAGTGTTCACCAATTCAGAACATAGGTATAAAATAATAATAACACTCTTTAGTGGAAGTTAACCACCAGGTGAGGTTAATGTTCAAAGCATTTTCTATAACCTAACCCTCATTTTCTACCACCTCTATAGGGTACAACTCCCAATCAGAGGGTGGGGGTAGGTTTAGGACTACATAATATAAATAAAAAACATATCACATTTCAGTAATAAAATTTCACATAGGTAGATGAGACTGATGAGAAATGTACCTACTAGTTACTTACAGAAGAATGCGATGTTTTCAGTTATGGTACATTTCTACCCTAGCATCAGACAAAATAGAACTGGATCCTTCATGTTTTTTTTTACACGCACTGATATATTAATGTACTTCAACAGAACCAAAGATATACATAGAGATGTAAAAAACCGGGTGAATCGGTTCCTGTAAAAATATACTTCCGTGCTTGCTGGAACTTGACTTGGCGCACTGCCGTGAACTCAGATTTAATTTACAGTTTTTGGGTTACAAAAAATATTGATATTTTTTATGTAATTCTTAACCGTTTCATGACTGGAAGAGTGAAAATTCCGAAACGTATGATACGCACATACATTAACCAGCATTGTCATAATAATGAAGGTACATCTACATACATAATTAGCACCCGACATGTTTCAACCTCTCTCCTGGGGTTACGGTTGGAATACAAAATTCGGGGTTTGTTGTTCCTAACAGTACATAATTAGTACATAATTATGGTAGGTGGTACAAAATTCTAGCTTCAATGTCGGGTGCTATCTTCACGTACCTTCCAGAAACGCCTTTGTCCATTGAGTCCACGATACCATGCAGTACTGATTTTCCAAGTGGACTCTACCGTCACGCAAGGGGCCTCAGAGGTAGATAACACCTGTAGATAACTATGAAGATAAATATTGACAGAGGTGAGGTCGAAGACAGAGGATAAGAGAAATACATAGTAGGCAGGCGCGGTCGGTGCTAAGGAGCTGCGGAACTGCAGCACCCCCATACGAAAAAGTAAAGAGAGGATTCTCTCAAGTTCTAGCTAGTACACACTGAAAATCATCATACATTTCTAGAATAATGAATGCATAATTATTATGGTTGCCATGGTAAACAAATTCAAACTCTTAAGATACTGAAAGAGTTTCTCTATAATCGCATTTTAGTCCGGTTTATGTGACAGCACCCCCAAAACATTTCCCCACCGGCCGCGCCTAATAGTAGAAATATGAATAAAAGAGTGAGTGAGGAAATTATAGAAGGAGAGAGCATATGGTGTGAGAGAAAGAGACGTGCAGGAAAAGACGAGAGACAAAAGGTTAAGGAAAAAAAGAGAAGAAGACACTGAGGGACGAATACCGAAAAACGTAAATGAAAAGGGAGTTAGGGGTAACATAGAACAGGAGGAGGAAGTAGGATAGTAAGTGAGACATAAGAAGAGAATTCATTGTTAGTTATCATATTTGTGTTAATCACTTTCGTGATATCACAACTACTCAAACTCGCTTTACTAAATCTACGCTGAAACCGGGACTTGAACCACCGACCGCCAGGTTACAAGTCCACCGCCTTATCGATGAAGCTACTAAAGTCGGTAAGAGATTTCATTGTGCAAAAATAGTGAAAGACATAGAAAAACGGGAAATAAGGGGGAAAATGAAAAAGATTCTCTTATCCTCTGTCTTCGACCTCAGAAACGGAGTGAAAGAGATAGAAAAAAAACGGAAAATAGGTGAAAGTGATAAAAGAGAAAGACAGGGAGAGAGAAATTCGAGGAGAGGCTTGGGGCAGAGGAGCTAGTACTGTGGAGGAGCCTTTACCACTGAATATACTTTAATAATGTCCCCCGCAGTTATCTGCTGTTTACAGTCATAATATAAATTATCATTGGACGCAGTACACGCGTGTAGTTCGCGGCTACTCTACACCTCTATAGTGACCTCTCATACAGGTGAGCTCTAAATAATTAGTATCTCTAAATAATAAGTACCTCTAAATAGTAAGTACCTCTAAATATAAGGTAAGTACCTCTAAATAGTAAGTACAGACTTCTAAATAGTAGTACCTACCTATAAATACCGACCTCAGTAGCTTGATCGATAAGATGGTGGACTTGTAACCTGTGGAGGTCGGTGGTTCAAGTCCCGATTCAGCGTAGATTTAGAAAAGCTAGTTTGAGTAGTTGTGATATCACGAAAGTGATTAACACAAATATGATAAGCTTTTTTTTTAACCTACCTCTAAATAATAACTAAAGTACCTCTAAATAGTAAGTTACAGACTTCTAAATAGTAGTACTTACCTCTAAATAGTAAGTACCGCCTATTGAAAATTTTGAAATCGTCTTGCGGCTATTTGTGTCACACATTTCTGGAATAATTATTGGATAACAAAATTATTATGATGGACATAGTAAACAAACTCAGTCAGTTTGGATACTGCATAGAGACTGTAAATCCTATTTGAGTCCGGTTTATGTAACACATGTAACAGCACCGCCAAACCATTTTTCCACCGGCCGCGCCTAGTAGTAGATATACCTATATATTATTATAATAATTTACTAAATTGTATACTGTAAGTTAGTAGGTATTGTATACTACCCATTATGTCATTAGAAATATGGTATTAGGATTATATTTTTATATTACACATTAATACTTTGTAGAAAATACAAGGCAATAATTAACAGAACGAATTATAATGCAAGACTTGGTATTTCTTTCCAACGAAAACTTTGGTATTTCAAAATCTGATTAAAAATTAGAATGTTTTTTTTTATCCTGAAGAAATATCGTGCATAATCAAGTATTTATAGCTTGTGACATGAGTTTTAAATGTTTGCAAAAAATTAATATTGCTATTTGCAAATTTTATTGCTACAATGAACTGTGAAATTTATTGATCAGATAAAATTGTTTATTGCCTTTCACGTAATTGTTGACAAATTACGATCTAAAACACCAGATTTTTGCAAATGTTATGGTATAGTAGTGCTTTAATTAGATTGTCGGCTCGAAACAGGGAGTCTCATTACGCTAACAGTTTATAACATTATTAATCTCAAAATCTTTGTTATATTCTCTTTCTTACAACCATGGTATTTGTAGGATAATTCCAAGTAGGTACTGGGTACCTACCTTAATCTTATAATAATGGGGTAGGGGTAGAGAATAGGATATCAGTGCTTACCTACTGCTCTTATTGTTTGTACAATTTTATGAGGAACTGACTGGGTTGATAAATCCAAAATTATTAGCTCTGTGGACTACTGGTTAAGCACTCGCTTTCCATGCGGAAGGTCCCGGGTTTCATCCCCCATACCGAAAAAATTGTATTCTTAATTTGGTTATAGTTGTTTGTAAGGGATAACTTCTGGTGCGCTCGTATTGACCCAGCACCTAAATGGGAAGTATTATGTCACTTCTAGTCTATCAAAGGGGAGGCATACTACGGGATGGGTAAGCTACAACACAGATCACAACCGTCTACAGTAGCTCCTGTTTCATGACTACGAAATAAAAAAGGCTGTGAAACACTCATCTTTATAAATAAAAACATATTAAATCAAATGTGGGTGGGATTCAACAAAATGGCAGAAACTTTTAAGAAAACCAAAAAAACAGTAAACCCATAATAGAGATATAATAATGATATGGAATGGTATACGGTACCTGGATTCAAAATGCTGGTCAATAAAGTCACTATGCAAATGAGTATTTTTCGAATTCAGATGATTCGAATTGAATTTGAATCAGAAAAAAATAAAATACATATATATCTACCAATAAAATACATACATGCATATATCTACCAATTGAATTTCTAAATGACTGAATTAAAAAACATACCAAAAACACACACACAAACATTGGACGGATCTGCAAACACTCCCCAAGCAATAAGGTTGCAAATATTTGGGTCCCTAATGGAATTAAGGAACCGATTCATCAATCAATAAGAGAAAATTAATCCAGATACACGAGGCAGCATAGAATTGTCATTATGCTAAATTACTATTGCTAAATTGAAGAAAGAGATCACTATAACTTCTGAAGGCAAGGACATACACCCAGAGTCAAATAAAGTGGAACAGATGCTCTACCTGTATATTCTGTATTTCCTCACTAGTGAAATGTGGTTGGTACAAATCCCATTGATACCGATATGATGACAGTAGTTTTTGTTTTTATATAAAATAGATACGTTGTACCTAGGATTACACAAAAGAAAACAATAAATTACCTACATTGAGGTATTGAAGGTACAAAATCCTAATAAAATTACCTTGTGATAATATTATATTGCTAGATAGTAAATAAGCACCTATTTTCATTCCATTATTTTCTTCTGTTATTTTCTTTTTGTAAGTGAATAAGGTATAAGGTTTTATTTTTAGGAGTAAAAATAGAAATTAAAATATCAAGTACTTTTTTTACAATTTTGATATATAGGTACCTACCATTTTTAATGATGTTGAGTATATGTTGTAATTTTGTCTAAAATTATTAGGTATGACTGTATGACTGATTGGCACACCCTAAAAAGTTTATAAGATGAAAGATAGAGTTGAATGTCTATTTAACGGAATATTATCCCGACTACCTACCTACCAAGCTGCTAAATAAATAATTCACGCCTCGAAAAAGTTAACTAAATACATAATTAAGAGTAAAAGTGCTTACGTAGGCTTAGGCATCTGGCATCTCTGTAGCAAATAATAATTGCAGCTATACTGTTGCTAGATAAGGTTTATCTAGCTTTATTTGGGGAGCGGCTCCTGTTTTTGACTTATCCGCTTCTATAGCATCTATGTGTAATACCTATGTTTCCAAAAAGAGTTTATGTACGTATAACCTACCATTATGTATCTACGTATAACCCATAAGGTACGCAACTGAATCTTAGCCTTCCTCCATAAACCTTTTCTTTTCGATTTTTTCTTTCCAACAGAAATAAGTACCTACCTAAAATAATAAAAAGTTGAAGAAGCTAGGTACTCAAAATTACGTAATATTAGATAGAATTCTTGCAAGATCTTGGATTCGTTCCTAAACTAATCCTGTTTGGTAACTTGACCCTATCTTGTATTCTTGAATGACAGGAGAAATTATATGTATAAGTAAATAATAATAGATTATAATATTATGTATTTCAATTTCATGATAAAATTATAAGTATATTCTGTGTATAAATAAATACTTATATGAATATGCTAATGGGTATTATAAATAAGAAACCTTGTCTGTCGCAAATTTTGGTTTGCTGTTTATTTTGACTAAAAAAAGATTGGATAAAAAAAATGTAACGAATTTGGTAATTTGAGGCACTATAGTTGTTGTCTTAGAAGGTTGTGTTTTTTTGAGAAGAGCAAAAGATTTTCCCTAAGTTTGAACTATTCTGAAATATTATATATACCTACTGATTTGAATTTATATGAGACATCTGATTCATAAATTCTGAGTAAATTTGTTTACCTACTTAAAATATTATAATTATGTACTCCAATTATGTGTGGATAGCTAAAAATGTATATTAAATTTTATGTTTTAATTTACCCAAACTAATTAATTTATAAACCTAGTATGAAATTATTCCATTAGGTAATCGTTTGATGGGCTGTCAAATTGGGATTTAGTGCCAATAGATCAAAAATATAGGATACGTACCTAGATTCTGTTTTCATTAGGAAAAAAAATACACTGCATAACATTAAACAACGTATTGTACATATAGGTACCACCTAAGTGAGTATAATATACTAGCGGGCTGTCGCCCGCTTTGCGGGCCGAGGCATGGCCGTAAAGCAAAAAATCCTTTTTCGCCAATGGCAGGTGTTGTAGTGGAAATTTCAAAAAATCCCGTCTTATTGCGCATCTAGACTATAAGACAAAGCTACCTACCAAATTTCAGCTTCCTAGGACTTACCAGTTCGGAGAAACAGTGATGAATCAGTGAGTCAGTCAGTGAGTGAAACTCTCTTTTATTAGGATAGATTTTAATGTGCAAAGAATACAACATAGTATGTACACAACGTCAAATTATATGTATACGAGTATTATAAAATAATAATAAAAAATGGACTAATTCTAGCGAAGAAGAATCATTTTAAATTACAGTAGAAATCGGTTATAACGAACTTCAAGGGACCGGAGAAAATTGTTCGTTATAGCCGATTGTCACTATAACCGATATATCGCTTATAGCGAACTTGTTCGCTATAAGCGATATTTATTGTCTATAAAGAACAATGTTTGTTATAAGAGATAATATGTACATAATTATGTAGGTACATATGTACTTTTATCTATATAGGGTATAAAGATTTAATAATTTACCAAGGTCATTAGCTTTTTGTTGAAGTATTGGACCATTAATAGGAATATTATTGGCTCTCTGCTGTTTAAACCACAGTAAAAGTGCGTCATCCAAATCATCAAGACCAGTATTTCTAATTTTTTTTACTGATTCACACTTATCAAATTGGTTAATTATTTTGTCTCTACATTTTAAAAACCCTGCGAGGGTTGATCTCGGAATCTCGAACTCCCTAGCCAAATCGGCACATTTTTCGCCACCGTCAAATCGGCATATTATAGCAAATTTTTCTTCAATCGTAAAAGATTTTCTAATAGACATTTTTTTAAAAACAAAACTTTTACTAAATAAAACACAAATGCAATTCACGATTCACGAAACACTAAAATAAAACAAGAAATGAAAAAAAATTATGTAAAAGATTTTCAGGACCTAGTAAAAAGCAATCGACAAGTTTGTGCAGGATAAAACATGTTTTCTATTTTATTCTTCATAGCAAAAAAAAAAAAATGTTTGTTATAACCGATAGGAAGTTGGTCTGGGGACTTCAAAATTTGTTCGCTATAGCCGATTTGTTCATTATAGCCGATGTTCGTTATAATCGATACATATGTTAATTTTCCATAAGACTCCAAGGGACCAAAGATTTTGTTCGTTATAGCCGATTATTCGTTATAACCGGTGTCGTTATAACCGATTTCTACTGTATATTAAAAATAATATACTTATATTATACACTAGCGGGCCATCGCCCGCTTTGCGGGCCGAGGCATGGCCCGCTAGAAGCAAAAAATCCTTTTTCGCCAATGGCAGGTGTTGTAGTGGGAATTTCGAAAAATCCCGTCTTATTGCACATATAGACTATAAGACAAAGCTACCTACCAATTTTCAGCTTCCTATGACTTACCAGTTCGGAGAAACAGTGATGAATCAGTGAGTCAGTGAGTGAAACTCTCTTTTATAAGTATAGATTAGGTAGATATAAATACCGAGGTATTTCTATACTTCCAATACCAATTAATCTTTTTACACATGATATACTTACATTTTGTACATAATAATTTGGTCTGTCAGAGCAGGTTAAACGTTCGAGTCAGGTCAACAATTTTATTCACCAAGTGTCCGACTACTAACTACTAACTCCATTATTAAGCGATTAGTATTCTTATTTATAGACGAGTCAGTTTTGATTTATTTATGATTAACCTCCTTCTTCAACTGAATGCACCTCCTCCTTCAGTTCATTTCATCTGATGCATAATGCATAGATAATAGCCACCTATTGTAACTATCCTCATAATATTAAATAAAATATTTATAAATTACGTACGTTGGGCTTTTTATTATTTATATGCATTTTAGAGCACATACATCTATAATTTATCATAGTTTTTTTTTGGTATTGATTGGCAAGACCATTCCATACAGCCATTATCATAGTTAGTTTTACCTATTGAATTTTGCTTTCAATTAATAAAGTCAGTCCTATATATTTTAATTTATAATCTAATTTAGATACGTACCTATAAATAGAAATCTCTGTATATCTGCATTACTTTAAAATGTAGGTACCTGATTTATTTTTTTGCCATGCATACTTAATGAGCTCTTAGTAGATATCCGATAATTACAAAATTTACAACCTAAGAAGTCCAGAGAGACAAGTGAATATTATTTATGGAGAGCAGCACATCTCAAGGGCTCCGCTAGTACCCACCCCTCAGGATTCTCTGGGGGCACTGAGACTGGGGGATTTTCAGTTACACAGTGTAAAGCTGTAAAGTCTTCTTTCTTGATTTTTTCGTTCGCAAACCAGGGTTGCCAATTTTCATTGCGAATTTTTAGAGTACCTACCTATATTTCAAAACTCATCATTGGCTGTTTTTAGTCATGTCTACATGCACATAGTGTATAGTTGTATACTATACAATTATATAATTGGGTGCTGGCTAACTTTTGTTAAGCCAACACCTGTATTGTACTGCACTCTAAAATAATAAAATACACTTATACTTATAAGCTAATAATAATAACACTGTTTAGTGGAAGAAAAACCACCAGGAGAGGTTAATGCTCAAAGCATTTCCTTCCACCTAACTCTCAGAGTCTTATTATTATGTGGTCACAAACTCAAATTAATGAGCAATAATTCATGCACTGGGTGGGATTCGAACCAACGGATCCCTACGCCACCTAGAGTACCAGACTAGCGCGTTTACAACTTGACTACACATGCTACAAATAGATACTCTTTGTACCTACATAGAGTGCCTAGTGGTATCTACAACCTATACAAGTAGGTATAGCTAACCTTTGTACCTACTTAACCCTAAGGTGAAGAAGTTCCTTTTGGATTTCACTGGCCTACTCCTAGTTTGTTGTTCTTTTGACAGAATGAGCTCATTAAAACACACAAGGTTATATTATACCGGTTTACTTCATAAAACTACTGAACTACACCTTAACACCATCTGCCACTCACAGGACTATTGCAAACCCAATCATTTCAGACTGATTGACTCGGACGTATAAATAACTGATCTGACATTGGTCTCAATTCCCAAGCTTTTTTCGGATAGGAAATTTCTTGTGCAAATCCTCTTCTAACCAGTTCAGAATCACACAGGGGTCAGTCAACTTTCATTTAGAATCGGTCCTGGAACTGAGAGGAACAGATCACTAAAACACTCGTGGCTAGTGACGCAAATACCGTATACCTACTGTGTTACATAGGTATAAAATCTACTACTCGTGCATATACGACTATACGTATAGTAAATTAAAGACACTCTTGTCAGTAGATAATGTAGGTGCTTCAGTAACCAGAGCAAAAAGTTTGGTCAATTATCTCCTGATGGTGATTTAAATTTTGTGTTTTTTTTTCCTTCTACAGTTGAACCTGGATTGAAGAACCGACCTCAGTAGCTTGATCGATAAGGCGGCGGACTTGTAACCTGGAGGTCGGTGGTTCTATATAGCCCTGGTTGAGTAGATTTAACAGCACGAAAGTGAATAAGACAAATATGATAACTTTAAACCTGAGAGAAACAATTTTATTTTTATTTAACAAACAAACAAAATGATCTGCCAGCCTTTAACTGGTTGCTTGATACACAGCATACTCATCAAAAGATCTTGTCTTCATTTTCTTTCATTGATGTTTCCTAATTCTCTAATTGATGAGAACTGTATGTAAGAGAACACCTCAACTCTCCATATCAGAGAACAATTAAAAGTCCAATTTACTTTTCTAAGGAAAATAACCACTTTATAAGAGAAAGCTTCATAGAAGTGAAAAAAAAATCCGGGACCTCAAGTTTTCTTATATCCAGGTTCGACTGCATTTATTCATTTTCTTTTTAAGTGGTTTTCATAAATAAACTAAATAAAAAAATTCTATGCTCCTACTCAAGAGACAAGTCGTTCAGAGGAGACGCTGCGAAAAAAAAAAATAACTTGAACCCGATTGGGCCTCAAGTGGACACTTGAGTTCAATATTAGCTTAATGAGAATAGATAAAACCTTGAATTATTGTTATGCAGATATTTATAATAGACATAGGTATTAGTTATTGTCTTTAATAATAATAGATAAAAGTCCCGCCCCATAGGTACAGCTAAATTCTAAAAGGTTTTTTTTTAAACGCCGCAAATGAAAAGCCCATAAAGTCACCCATTCCTAATGGAGTCTTTGACCTCCCCTGTCCCCTGTTATAATTATCTATATGGACTAACTGGATTTAATGGTCCTGATTTCCTGAATAACTGTCCTTCGTCCCACCTTATCAAGCAGAATGTCGAATTCCTTCCAAAATACTGCTGGGACTTCTTGGAAACAGAAGATCTGCAAAACCGATAGCGACTATGCCAAAAATTCCAAGTTTTGCAGATAATTAATTATTATTGTTGAGTGTTTATTGTCTAATCACTAAATCACACGTCAAGACATTCTCTGCGAGAACTGTTCCTTCAAGGTTAGCTGAGTTTTATACCCGTGAGGACATTGGCATTTTGCATTAACCGATATAAGATGATAATAATAATATCGCGTTATTTATACTGCTCGATTAGGACTGATGAGTCCCATTATTCCAGCAGTAAGCCCAGGACGTATTATTTTGTGGTCAAAATCCCAAATGGAAGGAAAACTTGTCATGTCCCGGCTGGGTTTTGAACCCGCTACCTCTGGATTACAAGTCAGACGCCTTGACCGAGATAGTAGATACTGAGGGCTACTGAAAGAGTATTTTTTTAGCACTCATCTTTCAAAATATTGGTACGAATATAAAATAAATTGGGATAAGATTGTTTAATAAAATGTATGATAATTATCTAGCTACTGATTTCATTGATCTAACGGGGGATGAAACAAATGTAAGAAATATTTTAATTTCATTGCGTTTTCTAAATTTCTATAGTAGATAATATACATATAATGCTTGAGTGATGAAATGATCTGTCTGTAATCAAAGTACGAGTAGTATACCAGTAGCCCGTTCCAGAAACACTTTCTACTTTCAAATCTCCTTTTCAACTGTCACACAACGCACTCTGATTGGTTAATTTGAACGCAATGACTATCAATCAGAGTGCATTGTGTGACGGTTAAAACGGAGATTCGGGGATTTGGAGAGTGGAAAGTGTTTCTGGAATGGGCACTAGCTCCAGGTATCCGTGAGTTTGTATCTCACCCAATGGATTGTGCTTAATGGATAATTTAATGAAAGAAAAAGGTACCTGGACCTCATTACAGAATGTTTTTTCACTCTCATAATCCGTAAATCTTTCTGTCAATTGCTAAGCAACACCCCCTGATTGCAGTTTATTTGAACGAAATTTGACGGTTGAAAGGAATGTTTTGGGATTTTGAGGGTGAAAGTGCTTTTTGGAATGAGGTCCTAAACAACTGTTGGATTAGAAGGACTTGAAAATCAAATTCTTGGGCAGTATAAAGAAGGTCTATTATTACTTTTATTGAATTTTTTGTATCATGATCCATCACAGTGATTTCTGACTTTAACCGGTATAATGGATGACCTATCAAACGTAGCGTGTGCAAGCTCTGAACCCTCTGCCCGAGTTCATTGAGCCTATGACAGAGTGGACAGAGAGGACTTGGAAGAAAAATGAGGCACCTTCTGAAATTATGAAGAAAATCCATTAGGCTCAGGTTGATAAATGTAGCGCAAAGTATATCTTGAAACTTAGTAAATAGTACACCGGAGAATTCCAGTTCAATCTGTTCAAAGCTCTATGATCCGGCCTGAATATTGCAAGGTAGTTGCAAACTTACACACCTTATCCTGAATATTGCAAGGTAGTTGCAAAATTACACACCTTATCCTGAATATTGCAAGGTAGTTGCAAACTTACACACCTTATTCTGAATATTGCAATGTAGTTGCAAACTTACACACCTTATCCTGAATATTGCAAGGTAGTTGCAAACTTACACACCTTATCCTGAATATTGCAAGGTAGTTGCAAACTTACACACCTTATCCTGAATATTGCAATGTAGTTGCAAACTTACACACCTTATCCTGAATATTGCAAGGTAGTTGCAAACTTACACACCTTATCCTGAATATTGCAATGTAGTTGCAAACTTACACACCTTATCCTGAATATTGCAAGGTAGTTGCAAACTTACACACCTTATGAAAGGCACTATGTATCGCGCCATGGTGCATACATTTCTTTAAAGCTCTAATGCTTGATGTCCCGCCACTAGTGACAGTATTTTTTTTTTAGGAAACGATACCTATTATTTATACAGATTTTTTCACAATCAGGGGGTACAATGTTAGGACCAATTAAGGCATGTTTGCCTTAAAAAAGGAACTTCTCATAATTTCCCTCTATTTTGATTCTAAATTACATAATTACCAGGTCTTTTCTATTTCACAATCAGAAAAGAAAAAAACTCCTTTTGAAAGTTCCATGAGAAATTGCTTATAGAACGCCAAACAATTGTTCGTCACTTCTGTGACAGCCTGTACATTATTGCCACCTTAGGTATCCTGCCTAGACACATGTAAGACAAGCTAATAATGATATGCCATGCTATTCTAATACATTTCTAACCCAATGTCATCAGAGATTCTGCAAATCCACACGCATCTGATCTCAACCGCCGGAATATGGATCCCCGTCGCGAATTTAATAATCGGTCTTGGATTCGAACTGAATCCGTTGAGACAATCCTACATGACACCTGTTTTCAATTAAAATGTTCGTTTTAATTCTGAGCTGAACGAGAGTGTCTTCTGTTGGGGCTGATGATCAGAGATGTAAAAACTATCATCAGTACAGTGACACAGACAATGGAATGAATTGATTAGGATAGGTGTTACCGACCGATATTTTAAAGATGAAACTATCTAGTTTATTTAGACACACCAGATCAAGTGTTATTACGCCATTACCTTGTTTATTATGAGTTATTACGCCAGCCTCCGTGACGTAACGGTTGTGACTACTGCCCATAGTCCAGAGATCCTGAGTTCGATCCCCGGTCGGAGCAGACTTTTCACACAGAAAATTCTGTTCCCTCCGTACATATGAGGCAGGCATTTCCGGCCCTACCCAGGCTGGGTGAGGTGTGGGTAGCTGGTACGATTCCCAGCGAAAGGATGGTAAAATCCTTTCGTAAAAGGAAAGCATCCAGGATGGTAAAAGGAAGGCATCCAGCCGTAAAAAATGTGACAAAACCAACCAACTTCAACCATAAGGTTGAACAATGTCGACTCTGCTTGAGCGGGATAAGACAGAGTAAAAGAAGAAGAAGATTAAAAGTGAGGTTAGACTAAAATAATTAAGTTAGGTTAGGTCTAACCTAAACTTGGGTACATGTCAGACTTAATCTAGCTTAGATTAACATAATCTACCTAGTTTGTACTTAGTAACTACTGTCGATGAAAATTTTACCCATTGTAAAATTCTTTGTTTTTCTTTCAGATTTGAACGTTGACGATCAGAGATGCTGAATGCTGATGAATATATCCTGTCTATGGGACTTTGAATTGTTTTTTTTTTTTTTTTTTTTTTTTTTTGACTAAGTGCTTCATATTTATTTTTAATCAGAGGTCAGACAGAGTATTGACAGAAACGTGCTTCATAAGACCCATAATTTTATTTTAAGGTTGCATCAATACCATCAACCAACGCTTGAACCCAGGGATGAGTGTATTGTCTTCCATTTGCTTACTCATAAATCATATTAGCCTTTTTTTTTTTTTTTTTTTTTTTTTTTTTTTTTTTTTTTTTTTTTTTTTTTTTTTTTTTTTTAAAAGATAGTTGTGCCCCGGAACCGCTTTCGCATTACTTCAGGGCATTTTACCTTTACATCCATGCCATTCCGGAAACGGAAAACTCTGTTAGAATTTTCCGCTCCGGTCGGGATTCGAACCCGCAACCTCCGGGTCAGCAACCAATATTCTTACCCACTGAGCCACCGAGGTCGGCAAATCATATTAGCCTGGATTTAAAAAAGGGGAAAAAAGGTTCAAATATGAGTGTTTAAGCAGGTCTCAAACTGGCTGGACGTTTCTTAACCATTAATTTGTTCTTCAATGATCTTAAGTGAACTGGTATTCACCTTTTATTGGTTTGAACCAAAATAAGATACCTACCATTTCACCACGAACAAATTTTAAGCTCGATCAGGTATTAATTAATTTATCCTAGAGAAAGAGAGAAATAGTAAATATATTTACTACAGACTGACATCACTGTGATGCTTGCCGTGAGACACAGTACTGACAAACTTTTACATTTTTAAACATTTTTTTTTTTTTTTTTTTTCTTACTTTGATATAGTCATGGAAGATCTGAAAATGTACTTTCTCGACGAACTCTCCCGAAGTGTGCCTCGGACCCCTCGGCCTCGGGTATCTTCGGAACACGGAGGCCCGAAGTTCCACAAGCTCAAGTCCGGACAGGTGCATTCGCATTTGGACAGGTAAGTTTGGTGGCTAACTATTAGGGCCTCATTCCAAAAAGCTGTCTCAGTTTCTCACTCTCATAATCCCTAAATCTTCTTTTCAATTGGTGGTAGCTCAGTGTTAAAGGCGGCACTCTTTGAATCTTTTTTTTTTTTTTTCTGCCGATCGAATAATACTCTTTCGGTGAGGACTTCCCCCCGAAAGATCACTCGCGATGGTGTTTGAGCCATCGCTGAGCTCGGATGAATGGAGAAAACACCCCGGAACTACCAGGGGCATGACTTCAGGGTGTACTCTTTGAATCTAATGATTCCAAAGTTCGTGGGTTCGAAACCCAGCCCATGTCCCGACAAGTTATCCTCCCATTCGGGATTTTTACCACATAATAATATTTATGTCTTGGGCTAACTGCTGGAATAATGGGACTTTAATTAGGCCTCATCAAGCAGTATAAATAAGGCGATATTATTATTATTGTTCTGATAATGTTATTTGAACGAAATTTTCGGTTGAAAGGGCGATTAGGGATTTTGAGAGTGATAGTGCTTTCTGGAATGAAGCCTAGATGACCAAATGGAGATAATTCATGATGGCTACCAGCTCCAAGCAGGCGAGGCTTTCACCGATCAGATTCCACCGATAGTTAGTCTTTGTGGGTAGAAATCACCCTCTCCATGTTTTCCGGGTGTCATTGAAAGATTTTTCCCCTATCTCCTTCTCAAGAAAAGGCAGTCTTTAATTTTACCTCTATGCCAATTAACAATCCTTTGTTTCGGCAATCATCATAACGCCTGCAATCTATTTTCTATGTATGCAATGTGCCAAGTGTATAGTCATAAAATTATGTACCTACCTATTAAGTCTATAAAAAATAATAACATTGGACGGTGAACAGCATCAGCGTAATTTATTATTTTATCAGTTCGTCACAATTTGTACCTACCTACATTGTTTTATCGTCACACGATAACAACTTACTATCCGTTCACAACGTAGGTAGGTAGGTATCTACCTCCCTATAATAAAGATGAAGTGAAGCCGGCATTTATCAAGTTTCCGTAGTGTAGTGGTTATCACGTGTGCTTCACACGCACAAGGTCCCCGGTTCGATCCCGGGCGGAAACAATTTTTTAGACATATTTCCGAAAACGTATTAACCCTCCAAGGACGAGAACTTTTTTTTTAGAAAACGAGGTTTTTTCCTATTTATCTTGTTTCAGTTCGTCCATCTGATGCTAAAAATATTTTTTTCATTTTTTTAGCATGCTCTGGGTGGCCGTAGAGGGGTGTGACGTATATGTCACACTCGTCCTTACGGGGTAGATTTTTTGCTCTATATTAGAAAAAGATAAGACTTGATTTTTTAATGAACAAAGTGCAAAGAGGAAATTGAAAATAGTTTTTATTAAGACTCAAAGATTCCTAATTAAGTAAGTAGTGGAATGTACATGAACTATGTATGTTCATGGCATGTGGAAAGCAATGTTGCACTTCAAACACAATCCAACGTCACACTTGATGCACATGGATGCTACAACACTTGTACAGCCTTCGTTTGCACACCTTCGGCGCTTCTTGTCTCTGATTTCTGTCAGCAGATGGTCTTTTCTGTCAAATCGAATGTCCTCTAGTACTCTTGACGATCTTTTGGAGGATGGTGCAGAGGGACCCGCTGTTCTGGGAGTAGTCTTGTATCTAGTAAGGTACACCTGAACTATGCGTCGGCGAAATTCAAGTTTTGTCATCTTACGCCCAGTCTGCTTATAGATTTGCCAGGCATTATTCATTGACACGTCAATCAACCAAGTCAGTATAGCCCAGTACCACTTCTTAGACCTGATTGATATGCGATATTGGTTAACGTCTTGATCCATGCGATCCGTCCCCCCCATGTTCCTGTTGTAGGTGTTTACGATCGCTGGCTGAGGAACATTGATATGCTTCTTCTCTTTTGATGAGTATCTCTTCACTGTTTTGACTGGATCTTCACCTAGCGTATTGGATGCAACTGCAACTACGCTGTTGTCTACCCACTTGCCAACAAAGATACCATCTTCCTTCTCTATCTTGCATTCAAAAGACCCACGCTCTTTCTTCTTCATCTGGTCATGTGACGGCAGTGTGCAGTCTTTTGGAATTCGGTTTTTTCTGAGAGTACCTGTTCCAGCATATCCTCTTTCTTTCAGATGCTTCAGCAGGTTCAAGCTGGTGAACAAATTGTCTGTGATGATGTGGTAGGGGAGATTTTGTTTCTCTGCCGGCAGGTTATCGAGGAAGGAGATCAAGGGAGCTGTTGCTTTGCCGAAAATCTTCTCGTACTCTTCGTTTGTCACGGGTGTATTTTTGCCTTGATAAACTTCGAAGTTTACCAGATACCCGTAGTGAGCGTTGAGACTCCAGACTTTGTAGCCGAATCTTATGGGCTTGCCCCTAATAAATTGCTTGCACGGATGAGGGCCAAAGTATTTCACCATAGATTCGTCGTAGTCCAGGAACTCACAAGGTATGAAGTTGTCCGCGAATCTCTTTTTAAGAAGATTGATTAGCGGCCGAAGCTTAGCCATTCTATCGTTCATATCTAGTACGGAGTTATCAGCAACATGGAAATATTTTGCGATGAATAGGAATCTATCACGCCGCATGCATTCCGAGACCAAAACGTTTCCCAAATCAGGTTTGGTGTCCCAGTAGCTCTTCTTTGCAGGCAAGATGTTGTATCCAGAAAGAATCATGATGGCGATGAAAGATTTGATTTCTTCTGCTGTGATGTTCGCATTGTTCTCATTTTTGGACGCCGCATACTTTTGAGATTCGGAGAGGATTAGTTGGATTACCTCGTCATCTATGAAGAGCTCAAAGAGATCAACAGGGCTCATGGTCATGTACTTCTCAGGGCAATTTTGAAACAATACATCTTTTTTCATAGAGTCTACAAGATCGCCTTCAATCCATACGCGGTTGCGCTTTGCAGAGTATCCCGAAAAGTCGTAGTTTTTTGAGTCACCCATGCGTTCTCCATTGGATAGAACTGCCTCAGCCTCACTGACCAACTGTGATCTGTTCAGGTTGTCTAACATTCCACCAGTGTCCTCGTCACCGCTGTCCTCATCAGTCAGCTCACACGTGGGAGGTGGCGCTATGAAGATGTCCTCCACTTCAACAGTATTACCATTATCATTTGTGTCGTCCTCTAACAGCTGGAGAATTTCGGAAGCCGTCAGCCCACCTGTGTATCGCACGTTATGCCTGAAACACATAATATTACAACTAATAAAATGTAGTGAGGGTTCATTCCATTATCCATAAAGTTATGACATACAACTTTATGTATGTAAAGCATTACGAACAGATTGAATTCATCACTCCAATTCCGAATTCCCTATTTCCTTGTCAGAAATCTCATAATGCTGTCAATAGTCAGATACTCAATTATCCTCATGAGGTAAGTATAGGAGTAGCTACCCCACGTATCCACAAAAAATATCCTTCTGATATTCAAAGGCGGGTCATGCAACATTGCAGTTGAAAGTACCAGTACCAGTACTCGAGCTTTAAAAAAAAGTTGTTGTTTTCATATATTTGTGTTATCACTTTCGTGATGTCACAACGATATTCAAACTCCAGATTATACACTGTACTAAATTCACCACGCTGAAGGTGGGACTCGAACTCGGACCCCCAGCACAGAAGTCCCGCGCCTTAGCCAGTTGCGCCACCGTGCTGGTTGTACTCGACCACTACCTGTTTACTCAACGAAAAAATGAAAGAAAAAAAAAAATTGCAAAAGAATAATAGTGGGCAAGGACGAGTGTGACGTATACGTCACACTCAAGTTTTCAGTGCTCCACAGCCATAGCTGTTCACTAAATGTTTCATAAAACATGTTTATATCATATAAGATATTCTTAGTAATCAAAATAAATCAGCAAAAAAATATATTTCAAATAATATATAGATAAAAAATTACTTACCAAGGTCCAGGGTCCATGATTTCAAAAAAGTAAAAACGACCAAACTTTCAAACGAAATTTTAATAATCCAAAATCACTTTAACTCTCAAAATTTCAAGACTAACTGATAACACATACTCCTGTGAAACCGAAAAAACATCGCTGCAAGTCTCTGAGGAAACTTGTAAGAGCTGGAGAGTAATTCTGTCTGGACGTGTTTTCCGTGACGTATACGTCACACTCGTCCTTCGAGGGTTAAATTCAGTAGAAATATCTTGAATTACATTGCAAGTAGGTTCCTTGGCAGTAATTAATGTAATAATATACTTACTCAGCGCCAAAGGGAAGTTCATATGACATCCTGCATCTTGTTACCTGTAATACCTCTCTGTAGCTAAGTCTAGATTTTGCGTATTGTCTTAGGTGGGAAAATCCAATTCCAAGACATGCCTTAGATGTCGATTTTGTCTATCAATTTCGCCCCAGATGTCTTAAATTTAGTCGGTAAAGTTTATTTTTCGTGCTAAAAGTTTCGTTTACAAGTATAAGATAAAAAAGAATTCAACGAGAAGTATAGGAAAATGAGAGAAAAGAAGAAGAAGAAGAAGGATAGAGAATCTAAAAAATTGAAGAAGAAGATTCTAAGGATCACACCCACTGTCACAGCACCCTATCAAATTAACAAAGCTACCGAGTTCGAGGAAATATAATAGAAAAAAATCCTCGTTAATCTTTAGAAACTTGGGTAGAGGTGCACATCGTCAAGTGTTACAAGAGAAGCACTATAAATTTCATAGTAGGTAATTTGTTGAAAATACTTCCGATTTCTAATTATATTAGAAATTTACGGAAGTAAAACATGCTAAATTAGGTACTTTTTAATACTAATCGGGCAGTATAAAAACTATCTACATGGTTTAAATGCTCTCATATTAACTTAGACACTCTCCTCCTACATATTCTTTACTGCAGCTGAAGTAAGCAGGAAATTGGAGTGAGGATGCAAACACCTCACTCACCCTCACCTGCTCCTTTCTTCACTACTAGCGCTCCTCCTTCTCCTAGGAAGTACATTGCAGAAGAAGTAACACTAGTCTAGTGAAGAAGTTAGCTGACGAGTGAGATGTTAAAAGTTCGCCATGCCCACTTCCCATCTCACTTCTTCTTTTAGAAGCCCTTCAAAGCTTAGGAGAAGTATCTTTGTATAAATGTTTCATAAAATAAATAAAAAAACTATTGTTAAAAAAAATGTAACAAGTCATTACAGATACAATGTTCGAAATAAACTATCAGTAGCTCCTTCGTAATCTGTGGGTCTTTGCTTCGAGTCTCATGTAAAAGACAAATTTTCATAGGCGAATTTGCGTAATTCTAACATCTCTCCAGTATTAATGTCACAGGAACTTATAAAAGTTCCTAGGAACGTCTTGTTCTTCCTAAGTGCTCTAGGAACATCTAGAAGCTCCTGATTAGAATTATCAATTTCAGGAACAAAAAACAGGAATTCCTAGTTGTTCCCAGGAATTTCTGATTTTAATTTTGAATTATAATCTAGATTTTCGGGCGGTTGGAATTGACGTTTCGGGCGAGGGTTCAGTTGTCGAGCTCCCTTTGTCTTAGCACAAGAATATGATAATATATGTATAATGTTGGAACAATATTCAATACTAGGCACTCTTGACGGCATACAATCACTCTCTGTTTAACAGAGGGAGAAACAATTTACTGAAGAAAACAATATTAATTATCTTGCAGTTTCGGAAGTATCAGCTATCACCCAACGAAACCTTCATCATCAGCTTCAACTATAAACGTCAAAAGAACGGGGTCAATAACCTCTCTGTACCTCAAGTGGAAAATTCTTACGAAAAAGTCAAACATTCTCGATTTCTCGTCTTTGTTTTCCAACTTTTTACCACCGGGAAATAAGTGACAAAAGTGCCGCGTTTTATCTATCATTTTTTATTTGTTTATTGATTGCTGATAACCCGTTTGGGTGGAACTTCAAAAATATCTGATTTTTAATTAATTGATAGAAGGAGAAATAATTGAATTAACGGACATGACCGAAACGTTTTACCAAGGATGCTTATCCAAGTTTTACCTATTCTTACTTCCAGTGTCACGACATGAAAATAGTTAGATGGTAGATTAAGTACGAAAGACTTGCTTTTCAAATGAAATGACTTAGAACATGTTTCTAAAACTTATGATGAGAAAATTACGACAGTGAAGTTAGCAGGGTGTCACCTAGAGTTAATCTACGTCGAATCGTGAAGTGACCCTGTATTATCAGAAAAGTAAGTTTAGTGGTGAGGTACCTACCAATCTATTTACCACCGCTTTGTGATAGTGAATAGGTGTAGATAATTATGCATATACTCGTACATTATCTACTTTTCTAAGTTTTATTTACCTGTCAATAAAAAGTTCTCATATCGTCGTAAAATCTAAATTACAGGCCTGAAAATACAAAAACTTCACAGGAAAGAAATCTTGTTTTGGACAGTAAAAAAAGTCAAGTTCATGTATGATTTCTTTGTGTTGAAGGAAGAGCCTCTTCGCAATCTTTGCGGGTAGCGCAGCATAACTAAGAGGGTCTATGGCTCGTTGAATGCACCGGTTCTCACCGAAGTTAAGCAACGTTCAGCGAGAAAAAGACTTCGTGATGCTAGCATTAAAACTCAGAAAGTGCCAAAAAAACTTATCAAATTTAGCAGTGCTTGGGCCCATGTCATTTAAAAAATTCAGCAACATTCAGAATCGGTGGCAAACTCATAGGATTTTGAGATCGGAAGAAATTTTCGGGAGGGATCCATTTTTGTATCGAGCATTGGATGAATTGATTTATTTTATGCATTGTTTTAATTCTATTTATAACAACTTCTTTCGTCATCAATCTTCAACAAGTTTCCGTAGTGTAGTGGTTATCACGTGTGCTTCACACGCACAAGGTCCCCGGTTCGATCCCGGGCGGAAACAATTTTTCTTCTCTTGGATTTTTCTTTTTTTATCAGATGAATACTTTGGGCGGAATTAATAGATGTTTTTGTAATACCTCTGTGGCTCTAAGTCTCGGATTGCGAACTATCTTAGATGAGGAAAGCCGATGCTAAGCAATGACTTAAGTTATAAGTACAATTTTCGACACTTGGGGCCGAACTAAAAAAAAAAAACAAGATTAAATTTAAGGGCAGAATTAGTAGACGTTTTTGTAATACCTCTGTGGTGCTAAGTCACGGATTGCGTAATGTGTAAGATAGGGAATTTGTCTATTAATTTCGCCCTTAAAATAAGCTAGACCCACCCTTAAGTTGGAGTTCCGACCAATCACAGAGCACTATAGCCCAACTTGATGGACAGTCTGGCTTATCATGCATGACTGTATTCCTGTTTTAAAATTCGGCCCATGAAGTGTACCATGTTTTTCAAATTTATTATCTACCCCTCAGGAACAGTCGAGGCATGCATTTCTACATGAGGTACACACTCACAGTGGCATCCATATTTGGCGTCTTCCCTGTTATAGGTAAGAAATAGAATCACCTATAATTTATCCAATAAAATATATAAGACCTGTTTGACTGCTGGAGTAAAGGGAATTTTCAGTCTTACCTCGGCAGTATAAACAAGGTATATTCTAAAAATAAAAAAAAAATCACGAAACAATTTTTACTCTGATGAAGAGCTCACAAATTTTCTAACGCCACTAAGCCAGCATCGATGATACGTTAAATACACCAGTTCTGTCACATAAGTTAATTTGTGTAACGTCCAGTGAGGTTAGGATATGGATTGGTGATTCGCACCCATTAAATGCTGGCTATTCCCGGCCCCACTCAGGCTAGGTGAGGTTAATTTGATATGGCTATGCAGTTGAAAGCGTCGTTGAAGCCAAAAAATATCCTTCCCTGAACTTTTCAAGCAGATAGGTAGGTATGTCATGTCAAGCAGGAAAATATTAATTTATCCATTTAACTAAAAAATTTAAATAAAAAGTTTCTATTTAATTAAAATTAATGAAATTAGCTGGAATATTTACCAGGTCTCCTTAACAAGAACTTGGCCAAGCTCAGGTTCAAGTGGCTGTCTCTAGTGACCTTTTACTCCCTGTGTCTCCTCACCGGCTTCCTCTCCATTGAAATCATCGCCCTGGACTACACCATTCGGAACCTCAATGAAGACAGCTTGACAGCGAAAGGTACGATTGTTTGGCTGTATAATAGATACTTGAGATTGTCAAAACCTTCATTTTGGACCTAATCATAATATAATAATAATAGATCATATGTTTTACTGTTGATATTTTTTATGTATACAGAGGACATAAAACAGGAGATTTAAAATATAAGTGAACACTATCCATTAACTCGGGCTATAGTACGCTGTGATTGGTTGAAACTCCGACTTGAGGGCGTGTCTGGATTTCCTTTCATGCCTTAGAATACGTAGAAGGAAAAGAAGAGGTGCTGAATGAAAGGCTACAGCTTAAGGCGCTACATATGGATTAATGACAATACATAAAACAATCAAAAGCTCTAGATTTTAATCATGGTTAACTCTGTCAATCATGCGCCACGCCCCTAAGCCTCACTTACTACCTCCCCCCAGGCGGCATCAAGAAGGCCACGTCCGGCAGCATATTCTACGGCAACGCCTGCATCGCCATGACGCTCTTCATTCGCCTGGCGCGCAAGTGGCCGCGTCTAGTGCAGGACTGGCGGCTGGTGGAGCTCTCCATGTCGAGATTTGGAGTCCCGCGACTCGGCTGGCGGTTCAGCCTGATGACCACGATTCTGTTCGGCCTCGCGTTCTTCGAGCACGGCCTGCACAACTGGTTGAACACGAGGCCAGGCGGCCGGGATGATATCTCGTCCATGTCTGCCACACTGCGCACGCCCAACGGAGCCAACTTTACCATTGACAATTCGGTGAGTGGACAACGTTTAAGTATTGGTTTTTTTTTTTTTTCAAGGAGAGGTGGTAAAATCTGTAGACGAACACTAGATTTTACCCTAGTGAACAGTGTGAGTACTGAGATGCGGACAACAGTGCATCATCCTCACTAAAAACCACCTCTCCCCCTAAACATATGATCCCGGAACCGTTCAAAACATTACATCGGGTACAGTATTGGCTTAGAAAGATAGAAAGTGTTTTATTCCTTAAGTTACTACCACCATAATATTTTCTGGATCAAGAAAGAAGAGCTGGTAGGTTTTTAGTGGGTTGAGTCACAAAAATGGTGCCACAGAAGTGAGAAAGACCATACCCTGACGATGACTCTCGCATGCGTTTCAGACAATTTAAGACCATCAAAAATATTTTCGGCCTCAAAACAAAAGCGGCTTGATTACATTAGCTCCTTACAATGATGAGGGGGAAAAAGAATAGATTTACTTGTATTAAAGTTATCAGTAAGCTTTTGACCTCAACGTTCTACTCGTGCACCCCATACAAAACAGAATGATAACACCCTTTCCATAGAGAAAGCTAGCGACCTGTCCCAGTTTCGGTCATAATTCCCGAAACATTACTTGAGGCCACTGCTCGGACAATAATAATAATAATAATAATAATAATATTGCCTTATTTATACTACCCGATTAGGACTATTAAAGTCCCATTATTCCAGCAGTAAGCCCAAGACATATTATTATGTGGTAAAAATCCCAAATGGGAGGATAACTTGTCATGTCCCGGCTGGGTTTCGAACCCACGACCTCTGGAACCTCTGGATTCACAGAGTGCCGCCTTTACCACTGAGCTACCGGGACAGACAATCCACCTATCCAGTGTCCATTTTGTGCAAAGGTCCACACTAGAGCATGATGACATAGCACAAGACCAAGTTTCATACACCAGCATTCTTTCATTCTAATTCCATACCTCTTATGTTCCCAGCCAACATTTGCCGGGTACCTCCAGAGGCATTCTAATTCCATACCTATTATGTTTCACTTTCCAGCATTCTTTCATTCTAATTCCATACCTATTATGTTTCACTTTCCAGCATTCTTTCATTCTAATTCCATACCTATTATTATGTTTCCAGCCAACATTTGCCGGGTACCTCCAGCGGTTCTCCCTCAAGACTCACTGGTATCTGTTTCACGAGCAGAAGGTCGCCTCCTACAATGCCGTCAAAGGCTTCCTGGTCATGTGGCTGGCTCTGTCAGGTAGGAGGATTTCAGACCACCTAAAATAACTGAATGTGACGACTAGATAAAACTTCTTATTTACATAATTATGATGTAGGGATGGTAGAAAAGAGGTGGTGTGGAAGAGAATGCCGAAGGCATTCTCTTCCACACCACCTCTTTTCTACCATGCAGAGACGTTTTTTGTAACGCTATAGGGTTCACTGTAGGGTGGTCCCGAGCTTGCTATAGGGAAAACTTCGACCTTGACAATTATTCTCTCAAATGATATCTGAATGCGCATGTGCACAGGCGCTTCAAACAAACGTCTCTACATAACAAAACCAGCTGAAGGGACAAATGACCCAGGCATCCCTACAGTGAGGACTCTGCATACCACCGTTTTTATTATGTTCATTGTATGTAAAAAATTGTGAATAAAGCTTGATCCAATTGTTTATAATAAAAAAAACTGGGTAGGTCAAATTTTCCACATTAAGAAACAAGGTTCAAGTTAATCCAAGCCTGAAGCGCCATTTTCAAACCAATCACAGAGCGTAGAAGGGTTAGTGTCCTCTTGGATTAAATCTAATCCTGTTTTATAGTAACACTATGTTGTTGTTGTGTTAGCCGCTTGGCTACAGCTGGAGGGTGAGTGATGGTCTCCAGCCAACTTATTTCAAAGTTGGCTCGTCCTGAAATACATATTTCTATGTGCGATCAACCATCATGAGGACTTGGACTTTGGTAACACTATATGGAGCATGCTGCTCAAAATAGAATACAATGGAAGAAACTAGGAGAGGCCTTTGCTAAGGATGGGGATTGATCAGGATAATAATGATGATGATGTTTTATAATTCACCCATTTATCAAAGTTACCTACACTTCTCCAGTAGGCCATGATTCCACTGAGTTCATTCAACATTTCGTCTCGCAAAGTGCAAAGCGTTTTGCAACGTTTCATGAACCACTCTTTCTTTGATCAAATGTGATTGAATCCCATGTAGGACGAAAAACTGCTCATCAACAATTTGAAAAACTTCCATATAAAATATGTTGTGAAACGTTTTTAAACAAAATTGAGTTCTCAGTGGATCTGTTAAGGTGTTCATTCAACGTAGTGAACAGCGATGGATCGCTGAATACACCAATAAAAATTGTCAGATCACTGAAAGTCTGCCAGTCCGACAAGGTCAGGCACAGGTGGGTAAAAATTAGTAAGTCTTATATATAAGCTCCAAAATATTGGACTCAAGGAGTATTAAAAAAAAACATATGCCACAAAGAATAATAGTATATGAATACATTAAATGTCAAAAGTTAAAAATTAAAAAAGACTAGGAGAAATTTAAGGACTTCAATCAAATACATTCCTCTATTTCATCTCTACTAGTGAATATGGTGTCTAATCAACTGCTCCTCCATTTCTCTCCCCTACGCCTCCCTAATCATCTCCAGCAACGAGTGGCGAGAGTTACCGGGAGGCTTACACCCTCCTGTCTCTCCTAGTCAAGAAGGTGGACGCTCACATCAACTCAATCATCATCCTCTCAGTGAGTAGCAACGTCTACTTCATCTGCGCCCAGTCATACTGAGATAGAGTAAGTGAACTTCTATTCTATCACTGAGATAGAGTAAGTGAACTTCTATCTTATCACTGAGATAGAGTAAGTGAACTTATCTCTATCACTGAGATAGAGTAAGTGAACTTCTATCTCTATCACTGAGATAGGTAATGTAACTTCTATCTCTATCACTGAGATAGAGTAAGTGAATTCTATCTCTATCACTGAGATAGAGTAAGTGAACTTCTATCTCTATCACTGAGATAGAGTAAGTGAACTTCTATTCTCTATCACTGAGATAGAGATAGAAAATATGGGCACAGCTGACCTTCATTCCAGAAACCACAATCACACTCTCGTAATCCCCAAATCTTCCTTTCAACCGTCACACAACGCACGCTGAATGGTTATTTCGTACGAAATATAACATTTCAGAGTGCGTTTTGTTGAAGGTTTGAAAAGGAGATTTGGGATTATAGGAGGTGAGAGTAGTTTCTGGAATGAAGTCCACTTAGGTAAAACTTCTTTATTTTCTGCGACAAAAATAAATCAACCTAGGTCATGAAATTACAACAACAATTTCAAAATTCCAGTCAGAAACAAAAAAGATAAACGTTTTCTCGCATAGTAGGTATGACAACATTAGCGGTTTGAAGATAAGAACGGCATTTGAACTAAACAAAACCGATTTTCCTTCTACGTACCCAATATTCTACTCTACTTCCGCACTCATTTCCACAGTTCCATTCAGCACAGCTACTTCCGCACGCTGTTCTTACATGTACTACACTCTGTTTCATTCCACAGTTTCCATTCAGCACAGCTACTTCCGCACGCTGTTCTACATGTACTGCACTCTGTTTCATTTCCACAGTTCCATTCAGCACAGCTACTTCCGCACGCTGTTCTACATGTACTCCACTCTTGTGTTTCATTTCCACAGTTCCATTCAGCACAGCTACTTCCGCACGCTGTTCTACACGTACTCCACTCTGTGTTTCATTTCCACAGTTCCATTCAGCACAGCTACTTCCGCACGCTGTTCTACATGTACTCCACTCTGTGTTTCATTTCCACAGTTCCATTCAGCACAGCTACTTCCGCACGCTGTTCTACATTACTCCACCCTGTGTTTCATTTCCGCAGTTCCATTCAGCACAGCTACTTCCGCACGCTGTTTACATGTACTCCACTCTGTGTTTCATTTCCACAGTTCCATTCAGCACAGCTACTTCCGCACGCTGTTCTACTGTACTCCACTCTGTGTTTCATTTCCACAGTTCCATTCAGCACAGCTACTTCCGCACGCTGTTCTACATGTACTCCACCTGTGTTTCATTTCCACAGTTCCATTCAGCACAGTACTTCCGCACGCTGTTCTAAATGTACTCCACCCTGTGTTTCATTTCCACAGTTCCATTCAGCCAGTACTTCCGCACGCTGTTCTACATGTACTCCACTCTTGTTTCATTTTCCACAGTTCATTCGCACAGCTACTTCCAACACGCTGTTCTACATGTACTCCACTATGTGTTTCATTTCCACAGTTTCCATTCAGCACAGCTACTTCCACACGCTGTTCTACATGTACTCCACTCTGTGTTTCATTTCCACAGTTCCATTCAGCACAGCTACTTCCACGCTGTTCTACATGTACTCCACTATGTGTTTCATTTCCACAGTTCCATTCAGCACAGCTACTTCCGCACGCTGTTCTACATGTACTCCACCCTGTGTTTCATTTTCCACAGTTCATTCAGCAAGCTACTTCCGCACGCTGTTCTACATGTACTCCACCCTGTGTTTCATTTCCACAGTTCCATTCAGCACAGCTACTTCCGCCGCTGTTCTACATGTACTCCACGCTGTTCCTGGTGGGCCGCACCACCGGTGGTGGTCATGCAGGCGGCTGCTATCAATGACGAGACAGCGGATTCCCCGGAGCTGTACCTGTGTCCCCAGCAGAGCTACTGTATCGAGGTGAGGCATGTTCGCAAACAGGTTGGTGAAATGAGCAAAATTGATTTGACACACAAAAATCAGTATTTCAGTATAAACAGAAAAGTGAGAAGTTTTACTAGAATGTACAATGTACAAGTACTCAATATCATATCATACCATTGACAGTGGACAGCTGTTTCGAGCTTATTTGCTCTCATCAGCAGGTAATAATTCCTGAATCACCATCAACTAACCTGTCTATTTTAATCAGTATAAACAGAAAAGTGAGAAGTTTGTACTAGATGTACATGAATATCGTATTCATGTACATCTAGCACAAAAAAAATGAATTCACAAAATAAAGCTTCAACACTATTGTTATTAAAAAAAGAATCCAAATATGTAAATATTCATTTCAGAATAATAGTAAACCAAGTTTTCTGGACGATAATACCTGGATTTGGTATGAAATACCGGCGGGTTGCTTGAAAATAAACTCGGCAGCATTACAGGATACCAAAGTAGACACTTAGGTATGAATTACATTTAGCTGCTGCTGACTAAACCCATGTTATCAAAAGCACAACTGGTAGGTATTTAGGTAATAAAAAAATGTTGCATAATTTTTTTACATTTGCAGAACAAAGGTTTCTCCACGAAGTAACGTCAGACTTTGTGGCTCTGACGGGCCTGAATATGTTCTAATCACACGCAACTTCCTATTAGGTGTAAGTACTCTTACTCAATTTAAGTTAGTTATTCAATACTTAGAAGTTGAATTTATTCCCTTGTTTCCGTAACGAGGAGCTATGTCTAACTAATGAGTCCAAATAAGGCCGAAACTAGTCTTTGACTGCTCTCTACATCTTTTAAAAGTCTTATGATATAGACAAGTTATGCTTTAACCTTGTGACTAAGAATTAGTCCACATGAAAATGAATACTAGTCTCAATTAACTTCATATAGAATCTGGTCTAAGAATTTTAAGGAATTTGGTCTAGGTTTTTACAGCATCAAACTCCACTTGAAAACTGCGCCTTAAGAGAAAAGAATCAAAGATTCTACTTAAATAAAATGCTATACTAATCCTGTACTTCTTGTTGGACATTTACGAGAATGTAATAGACACAACAAACTTAATTAGTAAATATTTATCTATCAGGATCATTAGAATTGTCTACCTACCACTTACCACAAAAAATGTGATGGATATCTGTATATCTGGGTACTTACCAAAAATGATTTCTGATTTCATTTTAAAATAAAAATAATAATAAGCCAGCGTCGATGGCATGTTGAATACACCGGTTACTTCAGAACACCGAAGTTAAGCGACATCCTGCGAGGTTAAGACTTGGATGGGTGACCATTCAAATTCTAATTCTCGTGACGTGGCTTTTCCCGCCCCACTCAGGCTGGGTGAGGTCAATGTGAGTAGCAGGTTTGTGAGTTTCCTGCGAATGGAGGGTAAAACCCCCGTCGTGATATGACCATGGCAGTTGAAGCGACGTTAAACCCCACTTAAAAAAAAAAAAAAAAAAATATTTTTTTTTTCTTTTCTTTTTCAGATCGGAGGGGCAATATTAACCTACGAAATAATTCTAATTCAGATTCAAAATTCCAAATAAACTACTAGCTTACCTTTTTAAGTCTGCTAAACAATTGGGAGGGACAGTTCAGTATTGTTACGGCATGGGAGTGATGCAAGTGATCTGGCATGAAAATTTCTTCAGTTTGTGTCATGTAAATATTTTGCCCCAAAGTTGCAGTTTTAGCATGGCATCAGCTTTTGCTAATCAAGGAAGGAGGTCAAGTTTGACACGACGTTCAATGTAACAGGTGCTTGGCTTTTCGAAAATTCATTTTCACTAAAAAAAACATACAGTTGTCACATATTAATCCAATTTTACCACAATTTTTTATTTGTTTTATTATTTTAATCGACTTTTTGTATTAAATTTGCATTGCACAACCATGAAACAAATATGAAGGTAAATTTCATACTTGGTAGGTATTTGCTTTTGTAACCTAGTATTATTTATTTTTGTACAGTGTACATATCATGCACCTTTCCTAGGGTTTGGTTTTTCTTTTATTACCCAAAAAATTGGTTTTTATCTGTTGCAAACTAACTTATTCAAATTCACTATTTCATTTTAATACTACAATTGAAATTTTGTTAGCATGATGTGATAACTCTAACCGCTTGCATTATTTTGGTCCTTTATTTTAAGTTAATGAAGTGATTTAGAAAATTCAAGCACTCGAAAAATCGTAATGAATCTTTATAGGAATAAAATAATATTTTCCTAAGTATTGATTTAGATTCATTATTTCTTTTAATCGTGACATTGTTTGCGGCCTGGTGAAAGTTTATGTATATTATGCTTGTTAAAGATACCTCCTAACCAGGCTGGTTGAGCTTATTTGGTGCCATTCAAACTAAGTACCTAGAGGGGGAAAAAAATTTTTTTTTTTTTTACAAAAATGAACACAATACTTCCGATTTTTAATATTAGAAATTATTCGGAAGTAATAGGTATTATTAGAATCACCATAGTTCTGTTACAAAATCGAATTATTTCACCCGATTTCAGTTGCCTTCTCCTGGATAACGCTCTTCTGCAAGTCTTCCGCATCGGTCCAAGACTTCAGCAATGCACCACTAAACACATCCAATCAGCAGGGGAATGGTTGAGTCAGCATCAACATAACTAATGAGCAGATTAATGGTTGAATCAGCACTAAACACATCAAATCAGCAGAGGAATGGTTCAATCAGCACTCAACATTACTAATCAGCAGAAGGTGTTAAATCAACATAAACACATTCATTCAACCGAGGAATTGTTGAATCAGAACAATACATTATTCAGTTATAGAAAAATGTGAATCAGCCACAAACCACAAATAATCAACAGAGGAATAGTTGATTCAGCACTAATCACCATTTTTATCAGTATAGGAATGGGGCAAATCAGAACTAAACAAGTTCTACCAGCAGATGAAAGGTTGAATCAGCACAAAAATGTATCTAACCAGAATAGGTATGGGTTATTCAGCAATGACCACATACAATCATAGAGGATTGGTTGTTTCAGAATAACCACATCGAATAAGTAGAGGAATTGTTTTATCGCACTGAACACATGCAATCAGAAGAGGAGTGTTGAATCAAAAACTAGCTATAGGCTAGCTAGTTCTGAGTTCACGTTGATTTGAGAAGTTAGAAATTAATATACAAGAACAGCTTCCATTTAGCCATAAGGTTTAATGTCAACTCAATTCAATACTAAGGGCAGTTTATAAGATTATAATTTTATGTCTGATTTAATCTATAATATGGATAACGTAAGATTGATGGGTGGATAAAAATTAAAGAGGAGATTTCAATCATTAGGGCAGTGTCATAATACTGCAAGGAAGTAGAAGATTATTTTGAGTTTGCTGTATAAAGATGGAATAGCTATAACGTATGGTTATTGATTGATATTTCGGAAGTAAAAACTATACCCACCAGCAAATTATTCAAATTATTCAAAGCACTTTAAATTAAAAGCCATATCACGTCCATTGTCCATAAAAAAATTTTTGGTATGGAATATTGATGAATGGTTATGAGGACATGTTGAGTTTTTCTTCATTAGCCAAAGTCGCCAAGAGAAAACAAATACATCAGGAATTATTTACTTTTAAAAAAGATTTCATGAAAAAAAACCATATTCTTCGATTTTTCAAGATATTTCTTTTTTTTAATTATGTATTATTGAATCAGTCCAAAATATGAGAGAAATATATTTTACTATTTACAAAGGTATTATTATAAGATGATAACTGGTTTTACATAATATTTACAAGTGTAATAAAAATGGAGCAGGGCTTTAAAAGTAAAGCCTCATCTTTAAATATAAATCGTTCTAATTTTAGTTCCCGAAATATTGAAAAATAAAATTAATTAACCATAGGAGATCAAACATTAAAAAGCCTTTGACAAATATGCTGAGCACAGAAGATCTAAGTTTTTCATAGTGTGATTTTTTTCTAATTAATTCATAGCAGCTTAATTTTTTTGTTGTTGCGAAATACGAATATTGCTGGTTCCAGCCAAGCCTTTATTTACATATTCTATTTTTGCACTCTAATTACCTATTATAAATCTATTGTACAGTGGCAGCACGGATTATAACAAATCAATAGAAATCCATTATTTATGTATTAATTTTATTAAATAAATGATAACATAAATATTATGTTCATAAACTGTTGTACCAATTGATTTATTTGTGACAAATAGTTCTTGGTTTTTCTTGCCATGCAGAAAACTGAATGTGGGCCACAGATGATCTTTTAGATGAGATTCGCAGTTTCATTGATATCCTCCAGGTATTGAACCCAAATCTTCAGCTAGCAAGTATCCCCATAGTGCACCAAAGCGTTATGGACATCATCAATATTTCCAGTACTTATGATTTGCTTGCTTACAACTTGCGTTTTCAGTATTCCAAACTCTTGTTACAAAATAATTGTACACAAATGCATATTTACAAATGTATTAATCTTGCATGCTGTCTCAAACAAATTTGATGTCCAGATGAAATTAATGAACATAACTTGCTGTCTCAAACAAATTTGGTGTCTAGTTGGTATAAACCAACGAAACACATTTCTATTCACTCTTGTTAGCCGTTAGCTTCGTTAGGCAGTCTGAGAGATTAATCTTCACCATTCACCGTCTAGAACCCAATGACCATCACTTCTTATTTGGATTTTTCTCCACATAGAAAATCACCATTCACTGACTGGAACCCAATGACATCACTTCTTATTTGGATTTTCTCCACATAGAAAATCACCATTCACTGACTGGAACCCAATGTACATAAATTTTCTTATTTGGATTTTCTCCACATAGAAAATCACCATTCACTGTCTGGAACCAATGACATCACTTCTTATTTGGATTTTCTCCACATAGAAAATCACCATTCACTGACTGGAACCCAATGACATCACTTCTTATTTGGATTTTCTCCACATAGAAAATCACCATTCACTGACATGGAACCCAATGACCATCACTTCTTATTTGGATTTTCTCCACATAGAAAATCACCATTCACTGTCTGGAAACCCAATGACATCCACTTCTTATTTGGATTTTCTCCACACAGAAAAATCACCATTCACCCAGGAGTTCGAACCCACGGTCCTCCACACAAGCAGACTAGGCGCGGGTTCTTGCCTGGCCACGCCTCCTTGGCGTACTTCATTCTTGGCGGGCTCCTGGTAGTTCTCGCTGTCACCACCAGAGGGCGTCTCGGTAGCATCGCTCATGTTAACTGAAACGAAAAAGAAAAGTGATGATAAGACATATTTTATACTTGTAATTTATTTTTACTATTTTCATAAGTGTTACCATTTGAGGCCTTCCACAGAAAAACTCGCTCATGACCACCCTAGACTTTTTTTGAGTTATGGGCATCACTGGAAAGAGCGCGCTGAGGGCTACAAGGAAATGAAAGAATAACGTGGAAAAAAGCATTCGATGCCATAAAAGAACTGCGTAGGAATAACGTTTTTGCTGCAAAAACTTGTTCATTCCTATCCACAGTTCCGTGTTAAAAACTAGCTCATTCCAAACAACCAATCAGAATGCTGCATTACATCACGTGACCTCCATTTGTTTACATTGCAGAGTGAGGCTAAATTTTGAATTTTATGGAAAGGAAAATGAGAAAGCAGACATGTAATTTGTGAAATTTGTTGAGTTTTGTAATTATTTTGTTGAAAATGGACCTATACAATACAAGGGTAAAATCTGGTTTGTATATCAGGTGAAAATTAGAGTGTTTGTGTAAAAACTGAATCATTCCAAAAGCTTCCGTTGCAAAACTTGCTCATTTCCAAATTCTGTGTCAAAACTCACTCATTCCAAAATTAAACTTAAAAAAACTTATTTAAGGTAGAAAAAACTTTGTGGAACCTGTTACAGCAATTTTCTTATAATCATAGCTTTCATTTTTAAAAAAATAATGGAAAATATTAATTCCTTCAATAGTTATTAGTTTTTTTTAGTTCCTGAAAAATCATCTTACATGGAATGAACCAGTTTTTCAGGCGAACGCCTCATTTCATGTTTCCGATGTTTGTATTCTTATATAGGGTTATTCCCGTTCAATAAATATAACTTATTACTTATTATGTATGGTACTGAAACGAAAAAGAAAAGTGATAATAGACATATTATATCTTTCTTTGTATTGACATTCTTCACACTCGGCCGAGGTGTTTGATATGGTACTAAAAAATATAATAATTATTTTTCATTGTTTGAGTTATTCAAACAATGAAAGATGAAGGATTGTTGAAAGAGGACCAATACATTGCAGAACTGTTAATAGAGACATAACACAAAGATTAGAAACTATATTGTGATGAAATACTAGAATTTAAAAGTATAGTAGAATTTCGAAGGAAAACTAGAATTCGCATGAGAAATCAAACTAGCTTTAGATATATTATTTATTAAAATAATATATTATTTTATATCAATAAAAAAAATTACACATGGGCACAGTACTTGGACCTGTGCCCATGACACTGACTGCATTCCCCTTCTGTATGATGACACTTATCCTTTGGCGAAGGAAATAAATTGATCTTTTCTCTCCCGTTGCCTCCATCACCATACTCCCCACTCCTGAACCAGCTTCTTTGCAACCATACACCAAGGTCCCATACTTTCTACAGCTATTGGTATAAACAATAGTGGTTGGGTAGATAGTACCATACTCCCCACCTCCTGAACCAGCTTCTTCGCATCCATACATCAAAGTCCCATTCTTTTTACAGCTATTGGTATAAACAAGTATTGTTCTGTAACATTCTTATATTTATTTTTTTTTCTCGAAGCAGCCTGTTCTGCAACACTACCTGCTTCTTTGCTGGCCAGCTTTATGTTGAAAGGGGCGAGGGTTGTCAGTACAGATATCGTCCCACAACATACATTTCCCAGCTTTCCAAGGAATGATACTCATACCATCTGGACATTTTCCATCAGCTCTAATCACACTGAATGGTTCTGATACAGCAGAAACTTTTGCTGAAGAAAGAGCTCTCTGATAATATCGTTGAGGTTAGAATGGCGTGAGAAAACGTCCAGCACTTTTCGCACATGAGAGTCCATGTGTTCCTCTCTCGTTGACAAATTCACCACAAACACATCTATGAGATGCACAAAATAGGGACTTCTAACCACAGCGCCATAGTTATGCGGATTTGAATTTGAAGGAGAACTAGAATTTGGATGAGAAACTAGAATTTGGATGAGGAACTAGAATTTTGATGAGAAACTAGAATTTGGATGAGAAACTAGAATTTGAAGAAAAACTAAAATTTGGATGAGAAACTAGAATTTTGATGAGAAACTAGAATTTCGATGAGAAACTAGAATTTTGATGAGAAACTAGAATTTGAAGAAAAACTAAAATTTGGATGAGAAACTAGAATTTGAAGGAGAACTAGAATTTGGATGAGAAACTAGAATTTGAATTTATAAATAGAATTTTGATGAGAAACTAGAATTTGAAGAAGAACTAGAATTTGGATGAGAAACAAGAATTTGAATTTAGAAATAGAATTTTGATGTGAAACTAGAATTTGAATTTAGAACTAGAATTTTGATGAGAAACTAGAATTTAGATAAAAAAAACTAGAATTTTGAGGGAGAACTAGAATTTGGATAAAAAAACTAGAATTTTGATGAGAATCTACAATTTTGATGTGAACCAGAATTTTAATAGAGAACCGGAATTTGGATAAAAAACTAGAATTTAAAGGAAAACTAAAAATTTGATGAGAAATTACAATTTGGAATTATACTAGAATTTTTAGGGGGAACCAGAATTTCGATAAAAAAAAACTAGAATTTGAAGGAAAACTAAAATTTTGAAAAACTAATTTTTTGAAAAACTGAAATTTCGATAAGAAACTAGAATTTTATTATCAAACTAGAATTTTGATAAGAAACTAAAATTTGAAGGAAAACTAGAATTTGGATAAGAAATTAGAATTTTGAAGGAAAACTAGAATTCGGATAAAAATTATAATTTTGAAGGAAAACTGGAAATTTGAGGGAGAACCAGAAGTTTGATGAGAAACTAGAATTTAGAACTAGAATTTTGATGAGAAACCAGAATTTAGAACTAGAATTTTGATGAGAAACTAGACTTTAGAACTAGAATTTTAATGAGAAACTAGAATTTTGATGGGAAACTAGAATTTAGAACTAGAATTTGGATAAAAAACTAGAATTTTCAGGGAGAACTAGAATTTGGATAAAAAAAATAGAATTTTGAGGGAGAACTAGAATTTGGATAAAAAACTAGAATTTTGATGAGAAACTACAATTTTGATGTGAACCAGAATTTTAATAGAGAACCAGAATTTGGATAAAAAACTAGAATTTTGATGAGAAACTACAATTTTGATGTGAACCAGAATTTTAATAGAGAACCAGAATTTGGATAAAAAACTAGAATTTTGATGAGAAACTACAATTTTGATGTGAACCAGAATTTTAATAGAGAACCAGAATTTGGATAAAAAACTAGAATTTTGATGAGAAACTACAATTTTGATGTGAACCAGAATTTTAATGGAGAACCAGAATTTGGATAAAAAACTAGAATTTTGATGAGAAACTACAATTTTGATGTGAACCAGAATTTTAATAGAGAACCAGAATTTGGATAAAAAACTAGAATTTTGATGAGAAACTACAATTTTGATGTGAACCAGAATTTTAATAGAGAACCAGAATTTGGATAAAAAACTAGAATTTTGATGAGAAACTACAATTTTGATGTGAACCAGAATTTTAATGGAGAACCAGAATTTGGATAAAAACTAGAATTTTGATGAGAAACTACACAATTTTGATGTGAACCAGAATTTTAATAGAGAACCAGAATTTGGATAAAAAACTAGAATTTTGATGAGAAACTACAATTTTGATGTGAACCAGAATTTTAATAGAGAACCAGAATTTGGATAAAAAACTAGAATTTTGATGAGAAACTACAATTTTGATGTGAACCAGAATTTTAATAGAGAACCAGAATTTGGATAAAAAAACTAGAATTTGAAGGCAAACTAAAATTTTGAAAAAGTAAAATTTTGATAAGAAACTAGAATTTTGACGATGGATAAAATTTTGAATTTTAGCAAGAATTTAGAACTCCTACACCAAAGCAGTTACACAACCGCGCAAGATTATCAATTCAGTCGTAGTACCATCACTTGAAGTTCAACTTTTTCAATAAGGAAATCCACGCGAGAGAAAAGATACTTCGGGTCTCGCAATCCGTCCTTCTCTGATAACTTTGGACATAGATCTCCCACGTGCCTTAGCTCCGTACCAATAAGTATGATTCTCAACTACACAAATCGATTTAATTCCAACACTATAGCTTGAAAGTATACTCATAGACTTTTTAGCAAAGGTTCCTCCATATGAAACACCATTGAGTTGAGAGCCCACAGGAACCAACTATGACAGTCCAAAATCTGTGGAATGGATCCAGGGCTGCTGTTGTTTCCTTTAGATTAACGGTGGTGATGTGGTCTTCAATGTGGTTACAAGGTGACAGAAAATTTGACAAACCGATTGTACCTACTGTTTTTTTTTTTTTTTTTTTTTTTTTTTTTTTTTTTTTTTTTTTTTTAATAAAATGTGATGTAAATTATTCGTTGTGTTTATGATTAAAAAGTTTTCATTAAGAGTAAAATAATAGTGTGGCTGACATTTTATTTAGAACTCGTGAAAAAAAAAAAAAAAATAATAAAGCTGGCCAAATATTTGTCCAGCTACGGCTTAATGAGCAAGCTATGAGAGTTCCTCTGATGAATAATACGTATTATTAGCTGTGCTCACTATAAAGTATTAGCATAGTAACACAAGGAAGGTGGTCGTAACGGAGCACCCCAGACCTCAGACTCTGGTACCTACAGCTTGATACAGACAATTTTCGGGACTCCGCGCTCCGTTGAGGCCGCTTACATTTAATAACATAGTTAGATTATTTTACGTGGTACCAGGGTCCAGGGTATAGGACTCCATTGTGTTCGCGCACAAAAAACCACCCAGAATACATATTCACTTACAACAGCCATATCACAGAAATTTAAGGCCATGACTGTTGGCATAATGAGACTGACAACCTGTCTTGCGCTGACAATCTAAATAAAGCACCACTTTGAATTTCTTTTTATATTAATATTAGTATTAAGACTAGGGTCACATTGTAAAACTGGGTATCTCCCGTTAACTTATTAAATAAATAAATAAACACTTATACTTATTCTTATGATCCCACTCACTGAGTTCAACATTTCGTCTCGGAAAGTTGCAAAGCGTGTTGCAACGTTTCATGCTCCACTCTTTCTTTGAATCAAATGTGATCGAATCCCATAGGGGCAATAGGAAATGCTCTTACCTCCCAGCGAGACAGCAGGGCCGACAGTGGAGGTCGGGTCCTCTATCTCCACATCAGGCGCGGGGTTAGGCAGGGAGAGGCCCAGCTTGGAGGCCATGGAGGAGGAGAGGAGGGAGGAGGGGGCCGAGAAGTGAGAGTCCGGCCCTGGAGTGAAAATGAAATAAAATCAGAGAGAGATTGAATTTTAAAAAGGTGTATAAAAAAAATAAAATATTTTTAACAGACAGACAGACACAAAAACCTAAGTTGCTCAGGAGGTCATCAAAAGACCAGAAATATGAAAAAAGTTGAAATCGGAGCAAAAAATATTATTATTTTTTTAAATAAAAATTTAAAGTTTTTTTTTCTGTCAAAAACTAATATTTCTTAGGTACACTCACCTATGCCACGGAGGCTGGGTTCTTAGGAACCCAGCCTCTTAGGAACCCAGCCTCCGTGGCGTAGCGGTTGTGACTACTGCCCGTAGTCCAGAGATCCTGAGTTCGATCCCCGGTTGGAGCAGATTTTTCACACAGAAAATTCTGTTCCCTCCGTACATGTGAGGCTGGCATTTCCGACCATACCCAGGCTGGGTGAGGTTAATGTGGGTAGCTGTTACGATTCCCAGCGAATGGAGGGTGAAACCCCCGTCCTAATTCAGGATGTTAAATCACATAGAATCGTTGTCGTTAGGAAGGGCACCCAGCCATAAAAAATAATGTGACAAAACCAACTAATCTCAACCATGAGGTTGAACAACGTCGACCCTGCTCAAGCGGGATAAGACAGAGTAAAAGGAGAAGAAGTAGAAAAAAGACTCACCAGGCAGATCATGGTACACCCCATCATACAGGCCAGGCTTGTGCAGGTGCAGAATGTTGGGATGCACATCGCCACTGGTGAACTTGTTGACCCTTTCACTCCCGGTGTCCACTCCGAGCCGTGGCTTCTTCATGGGAACCACGGTGCTGGACACCAGATTCCGGAACCGGCCGATCGAAGGGTCCACATCCTCGGGGTTGATGACCTCATCCTCCTCCGCGAAGGTGATGCGGCGCCGCTTGCCGGAGGAGAGGCGGGAGGACACCTTATTCTTGTCGTCTATGCCGAGCATGGAGATGCGACGGTTGTGCGCCGTGTTGAACTCGGTCAGGTTCTGAGAGACACACAAAGAAATAAGTGTGTTTCTTTGTGTTATTATTAGTATTATAGAAAGCTTTATTAGGTAGAACAAAAAATATATACAGTAGAATACAATGAAATATAAAAATATATACAGTAGAATACAATGAAATATAAAGAAAAACAAAAAGATTAAGCAAATATACAAGAAAAAAGAGAATGAAGTTAATGTCCTACCTAAAGGGCGGGGTTATTGCCTGTGGCAATCTCTTCCACCCAAACCTTTATTAAGTTAATATGTATATCAAAAAATTAGAGGATAGCGCAGAATTATATTGTTATTAAATAATAATAATAACTCTTTATTCACAAGAATAAAATTTACAAAGAGCGTGATTATTGCCCGAGGCAATCTCTGCCATTAAACACTTTGTTAGATATAAAACACATATGTACAGTACAAATAATTATTCTAACAATGAAAAAATGGAAACAATATGTACAATAAAAAGGAAAAATAATAGTAATATATTTAAACATATGTTTATAAATATATTTAAACATATATGTTCTAAAGGGCGGGGTTATTGCCTGTGGCAATCTCTTCCACCCAATTATAGGACTTTTCTGTATCTTTTATATCCTAATATCTTATTTTTTCCTATAATTCCGGCACTGTTCGCTGCTCGCATTGAAGCAGCTACTCATTTTCCTCACGAGGTATGAGGGGACCCGCGCGGACATCCAAGTACAGACCAAAAAAAACATGCCTTACTGGATATCGAATACAGGTCACCGTAGCTGCAAGCCTAGTGCACCAGCTTCATGGTAACTACTGACACTTGTTTATTTCCTAGCCATGAAACAGGAGCTACTGTAGACGCTTGTGGTCTATGTTGTAGCTTGCCCATCCCCTAGTATGCCCCCCCTCTGTTTGGCGAGAAGTGACACAATAGTTTTCAATTTGGTGCTGGGTCAACACGAGCGCACAGGAAGGTATCCCTTACTAACAATTGTAACCAAATTAAGAATAACTTTTTGTGGGCACGGGGGATCGAACCCGGGACCTTCCGCATTAGGCCGGAGCGAAAATATAAATTTTCGAATTTCAAAACGCCTGGGGTCTCAAAAGTTTCGTATTGATGAGTAGATTAATCCCTTAAAATTTCATAAACATATTTTAACATCTTCAGTCTCCACCTCGAGCTTAAAGTTTCGAGTGCTTTTAGTTATGCAATGTAGGGGCAAGATAACGATTTTTGCTATATTCGTTCTTTTCTCTTGAAAACGGTAGACCATACAAACAAGTTTAGGGAATCAAATCTGTTTTAAACTAAATAAACAGAAAAAATACTTATTAAGCTTCAATCGTTACGAACAACTGATTTTGAATTACACGTGAAAATATTGTTTTGACTGACTTAAAAGTCTAGAGACATGCAAAAGAGACACCTAAACTTGGGAAATTATTATTTTAGGAAAGTGATGTGGTAATTACCACTTAATTTTAGGCTTAACGTTATAACCTCCACTATGTTATTGTTGTGTCCAGCTTGGCTACAGCTGGGGGAGTGAAGAAATCTATCCAACTGAAGTGGAAAAGTTCACTCGTTCTGAAGCACATATTTCTATATGCGATCATTGGGCTTTTTCTTTATGATTCACTAGCGGGTTACACCCGCCGCTTCGCCAGCCCATCAAACACACACAACGCACACACACACCCACCCACACACCCCTATACATGCACACCATATAATTACAGGGACCGGAATTTCACGCAGCTACAGAGACCCGATTTTTTTTAATAGTTTGGTATTTCTTTTTACATAAATGAAGACGTTGAATGTTTTCATTTAAAAAAATGTATTTTCCTAATTTTTTTTTCAATTATTTTCCAACGAAATTAAGCATTTTCTAAAAATGTACTTTAAAAAAATGTACTAACAGCGGACAGTATGGAATCAGTGTCTTTTTAGTACAAAGAGTGAAAAGGTCATTGCATGTTGCATACTCGTAGAGATGCCATGTTATTATATGGGTAGGTATTCATGTTTAGAAAGAATCATTAAGCCGTGTTTATTTTCTATAACTAGACTAGAACATCAACTGTATGGTTATATCAGGATGGGATTTTTACCCTCCATTTGCAGGAAACTCGCAAACCTGATACTCAAAATAACCTCAACCAGCCTGAGTGAGGCCGGGAATAGCCAGCATCACGAGAATTCGAATTTGAATGGTCACCAATCCAACTCCTTATCTCGCTGGATGTTGCTTAACTTCGGTTACAGAACGAGAACCGGTGCTACTAGGGTGTACCTTTGATCTTGCGAGATACTTACTTCGACTCGAGAATCAATCATGTAGCGCTCGCTAGGCTGATTTCTTTCCACCTCTGAGAGGCACCGCCAGGCGGGCCCGCTAAGGGGCGGCGATCAAAGTTGGCCGAAAAATGTGTTCGAAATTTAAAATTGATTTTCGATTCGTATTCTACGAAAAATTTAAAAGACTCCTCCAACTGTAGCGTGCGCCGTGCTATACTAAATGCTGTACTATTTTTCATGTTTGTTTAAAAATGTATAGAACTTCTCACTTTTACATCTTTCCACACTGTAATGACTACCCAAACCCAACTTCGTTAAATTCAAGGAAACACCGTGTCAACTGCTGGATAAAATCTTTTAGATAGGGACCAGTCTGTGAATGTATATATGTAAAATAACAATTAAAATAAAGAAATTGAATGTACAATTAAAAAAAAAAAAAAAAATCAAAATGATACGAAACTAAAATCAAAAAATCGAAATGCAAAATCTATATCTAAACTTTCTATACATGGCTGGACTGCTGGACATAGTCTTTTCATTCCAACTCACAATCCTCTACACAATTATTGGTTTTTCATATAGCTTCGTTTAGCGGGTTCCGCCCGAAAGCGGCGCCAGGCAGTTTCGGCCTTACGGTAGGTGTTACAAAACTTTACCGGGAATCAAAAGTGTTTGTCTCGGCGGGCTTACACTTTTTTTACCTTTGAACGGCACCCCCGGGAGGGCGGGGGTGCCGTTGCCGAAAATTATGTTCGAATTTTAAAATTCGAACATAATTTGATTTGTATTCTACAAATAATTTAAAGTAATTTGCCGACTATTGGTTTATTTCTATCTTGCTCCGTTCGGCGCGTATACCGCCCGAAAGCGGCGCCAGGTAGATGGGTGTTTTCGTTAGGAGATACAAAAAAAATAATCCTGGAATCAAAAGTGTTCGTCTCGGCGGGCTGACACTTTTCCACCTTTGAGCGGCACCCCTGGGTTGCATACGGCTTTAGGTTTAAGTATGGTCTGTTGAATACATATTATAAGATAATAAAGAATATCCAAAAGCATAATTAAATTAAATACAATATGCTGCCACAGTAGGAATAAAACCTACAACCCTTTGGTTTGGGGTTGAAAAGTTTGCTAGATTTCAACTAGCAATAAATAGTCTGGTACCGACAACTTGATATTGACGAATTTCAAAACATCGCTGAGTATTTTAATAACATGGTAGGATTATTATTCTATGTCGTACCGGGCCGGGGTTACCCTATTGTCCACGGTCTAGGGCTTCGTTGTTTTCGCGCACTTGGGTCTAGGATATAGGGTGTTCCGTTGTGATACCCTACTTAGGCGGAATGAAAGTTGTCAATCCCGATCGTACTCACCCAGCCCTTGCAGAGTCGGGAATTCGCTATAGTCAATCAACAATATTAACATACTGAAACACATTAATTATGGCCTGGGTAAAACCACTGCTAAATGTGAAAATTATTATTCTTACTGATATTTCTGATTATCCCAGATGAGTTTATTGTACACTATCTACTGAACCCAGTCCCATTATTAAGGTGCGAGAAATCATAAGACATGGTCTGAGCATCGTAATCGTGCATGAGAAATGTTGCACATTACCAAAAAAAAAAAAATTCTTTTTCCACAACTCCGAATTTCCAGAAAGAGAAAAATAATAATTTCACCTAATGTAGGTCTACAGAGTATGTGACCCACTTGGGGAACCGAAAATAAATGGAATAAAACTAGAACAAAACAGAAAGGACTCTAGTCCATTGAACCAAAACCGGAATTTTATACACATCATAATCTTGTAGACCTTTGTTAGCAATAGGTAATGCAGAGAGAACACAGATACCCTTGAAGTTAATACTCAAACTGGTTTCTAGTTTCTATGTTAGATAAGAACTGTGAAATAACCGAAATTCGGATTAAAACCAGTTGCATAATTTAAACGCGGTGTTTACAATTACTTTAATTACTGCATTATAATAGACAGTAGTTAATAATGTCCATTACGAACTTTTGACTTATCCACAAGTGAATAATTGTCAATCGTCCGCTATTCTTCAAGTGGTTAACGCGCTGGTCTAGTAATCCAGGTTGCTTAGGGATCCGTTGGTTCGAATCCCACCCAGTGCATGAATTTTTCCTCATTAATTTGAGTTTGTGACCACATAATAATAAGACTCTGAGGGTTAGGTGGTAGAAAATGCTGTGAGCATTAACCTCGCCTGGTGGTTACCTTCCACTAAAGAGTATTATTATTATCAAGATAGGGATACCCAGCATAATAGAGTCGGGTATAGCCAGCAGAATGTCCATTCTCACAATAAGGAAATTGGTGGTTTCGATATCAACCATGATCTTTTGACGTTCCGGTGACTATTCCCGAGCCTACTCAAGCTGAGTGAAGAGAATTTGAGTTGATAGGTTCTATGTGAAACAAATGTTTAGTAAAATACGCGTCGTGATATGATTGTGTAGTTTAAAGTAATGTTGAAACACTTGCAGCCAAGTAATCATCAACAACTAATACATATCTAATAAAATACACTGCCAATTATGGACACATTAGTTCCTCGTGATTGATGGTTCACATTGTATACACGTGGCAATTTTGAAATTTTATACTTTTGTTTATATTCCTATTTTCATAAAAAATACCGGGACACCTAAAATGTTAACGTTTGATGCCTTGGTGTTTCAAACACCCGCACCCTTACCCTACTTGATACCCGAGGTACGGCCTTCTATGTATTTCCCCTTCGTACTTTACACACGTGGCTTGGCCTTAATTCTGTTTTTAATAGTCCTTCTCCATACCTGAGACATTGCGAAGTATGTGTTTTTCTAACCTTATGGCCGTGTATATTTTCTAGTCCTACTGTATGACACTAATATTTATTATAAAAGAAATATAGAATAACCGAAAAATTTCGATAGCCAGTTTTCAGTGTCAAAAAACGTTTTATGTTCCTGTTGGCCTGTTTATAAATGAATTATCTTGCCTACGGTACACTGTAAAAGCTAGATACTTGAAATATGGCATGTCGACCTTTTTTTCCTATTATTAGGCACTTTAACCATTTATTGTATGGTCGTTCGTGCCGCTCCTCTCAAGGTCTACATGAGATGAAGGAGGTTGATACTTCTTAGAAAAGTCATCAGTGAGTCCACTTCGCTGGTAGGGTTCAGTAGAGATGGTTTTGGGTTATATGATTGGGGGTTTGCATTGTAAGTGTGACATTCGTTTACGATGTGACGAACAGACATGGGATCACCACAGGTACACACAGGAGGAGGGGTCTTGGTAAAGATGAAAGAGTGAGTCAGTCTTGTGTGACCAATTTTTATGTTATAGGAGGAGGAGAACGTTACCGGACTACGTGAGTTAAATGCAGTGTTTATTATATTATACTATGAACATATTATGTACATAAATATTAGAGCCTGTCCCGAGATAGCCAGAAAAGCATAAACACATAATGTTAAATGATAATAAAGTTATTAATAGGATACTTAATAATAATTCCGAGCCAGCGTCGATGACGCGTTGAATACAACGGTTCTCATAGGATCACCGAAGTTAAGCAACGTCCAGCGAGGTGAAGACTTCGTGATGCTGGCATTTCGGCCCCATCCAGGCTGGTTGAGGTTCATGTGGGTAGCAGGTTTGAGAATTTCCTGAAATAGAGGGTAACACCCCCGTCGTGATGAGACCATGTAGTTTTTTGGCATTGAGCAAAAACAATGATTTCAATGATATAATATAATACAAGAAAATAAAAATAATTAAGTGTAAAAAGTAACAAAAGTTGGGTTAAGAAAAAATGAAATAATAGTGATAATAACAAACAAAACATAATAAGGTAAAATAAGATTTCAAACGCTTCGTAAAGATAAATTTTAATAATAATAGGGAATATCTCAGAGTTGAATTTGTTCAGACAAGCTGGGTAATCTAGTGCGAGTAGTCTCTAGAATCTCTAGATGCCTCAGTTTCTAGCTGTCTACTGCCGGTATCATCCCCAGATCAGACTACTCGTCTACAGTTGTAGGTACGAGTAGGACTGTTACCCGGGCCAGACTACTTGACTAAAATCAGTCCGAGTGATTTTATTTCATTTTATTTAGATATAGGTAGATAGCGGGCTGTCGCCCGCTTTGCGAGCCGAGGCATGGCCGTAAAGCAAAAAATCCTTTTTCGCCAATGGCAGGTGTTGTAGTGGGAATTTCGAAAAATCCTGTCTTATTGCACATCTAGACTATAAGACAAAGCTACCTACCAAATTACAGCTTCCTAGGACTTACCAGTTCGGAGAAACAGTGATGAATCAGTGAGTGAGTGAGTTAAACTCTCTTTTGTAAGTATAGATAGGATTTAGTCTATAAGTATTAGGTACCAAATGAACAGTTGCAAGACTTGTTTCAAAATACATAGCGCAATTCCGCAGGTTCATTGCGGTTATTTTAACCATTTGGAAAGAGCATTTTTAAATAATGTACCTAATTAAAACAAAGGTAGTATAATATTATATTATTTTTAGGGTGTAATTCCCGACTGTAGTAGGAAAGAATACAATGGTCTATTGCAAGTAGGGGTCTGAATTTTTTAGTTGTGACATTGTAGTTGAAAGCGACGTTAAACCCAAAATAATAAAATAAAATAAATCCAACGGGGTACAAGCGTGCAATGCAAGGATTATTGTGTATAATATCAGGACGGTTGCAGTACTTTAATAGGATATTGTAAACTTGTATTTGGAGACTGGCATCTCCACGGCCCTAGTCCACCTGAGCTGATGGTGTAAAAGTGTACTTAATTAAAAGCATTAAGTCTGTATTTTTAAAGTTTTGCACTCTTAAAAAAATCCAAGAAAAAATAGATGAGGAATATCCAAGCATGGGGTGGGATTCGATCCACGAATCACGGATCCCCATTCCCCATGCATGCGCTGGATTATTTACATTACAGATCCAGTGCCGCGCCGTAACCACATCAACTACTAATGCTGGTATTTAAAATGTACCTTATGAATACATCATTTGTACATAAATGTACTACATTGTACTACAGTAAACTTTGCCTATAACGACGGTCAAAGGACCTGGAACTTTTCGTCGTTATAGGCGAATGTCGTTATAACCAAATGTACTTATGTAGTTGCATATTCATTATTCACTTTATGTGGGGGTAAAATTGTCAATACAAAGGTACATTAAATTTGAACAAAGTAATGGTTATACGTTTGTTTTTTGGATAAACACTGTTATGAATAAACTTATATTACAGCATTAACACAATTAACAAATGAGAAGTCGTATTCAATGTATTCATAGATGTGCTAATGTGGTACATATTTTTTTTTTTTTTTTTTTAAAGATAAGTGTTTCAACTGTTTCACAGCCATTTTTATTTCGTAGCTATGAAACAGGAGCTACTGTAGACGCTTGTGGTCTGTGTTGTAGCCTGCCCAATCCGTAGTATGCCTCCCATCTGATGGGCGAGAAGTGACACAATACTTCCCAGTTAGGTGCAGGGTCAACACGAGCGCACCGGAAGAAATCCCTTACAAACAACTGTAACCAAACTTTGAATAGATTTTTATTTGTCGGCGCGGGGGTTCCAACCCGGGACCTTCAGAATGGCAAGCGAGTGCTTAACTACTGAGCTCTTCGTGCGCTCCATATAATTATAAATACATTTTTTGAAAAATTCTGTAATTTTAGATTGTCTCGCCTTCATAAGATAATTGTTGCAAGACTTAATCCAATTACCGATACATATATTCTCATTATTTAAATTCTATGCAGTTCAGAAGTCAAAACAAAAGTGGCATTGATTCTATGTTCAGCGACACGTGTCGTGCTCAGAGTTTCGGCAAAAATTAACAGGATAGACAATTCTTTCTACTCTTCATGTCGCCGTCGTTATAGCCGAAGTATTTTTTCATTTTTTTGCACTGAAGTTTAGGTCGCTATAAGTAAAGGCGTCGTTAAAGACAAGGTCGTTACAACCGGTGGAAAATCAATAGAACAAGATAGGGGAAACCAAGGGACTACGATATTTGGTCGCTATAACCGCTCGGTCGTTATACCGGAGGTCGTTATAGGCGAAATTTACTAAATACACATGTAATCACGAGCTACAATGTAATCCGTCACAATGTAGCGTGATACTTCAGTCTTTTATGTTCACACCAGATTCTTTTATGTTCACACCAGAAGTATTCATGAACCATTTTTATTTATTGAAAAACACAAAAAAAATGTTGTTTTTTTATGTAGTATCTGTAGGATGAGAGAAAATACACGTTCTTCAGAAATGGAACTGATTTATTCATGGATCAAGCTGCCAGTCCATAAAGGAAATACATAAATCGTGGATGAACTAACTACAAGATCTAACAGTTTGCCTTTATCATAGGTATTTTCAAGCGCTATCAAATCCTGTTATCCCGAGATCGCCAATTTTCAATCCCCATTTTTCGGGATTGAAATAGTACGGGGATTGTAAACCCTAAATACGAATCAAAAGACGAATTTTAAAGTTCGAACATAATTTTTGGCCTACCGTGATTGCCGCCCCTTGCCGTCTCCGCCCACGACTCAGTTCACCAACACAACTCCTTTTGATTTTTTTCAATTTCATATTTTAAACATAATTTTCGGCCAACCTTAATCGCCACCCCTGGGCGGCACCGTATGCCCGTGTAGTTAATGAGAAAAATGAGTAGTTACTTGTATGAGTAACGACCAGTGACGGCATTACCAGAGTAAAAAGAAATTAATGTAAAAGAATTTGAAAAGTACAGGAGGCTCTTAGTAATGCTGTGCTACCCACAAAAATTGTGAAGAGGCCTTGTGTTTCACCACAAACGAAATTCATAACAACGAAGAAGCAGACCGACTCGACAAAGAAGGATTGAACAGTAAAACATCCCGTTGAATAGAATACCGATCCATGATTAGAAGAATGTTGTGGAGAAAAAAATTGTTACACAATAGCATGATGAATGGACAAATTTAACTGAAAACAAATTGCGAGAAATAAAGCCTGAGAACAAACCTTGGCACCCCTCTTTCTACATGAAAAGGATGGAGCAGGTCTCTCTCACACGTCTCCGCATTGGACACACAACCTCACCCATTGTTATCTAAAAAAAAGGACCCTCCCCGTTTCTGCGAAGTTTGTTCCTGTAGATTAACTGATTAACAGTAAAACACATCCTAAGAGATTGTATTAAGTACCTGACGTTAAGAGACCCATATGATTCAATACTTGCTCAATTGAAAATGAAAGCGCAATCTTAACTTTTCTGAACAAAACTAGATTCTTCTTCTTTTACTCTGTCTTATCCCGCTCAAGCAGGGTCGACGTTGTTCAACCTCATGGTTGAGCTTGGTTGGTTTTGGCACATTTTTTTACGGCTTTTGATTTAAAGTCCTGTTAGGACGGGGGTTTTACCCTCCATTCGCTGGGAATCGTACCAGCTACCCACATTAACCTCACCCAGCCTGGGTTGGGCCGGAAATGCCAGCCTCTTTTTTTTTTGTTGAACAACTGTGATTGCTGCCCCTGGGCGTCTCCGCCCACCCGGGGGTGCCGATTAAGGGCGGAAAAGTGTCAGCTCGCAAATACTTTTGATTCCAGGAATTTTTTTCTTAATTCCTAGCGTAAGGCCGCAACAACCTGGCGATGCTTCCGGGCGGAATATCCGCCGAACGGAGCAAGATAGAATAAAACCAGTAGTCGGAAAATCCCTTTAAATTTTTCGTAGAATAAAAATCAAATGTCGATATTAATATATGAACATATTTTTCGACCAACTGTGATTGCCGCCCCTGGGCGTCTCCGCCCACCCGGGGGTACCGTGGGTGGAAAAGTGTCAGCTCGCAGAGACCAATACTTTTGATTCCAGGATTTTTTTTCTTAATTCCTACCGTAAGGCAGCAACGACCTGGCGACGCTTCCGGGCGGAATATCCACCGAACGGAGCAAGATAGAAAAAAACCAATAGTCGGAAAATCCCTTTAAATTTTTTGTAGAATAAAAATCAAATGTCGATATTAATATATAAACACATTTTTCGACCAACTGTGATTGCCGCCCCTGGGCGTCTCCGCCCACCCGGGGGTGTCGTTTTAAGGTGGAAAAGTGTCAGCTCACAGAGACAAATTCTTTTGATTCCGGGATTTTTTTTCTTAATTCCTACTTTAAGGCCGCAACGACCTGGCGACGCTTCAGGGCGGAATATCCGCCGAACGGAGCAAGATAGAAAAAAACCAATAGTCGGAAAATCCCTTTAAATTTTTTGTAGAATAAAAATCAAATGTCGTTATTAATATATGAACATATTTTTCGACCATCTGTGATTGCCGCCCCTGGGCGTCTCCGCCCACCCGGGGGTGTCGTTTTAGGGTGGAAAAGTGTCAGCTCGCAGAGACAAATTCTTTTGATTCCAAGAATTTTTTTCTTAATTCCGAGCGTAAGGCCGCAACTACCTGGCGACGCTTCCGGGCGGAATATCCGCCGAACGGAGCAAGATAGAAAAAAACCAATAGTCGGAAAATCCCTTTAATTTTTTTGAAGAACAAAAATCAAATGTCGATATTTATATATGAACATATTTTTCGACCATCTGTGATTGCCGCCCCTGGGCGTCTCCGCCCACCCGGGGGTGTCGTTTTAGGGTGGAAAAGTGTCAGCTCGCAGAGACGAATTCTTTTGATTCCAAGAATTTTTTTCTTAATTCTTAGTGTAAGGCCGCAACGACCTGGCGACGCTTCCGGGCGGAATATCCGCCGAACGGAGCAAGATAGAAAAAAAACCAATACCTAGTCGGAAATATTATCAACCGAGCGACCCCTAAATTAATACATGTAAATAGACCGACGAGTGAGCTAGAAGATTAGCGTGAAGTTCTTGGACGACATATTTGAAAAAAGCCCCTTCAAAAATAAATTTAAAGAAAAGAAGATAAAAACAATACTTCCGATTTCTAATATTAGAAATTTCTCGGAAGTAAAATAAACAATCATACAAAAATAAAAAAATTCGTATTATCCTCTACTCTACGACACTACCACGAAGTCTCTGTAGCTGCACACGAAAAACACCCTTAGCTAGAGAGACCACGAGACACCACCGAAAAACAGTGATTTCCACGATGTGAGTAACATTAAAAAAAAAAAAAAAAATCTCCAATTTCCTCAGAAATATACCAGTCCAATGTTTTTTAAAGAAAAATAGCATAAAATTATTAAAATATTAAAGTTATTCATTGAAACAATTACACGGACCTGATTTTGTCCTTGTACTTGTTCGTGTGTATGTGTATGTCCTTCCTATTGTGTGAAATTCCAGGTGGGTCTCTCTAGTTATATGGCGCACATGCACACACATCCCACACACACACACAAACCACACACACCACACACATCCACACACACCACACACACCCCACAAAAACCCCCACACACACCACACACACACACACACACACACACACACACACCACACACACACACACACACACACCACACACACACACCACACACCACACACACACCACACACCACACACACAACACCACACACACACCACTACACACACACACCACACACACCACACACACACACACACACACACCACACCACACCACACACACACACACCACACACAACCATACACCACACACACCACACACACACCACACACACCACACACACCAACACACACACACCAACACACACACACACACACACACACACACACAAAAAATGTCATTTAGGTTTGAAAAAAAACCTGAATATTTTTTGTCGCCCATCTATTTTCTGGCCTTCCCCGGCGTAGCTCAAGAATGGCTCATCAGAATTTCGCGATCAATATGTCAAATGAAAGCCTAAACCCTTGCCTAAAACTTTCTCGCTCTGAGTTGATAGGTCGTCACTTCAAATTTCGAGAAAAAATGTCATTTAGGTCAAAAAACGTGAATATTTTACATGTTACCCATCCATTTTTTTACCTTACCCGGCGTAGCTCAAGAACGGCTCATCAGAAATTCGCGATCGATATGTCAATTGAAAGCTCAAGCCCTTGCCTAAAACTTTCTCGCTTTGAGTTGATAGGTCGTCGCGACAAATTTCGAGAAAAAATGTCATTTATGTCAAAAAACGTGCATTTTTTTTGCGTCACCCATCCATTTTTATCCTTACTCATTGTAGCTTAACCTCAGGGAGATATAATCTAGCCTAGAAGAATTTCCTGATCCAAGCGGACCTATGTGCAAAATTTCAGGTTTCTCGGTCAAACGGTGTGGATTTGTATAAAGAACATACATACACACATACATACATACACACATACATACACACATACAGACAGCTTTCTTTTATAGATATAGATTAAACCCTTGTGAAAGTGCAAGCTAGTCTTACTTGTTAGGGTTCGCTAGTCTGTTCTCTGTTTATAATCGTGTAACAAGACACTGGTATTGCCCTGTCTACGGTTCCCTAGCCAGACAGCTCCATGTATTATATTAAAAATAAAAATAAAAAATAAAAAATGTAAATTAATAGTTTTGTGTGTTGAGGTAAAACTTAGTTTCATAGGACGGTATATTCTAACGTACTTTTTGGCTTGTTCGAATGAAGCCATTCCATGCCTTCACACCACTAACAGTTAATGCTAACGATGCTGTCACTTATAGTTTTACTTGCCTCTCTTTTAGTTGTAAAACAACATAAAATAATAAGTAACACGGGACACGGATGTAGCCCAGAACATGCCTCCTGGGCTCCTATGACTAGGGTTTTCGGTGTACACATAACACTCGTAATATTTGATTTGCCGTACGTGAGCCACCCTGAGTGTGCCATCTTTCCTGATGGTATTCGGTTTGAATACCTAATTTTAATGTTGAAAAATATTGTTGGAAGTTGTCACATTTTTCGAAGGCTTTCTTTTATCGCAACATAGAACCAGTCGTTTTTCCATCCATCTTTTGGAAAATATGAAAGAGTACCAATTCATTTGAATGTAATTAGCACATGGGCAGGAGCAATTTCGGTGCAACAAAACAATTCGTGGCGTCTAAACCCGACTGAGTGCAACAATTGCAACATATTGTTGCGCAACGATATAATTATGTTCCGAGTCTTTCTTCAGGACCAAACGAGATTGAACCCCACTGACTTCGCAAGCAATGTCTAAGTCGATAGTATTCCTTTGTAATTTTCTAATGGACTTTTTTTCTTTGTATTTTTAATCCTGGATAAGCTAATTATGATCCTGGATAAGCTTGCTGAACTGACATTATTGGCTCACTCTTCGTCCTAGGGCTAAATGAGGTGAACAGGATAAAATGTATCATAAGCTAAACTGTCCTTCAAGTCGGCCTATAGTGCGCTGTGATTGGTGAAAACTTCGACTTGAGGGCGTGTGTGACTTATGTTAACTTTAATTTTGTTTCATAATCTGGCCCTAAGAGTAGCTATTGATTACTGACCCGGAAGTTCTGAGTTCGAATCTCGACAATGATATACTATCTACAATTCTACATACATTATCCGTTCTAGGAATGGCATGAATGTAAGTTTGTGTCTCCGAAGAAATGCGAAAGCAATCCCTGGGAAATAAATATTAAAAAAAAAGACTGTTCTGGTATCTCAGTGGTAAAGGCAACACTCTGTAAATCCAAAGATTCCACAGTTCGTGAGTTCAAAACAAAACCTAGCAAGGACATGACAAGTTATCCTCCCATTTGGCCTTTTTAACACATAATAACATGTCTTGGGCTTACTGCTGGAATAATGGGACTTTAATAGTCCTCATCGAGCAGTATAAATAAGACCATATTATTAATATTATTTTAAAAGTAGAGCCCTAACTACAAGGTAAGGTACAGATTAACTAAAAACCATTTATGTTTAGATAATAGGTACGTAATGGGTCGCATAACCCGTATTTCTCTCTATGTTTATAATTTTCGACCTTTATCTTAAAATCAGTAGATCAATACAAATTAAGTTATAAAACGAAAATTGTTGTTCGTTTAAATAAGAAAATATTTTAATATAAGAAGTTTTTTGTGTGCTGCACTGTTTTCAAGTAATAAGCACAATAATCACAAAAAATGTTATCTTGCCCCTAAATTGCATAACCAAAAGCACTCGAAACTTCAAGCTCGAGGTGGAGACTAAAGATGTTAAAATATTTTTATGAAATTTTAAGGGATTAATCTACTCATCAATACGAAACTTTTGAGACCCCAGGCGTTTCGAAATTCGAAAAAAAAATTTCCCCCTCTATAGATTCGCTCCGGCCTATTCCGCATGGCAAGCAAGTGCTTAACCTCTGAGCTAATCGCGCGTTCAATTTAACAATTCATTTTACCAGTAGTCCACAGAGCTAAGATTTTTGGATTTTATCAAAGTCTTTAACCACTGTGCTAATCGCGCGCTCATTATTTTTTACCTCGGCCTCAATTTACCGGTATTTTGGGGGGGACCCGCTTTGACTAACTTTTTTATTATTCATCCTAGATGGGGATTGTGACATATCAAATTCAATGATTGTGAAGTGCTGATTACGAATTCGGCATTTATTTTTAGTTATCTGTTACTGTTGAGTCACCAGTGGCGGAATTCGAGTCCTTTTTGGGGGATAAGGAAAGTCGTGTGATGTTTACACCAGATTTTTTTTTTTTTTTTTTAATATTCATACATATCCTTCATTTAATATTTAATAGTTACTGCAATCCAATGTACTTTTCAGTATGTGTTGGATTGTAGCAAATAGTATTGTCTTCTTTTTTTAATGTCTTTTTTTTTATTATTTGGAAATATTAAAAAAAAAATTTTTTTTTAATAAATCCACTCACGTCTCTCTCCATCTCGCTCTCCGGGAGGCCGAGTAGTGCGGCTCGGTGGCCTCACTGGCGGCTCCAGCTCCTCCATGATGTGCTTGCCCGAGGCCTGGGGGCGGGCCCGCAGGATGTAGTTACGCGTGGAGCGCCGAAGTGGAACCGGGAGTCTATCGGGAGCTGCGTCGGCTTCTGCGACTCCAGCCGAATGTTGCCGATGAAGGTGCCATGTGCTGAGATGGGAGGAATAATTATTATGTACGAATTTCTTTGTGTGAAGCACAAGGCCTCTTCACAATTTTTTGTGGGTAGCGCAGCATTACTAAGAGCCTCCTTTACATTTCGAATTTATTCTATTACCCATTTAATTTCTTTTTACTTCTGTAATGGCGCCACTGGTCGTTATCTCTACAAGTAACTACTCATTTTTCCTCACGAGGTATGAGTGGACCCCGAACATCCAAGTACAGAGCAGAAAAATTCCTGCCCCGCTGGGGATCGAACCGCTAACTCACTCTGCCACGGTGACTAGGAATAATTATTATTATTATTTAAAAAAAAAAGTTATCATATTTATGTTAGTCACTTTCGTGATATCACAAGTACTCAAACTCCTAAATCCACCCTGAAACCGCGACTTGAAACACCGACCTCCAGGTTACAAGTCCGCCGACTTATCGATCAAGCTACTGAGGCCGGTATAATTATTATTGTATTACGCTTTATTAGTTAAGTACAATAATTACAGAACGATACAATAAAATTATACAGAAAAAAATAAATTCAATAAAGAAACAAGAACAAAAAGGGAGAGAATAAAGCTAATGTCCTACCTAAAGGTCGGGGTTATTGCCTGTGGTATATGATAATAATTGTGTTATTATATCACAATTTTAGAGGGTAGCGCAGAATTATAGGATTTTCCAAACCTTTCATAAAATCTTATTTTTTCAAATAATTTTGCTACTGGTTGCTGTTCACATTAAAATAACCACTAATCCTTACGAGGTATGAGTGAACCCCGGACACCCAAGCACAGAGTAGAAAAAATCCTGTCCTACTGGGCATTGATGCCAGGTCACTATGTGTGCAATTGACTACCATGTACTAGAATAGGAGGAATGATAATACAAATTATTTATACTGAATCAATAGAACTAAGGAGTATCTATTTGACTTTTTTTTTGATGACATTATTTAGTTAATATAGCTCATTATCAAATGCAGAAAAATTCAAGCATTAGCTTAACTGATTGCCACAGGCAATAACCCCGCCCTTTAAGTAGTACATTAGTGTTATTTTCTTATTTATTTTGTCATTTGTTTGTTTTTTCTTAATTTTATACTGTTAACACTGTACTTTGTCCTCCTAATAAAGCATACTATAATAATATTAATACTGTAGATATAACACTTGACCACATAATTATGTAGGTACTCATACTTGGTATTTAGTAAGATTTTTTTAGTAAGTAAATTTAAAATACTCACTACTCCCGAGATCCACTAGGAATGACCTCTCAAGAGCTGTGTGATAGACAAAGGCTGCATGCACTCGACTGCATGACTGATGGTCTATGCAAATGTCACACAGATCCTTGTTGCGCCCAAAAAGATAGCACTTCTTCTCATCCAACATCAGTTTCTGCAAGAAGAAATGATACAATAAATTAATTAGAATAGATTTATAGATTACACATCAACAGAACTGGAAACTGGAAGATCTGCTACTTGTAAATAAGATACTAAGTTTGATCCCTGGTTGAACATAATTTTCTAAAACAATTCTGTTCCCTCCAAATACGTGAGTCAGGTATTTCTGGCTCAACTAAGGCTAAGTGAGGTTAATGTGGGTAGCTGATACAATTCCTAACAAATGGAGGGCAAAACCCCGTCCTTGATATCTCAAATCAGGACATTAAAAATTCGGACTCGGAAAGTAAAGTAAGTAAGGACATTAAAACCTAGATTTCAATAGGTCATTTGTATGGAGTTGCACTGAAACCCTAAAATCAGGGGAGATAATAAATAATAAGGTTTCAATGGTTTTTACATTAAATAAGAGATACCACTGGAGTAGACTTAGGTCTCTAGTTTTTGACTTATTAGTTCTTATCAATAATCCATAACTCTCTATAGAGCCATCAAGTTTGATTTCCCAAATATTGCAGACAAATTTGTGACTCAAGTAGATTATCATACTGCTTATCAATTGTCAGCTGTTGTATAATTTGATCACTTTCTTGATAAATAGTTCAGAAGAATTATGGTTTATTTTAATGTGAGTAAACGTTAGTTTTATACACTTGTCATTAGACTCATTATTCCATACTAGTCTCTAGACTCTAGACTGAAGGATTAGTCACATTTGTTTATTAATTTAACTACATTATACCAACCATGCATTACAAACACAGAATGAGAATTATTAATTCATTGAAATAAGGCAACAATTATTTTGAATTAATTACAACAAAAATAAATTCTGAGTGTAATGGTATTAGAAACTCCACGTAAGAAATTAATAAATAAATTTAATCTCCTAAGCTAATCCAATTTTTTATTTTGCTCAATAAGAGATTTCCTTCCATATAATTTTCTAACCTATGAATCTTATGTATAAAATCAAAAATAAATATAATAAACAATAGATAGTAATAGTAAGCCAGTGTCAATGGCACATTGAATACATCAGTTCTTGATCGGTAACTGTAGTGAAACAACTTCTAGCAAGGTTAGAAATTGAATGGGTGAACCTTCAAATGCAAACCCTTGAGATATTGGCTGATTTCAGCCCCACCTGGACTGGGTGAGGTTAGCTGGTTTGTGAGTTTCCAGCAAATGGATTGTGTAAAACTTTTGACTCAAATGACATAATATGTAGATGTTAGAGATGTTAACAATAAAAAATATTGTCAAGGCATTTTTGTCAAACATATGATTACCTGTACTAGTTTGTCTCCTTTCAAAACATCCAAATGTAATCCAACAGGAGGTTTGCCAGCCCTGAAACATAAATAGTGAAGTGATATTATTTGAAATGATAATGAAAGACTTCTTTTCAATTCTGTATTGAAATTATACATTTTTATTATTCATAGCTTTGAACTTCCAGAAATAGGTAGTTGTGATATCATCTTTGTGTTAATTTTTATTATGACTTTTTAGCATTTTTTTTAGTATGCTCTGTGTTATAGCTTGCACATCCTGTAGAATGGCTCCCCTCTGATGGGTGAGAAGTGACACAATACTTACCCCATTTGGTTGCTGGATCAACATGAGCACACCAGAAGATACCCCTTACAAATGATTATAACCAAATTTAGAATATGATTTCTATGTTGGATCTGGGGATTGAATGGTAATTTATACACCACCCATCCATTTAGTTGTTTTCACACTTCCCTCTATTTGAAGTCTGTTGTAATATCTCAGAAATCTGCCAGTAAGGAAGATTGTGAGGTCAGGGTTTCCTAGTTTACTCTTTGATAGAAACCCCCAGCTAGACAACATTAGATATTGTGAAGAAGGTTAATTACTAGACTTTTTAAATTTCGTGTCAATCAAAATAAGCTTCATATCATATCTCAATCTTTTACTACATACAATGTGTAGCAGGATTGACAAGAACTTACCATTTTGGCACTTCGTAATGGCTAGCCATGCTTATATATTTAGTGGATTATGTAGGATTATGTACATAAGAGCTTTTTTACTAAAATTTGAACAAGAAAATTCCGTCTATCTAACAAGAAAAGCTGAAACTCAGCTTGAAAATATCAAAAAGGACTGTGATAATCAGCGGTTCCATGTAGGCTAGGGATTGCTAGGAAATTGAATTATTTTGAAATCTCGCGCCATGGACACGAGTTTTATTTTGAGAACTCTTTTCAAATTATTGAGTTTCCAATCTCTCAACTGATTTAGTTTGTGAATTTTAAGGAACTTTTTAACCATACTCGCTAATGGACGGACATGAACATAACAAACAACTTTATTATACAGGATCGAATGGTCAATTAAATTAAGATTAAATCCAATTAAGTTTTTTAGTTATAATGCAATTGATACTAATCTTATATTCATTTTAAGATTAGATTATCAAAACGAAATGACACTGAATATACAGGGTGTCCCACCAAACTTGGACACCTCAAATTACTCGGCCCCTGAAAGAGTTTTTGAAAAATAAAAAATCCTAGGGTACATGGTCTAATTATGCGGTTTCAGTCATGAAATTTTTTTTATACAGGGTGGTTCAAAAGTCAGAAATTGAGGTGTCAACTTTCGATTTTTAAATAGATCGACCTGAATTTTATTTGATAATTTTACTTCTAAATGGTTCTTAAGTACTTTTTTAAACAAAAATTTTACATACAGGGTGGTTTTTTTTCGACCAATTTTTTTTCTAAATCTCGAATAACTCAAGTTTGTTTAATTTTTTCGATAACAAGAATACAGAGTGTTTGTGTAATGAAAACACGCACTTTTAATTGGCATCAAAAATTTTTATACAGGGTGGTTCACAAGTGAAATAATTACTTGATTTTTTTTAAAGCTGAGTTTTTTTAATTTTTTTATTTGGGATTAATAATTCTTACCTAATTTTACACATTTTTTGTTAGTCATATCGAAAAACGAAACTAAAGAGTTGTACAAGGTGAGACATAATTTTTTTGTGACACCCTGTATATGGGCAGTCAAAGAGACGTAAAATTAAATATAAAAACTAAATGTGCAAGAAAAACTTTGATTTTTAATGATATCAAAAAGTTATGGTGTTTTAACTAATATTGTCGCATGGACCACCCTGTATATACTCTTAAACTATCATGTGGGTACTCGAGGTTGTATAAAATTCAACGAAGACTTCGAGTCGTGGGGAAAAACAAGTAAAAAACACGAATTTTGAAGCCATTTTCAATTTGGTGTACATACTGAATGATTTTAAAACTAGAAATAAAAAGTAGGTAGGTGTAGACACAAAATTGAAAATGGCTTTTTGAATTCATTTTCTTTCAGATTTGGACTCCTCGTTGAATTTAGACAATTTCGACTACCCATATGATGTTTTAAGTAAATATCTACAGGGTGGTCCATGTGACAATATTAGTTAAAACACCATAACTTTTTTATATAATTAAAAATCGAAGTTTTTCTTGCACATTTAGTTTTTATGTTTAATTTTACGTCTGTTTGACTGCCCATATACAGGGTGTCACAAAAAAATTATGTCTCACCCTGTACAACACTTTAGTTTTGTTTTTCGATATGACTAACAAAAAATGTGTAAAATTAGGTTAGAATTATTAATCCTAAATAAAAAATTAAAAAAACTCAGTTTTAAAAAAAATCAAGTAATTATTTCACTTGTGAACCACCCAGTATAAAAAAATTTGATGCCAATTGAAAGTGCGTGTTTTCATTACACAAACACTCTCTATTCTTGTTATCGAAAAAATTAAACAAACTTGAGTTATTCGAGATTTAGAAAAAAAATTGGTCGAAAAAAAAACCACCCTGTATGTAAAATTTTTGTTTAAAAAAGTACTTAGGAACCATTTAGAAGTAAAATCATCAAATAAAATTCAGGTCGATCTATTTAAAAATCGAAAGTTGACACCTCAATTTCTGACTTGTGAACCACCCTGTATAAAAAGAATTTCATGACTGAAACCGCATAATTAGACCATGTACCCTAGGATTTTTTATTTTTCAAAAACTCTTTCAGGGGCCGAGTAATTTGAGGTGTCCGAGTTTGGTGGGACACCCTGTATAACAAAATTTATTTTCCTGCATCCGTGTCGTTGTGACCACTTAACGGCCCTGAGTCCAGGGTCCTGAGTTCAAATCTCTAGGTGGATTGAATTTTTCAACATTTTTTTCCCTATTAACAATGACAATAATAATTATGAGGTTGCCAATTGTGGCCCAACTTAGAATGGCTCATTGATTCAACGATACCAATGGCACGTAACCACATGGAAATTAATTTGGATAAATTTTATTAAATGGATATAAAAGAAACTCGATATTATGGGAATTAATTTATTAAAAGGTCCTTTTATGGGAGCAGAGCAGAGTTTACCTAAGTTATTGAGAGGTTTGACTGGGCAATTTCCACCCAGAGGAAGGCGAAACCTACGTGTTACATGTTACAATGTTACATACATAAAATAATACAGGACTTTGTAGCCAACATCGAATATTACTCAGATTTTAGTCTAGACATGGAATAATAATAATAATATCGCTATATTTATGTCGCATTACCATTTGTCTACCATCAGTAAGCCCATGACGTTTACTATGTCTTCGAAATCATAAAAATGGGACGATAATTTGTCACGTCCTGGGTGGATTTTGAATCCGCGACCTCTGGATTATCAGACCAACGCAACTCGACGTTTTGACCACTGAGCTACCGCCAGCATCTCTTTGACGCCGTCTAACGACGCGTGACATAGTGAGTTTTGAATTTAGTAGGATGTTACTCAAAGAAAATATTTTTGGCACGAAACGAGCCGAAACCAATGAACCTAGTTGCAACCAATATTATGTACTGGTGGGCTGTCTCTGTCAACTTAACGGTTCACAGCCCACCTAACGGGGGTCGATATCTCGAAAACGGTAGGTGAAAAAAAAGATTTTTTGATGGTACAAAACGTTGAGCCATAATAATTGTAAAAAATCCGTTCTGTTGGACTATCAACTTAACGCAGCTTCTCTCAGGTACTCGGAATAAAACTCCTCTTTCGAAATAGGTGTCTAAAGAAATCAACGATTTTTGATATCTCAAAAACATTCACAAGGAGGTAGTACCAAAGAGGTCTGTAAAGGCACCCCTTGTGTCATCTCCAGACCTCCATGGTGAAGATGTTAAAACATGTACCTCTTGATCCGAAGTTCAAATACCGAACGTGGCTGAAGTTTCAAATTGATTTCTTTTTTTACTTCTGGAATTGACCGAGGAACTATCTGCCCTGAAGTTTCGCTCAACGTGGTTCACAAGCAGGTAAGTACCTACCTAAGTGTCCATCCATATTTTACAGAAACGATGGAATAAAAAAAGAGCAGTATTACAGGAGACACAGCACTCTAGTACCAAAGAGGTCGCCAGAAAGGCATGTCCTGTGGTCTTCACGTTCTTCTCAAGACAGGTCTTCTCTTTGTTATCCAGAGGTCTCAAGAGCCAGGACTCAAGACTGCCGAGAGGATTTGAAAGTACTCCGAGTGCCGGATCTACCCGATGCATTCAGTAATCAGTTTATCAGTGTACCATAAGTCACGTCGGAGGCACAAGACTCCGTGCCGCGTTTCTAAAATAAATCAACGTGTGAGAGATTTTTTTTTAAGCGAAAAAAAAAATAAACAAATAAAAATTATAATATTCTTAACAAGTACTTATTATCTACAGCGAAGAAGCGCTCTATGTTGTGATAATTTTTTTCGGTTTATTTTTGGAATTATTTTTCCTCTGTTTCGGCGATGTTTGTCGTGGCTGCCCAGTTATGCTGCCGCCTCGCGGGATATTCCGTGGATGTGAATTTTTTTTGACAGTTTTTTAATGAAAATTTATCTTTGAAAAAGTACCTTAATTATTATGTTAAGTTCTAGTTTTCTTATTCATTTTCTAAGAATTTTGTGTTCACGTCAATACTTTTCATTTTTGAAGCAAATAGTGTTTTGAGTTTTTCACGTAATTTATTTTATCTATCTACCTTACCTATCTACTGTAATTATTCCATTAGATAACTGCATTAAAATAATGAATTTACCATGATACCTAAACTGATTAAAGAACCAGAATAAAAATTTTATTATTATTTTAACTATAAAAAATATCATATATTGTCATTTGATAATAATATTACCCATTTATTATTAAAAAATTAAAAAAAAACTGATAAGTAAATAGATAGCTACCGCACGTTCATTATGCGGTTAAAATTTTGAACGAAGTTTTTTTTTTTTTGTTTACAACAACCATTGATCTCTACCTTACGGAATCTTCAATGTTTTGGGGTTTAAAATTTTTAATTTTACTAGCGGAGATTGCAAGCTTATTACACCTATTCCAGTCGAATCACTAAAGTTAACCAACTTTCAGCATGAATGAAAAATGAGTCGGTACAGGTCTTAGCCGTGCATCTATCGATCTCTAGAACAGTGTTTGTTGCTATCTTTTCCTTACTCAGATCCTCAGGCTGGGTGAGGTAAACATGAGTAGCTGGATACTTTATCCACCGAAAGTGGGATTCCTCATGGTGATTCCGCCAAAGTAGTCTGGTAATCCATGAAGCATAGAGATCTGCTGGTTCGAATCCAACCCAATGCATTCATTTTTTCTTATTTATTCGAGTTTGTGATCACATAATAATATGACTTTGAGGGTTAGGTAGTAGAAAATGCATTACAAGTATGTATGTTGTTAAAATAATTAAAATTAGGCGATCTTCATCATTAGACTACCGCAGTCAAAATGAGGGCGAGACACGAGACAGTGAATACATATTATAATATCACTGACACCATACAATGGGCTTTTTTCAATAAAATTCTAGCACAAACAATTAGCCTAATTTGTAGATGTAAGGAAGAAATAATAGGAGAAGTTACCATGATTAAGAATACTGTATTTAAATTCATTAAAACGATGACATAATACCACAAAAGACTGCTCATCAACACCTACCACATGCCACAGAGGATTGCATCATCGGGAACGGTGTACCACTGCACCCAGACGGAGAGATAACCACTAAAGTAAATAGTGTTTCTAGCTCTGTGTTCTAGGGAGACTAATGATTGATAACCACCTCCAGAATAAATTGTGTCAGTAGAAGTTAACCGACCTCAGTAGCTTGATCGATAAGGCGGCGAACTTGTACCCTGGAGGTCTTTGGTTCATGTCCCAAGTTCAGCAAAGATTTAGTAAAGTGAGTTTGAGTAGTTGTGACATCACAAAAGTGATTTACACAAACATGATAACTAAACAGTAGAAGTCGTTATTTTCATCTGCACAGAACAGTTAAACCGAAAGTTATTAATTAGCTAAAGTTTAGACAAGGTATTGGCGGAGGTTGTCTAGTTGTCTATTATCTAGCTCCGCTGAAACAATCTACCTATACTTATTAATGCAAAAGAACCTACCTACATATATCTATCTCCAGGTAAAAGCTCAGGTTTACAATAACTTTCAGGTTCAGAAGATGTAAAAATCTTACAAGTTTAAATAACTATCATATGAGTTCATGACAAAGATGTATGTTACCGGATCTTAAATTCATCAACCGTATTCATCAACTTAAATTACACACAAGAATCTCGGAGTGTCCTATATTTGATCAAATATCTTAGATGCATGTTAGAAGACCTTACCTATATTTGAATTTTGCATGTGCAAAACAATGCAAGTCCATGGCTGATCAGAAACTATTTATAAAATAATGTATGTAGGTATGTAAATATGACTCGCATATTGCACATAGAGCGGTTACTCTCTTATATTATCTATGCATGAATAAATGAGAGAGGTAAATAGGTTACATTAAAACACCACAGGGTGTTCGCTGCGTGTGACATACGTTGTAATGAGATTTAGGGGCACTCAAATTCACCGTGGTTGTGTGGGTGACACACTGGTCATGCAGGCAGGTGACCCGGGTTCGAATCTCGGCGGGGTCTTAATTATTCATCTCTGTATTCCGAACGTCACGTCAGAGGGCTACTCATTGCCTTGTGCGGAAAAATGACTAACTACTGATATTATCAGTAACCAATGACGACGAATGGATGAAAGTTGCATTAAGCTGTTAAAATTGGCTTCAAAAAATCTTGTGATTTTTTAAAAATCATTTGTGCTTTGAAATCGAGTGTAATTTTTTATCTCAATACTGAAATACTTTCGGGACAAGTCCTCCTGGCACTTGAATTATGTATTAAATTTATGTTACACCTAAATAATTATTATATTCATTGCTCCACCTTCTCAATACGTCAAAATTTCACCCTGTATGAATAAAATGCATACCGACACTCTGAAGAATCTTGATTTTTTATCCATCCTGTATACAGGGTGGGGCAAAAGTCTGGAAACCCCTGAATAACTTTCGAATGGCTTCTTGGGTAAAATTAAAATTTTGTAAGGTAAACCGGGCTAATAAGACCTTCTTTTAGAGTGCGGTCGATTTTTGTTACCGGCCCCCATGTCGGGACCAGGGGGGCCAAATTCATTTTTTTAAATACGAACCCCCACCTTGCGATACATTTTTGAAAAGGTTTTTAAAAAAAAAATACATTAGTGCAAATTTTATTTTTTTAATATTAACTGTTTGCAAATGGCGTCCAACTTTGTGTATGCAGTAAAGTCTGGAAACCCCTGAATATCTTTCGAAAGGGCTTTCTCAGTAAATTTAAAATTGTGTTCGGTAATCCTTGGTGATTAGACCTTTTATTAGAATGGGACCAATTTTTTTTAACCGGCCCCCATGTCGGGGCCAGGGAGGCCAACTGCATTTTTTTAAATACGAAACCCCACCTTGCGATACATTTTTGGAAAGGTCTTATTACCCTGACTTACCGTGTACCATTTTAAATTTACTGAGGAAGCCTTTTCAAAAGATATTCAGGGGTTTCCAGACTTTACTGCATACACAAAGTTGGACGCCATTTGCAAACTGTTGATATTAAAAAAATAAAATGTGCACCAATGTATTTCTTATTTAGACCTTTCCAAAAATGTATCGCAAGGTAGCGGTTCGTATTTAGAAAAATGAATTTGGCCCCCCTGGCCCCGACATGGGGGCCGGTAACAAAAATCGACCCCACTCTAAAAGAAGGTCTTATTAGCCCGGTTTACCTTACAAAATTTTAATTTTCCCCAAGAAGCCATTCGAAAGTTATTCAGGGGTTTCCAGACTTTTGCCCCACCCTGTATAAATAAGACACGGAGAAGCTGGATGGACTCATCTAGAAATGAATACGTTATGTTTACCTTATGATTAATGTGGAAATTATGCCGTATCAAATGACTGCGAGAAGGTTATAAAGGACTAGGTTGGTCAGGACACTACTGAGAGTACTGAGGTCTTGAGAGAAGCGACTCTAGGTACAGTAATAGTGTGTACACTTGCATCCACAGGGCTGACTTTAGGAGGTTAGAAAGTTCCCACATAATAATAATACCGCCTTATTTATACTTTTTTTTTCAAAGAAAACTAAACTGATAATCATACAACAAGGTAGGAAAGCTCATGTTTACCTAACGATATCTCAAAATAAAAGGGAACATAACTAGTCATGCCCCGGCTGTGTTTCGAACCCGCAACCTCTGGTTATTATTCTGGAATAAAAAATCCCTAGGTGTATTAAAATTTAATTATCATATTGAAAACCGTTCTAAAAGTTGTGCATTTTGGTTGTGCAAACTAAGAGCTAACAACCATTTGAAATCGGATAGGTAGGACTTCAATAAATATTATTATAGGTAGGTATACAACATTGTATATATAATATTTTACATATCATATATAAATGCCCGGTAGACGGGTGTTTATTGACGGGTTTAGCCCTATTTACATTTTCAATAAAATAACAGTTAAAATAAAATTTATCATAATTAGGCACGTCAGTTACCTCAATTATATGAGGCAGTCCATAGTCGAAAGCTCAACCCTTGTTGTGCTTGACCATGTCCTTAGTTGATTCATTTATGAAAATCAGTGAGGACATTCACGTATTTTTGTTTAGTGTAAATGCCTCCAAACATAAAAAAAAACATTAATATAATGAATATCATGTTATATAATATAATATAATATAATAATGCTTTTTCTTTGTGTTATTATGTCACAATTTTAGTGGGTAGCGCAGAATCATAGGACTTTACCACTTTAATTTACAATATCTTGTATTATTTTTTTTGCCTATGATTCTGCCACTGGTCGCTGCTTCACATCAAAGCAGCTACTCATTTTTCCTCACGAGGTATGAGTGGACCCCGAACATCCAAGTACAGAGCAGAAAAAATCCTCCCCCGCTGGGAATCGAACCCAGGTCACCATGTGTGCAATGCCTAGCGCGCTAACTCACTCTGCCACAGTGACTACAATGAATATCATGTTATTCCACATTTTAAAAGAGATACAAGTAAAAGTTGGGTTAGAAAAAGGTCAAGAAAGGTCATATAAACTAGGGTGCATTGAGCTTCATTAATTGCATACTTCACTCCCCTGGCACAAGAGTACTTGAATAGAAATGACCCCAGAGTGACAAGCGATAGAAATGATGTATAGATCCACCTCGAAGACGGCACAACCGGTATAAACAAGTACCATCACACAGACAAATCATCATTTGCGAAGTAGGTACCTACCTCTATTAAACCCATATGAGAGAAAAATAAATTAGGTCAGTAGGTAAAACAGATTTTTTAGATAGAAAACTCCGCTAATGAAATTAATATTTAAATTACTTTTTAAAGATGCCTTGATCGACAGGTTAATCAAGAAGTAGGCAATCATATTCAAGATGAGGGAACAGTTGAAGATGATCATTGAACATATTTCATACATAAGTATTAGGAAGATGATGCTTTAAGATAGGTACATACATAAATTAATAATTATTAACTTCTTGCAAATGAATAGCTCTTCTTATAGCTCTTCTTGAATAGTAGGTACAAGTTTATTATTTCTAATAGTAAACTTACAGCAGGTAAAAGTTGAACGAATACAGAATTATTTATGGTGAAAAGAAATTTGTCGTTTTACTCGGCCCAGCTGAGGTCTTTAACAGTTTTATGTGACAACTAATAAACATGTTTGCTCTAAACTTTTTTAATTATAATTTATCTAATATCGACTAAACTTTCAAACTTTTACAGCTGATCTTTTCCAAGGTGTGTCAACCATGTTTTACAGTGACCCTGACAAGGGGGTCAGGTTAACATTTTGCTTGGACACATATTATAAATGAAGCGAAGAATAAGTCAGACATAAATAAACTATAGAAACCTAATCTAATATAATATATCGACAAAATTCAAGGATACATTCAGAGCTGTGGCACGTTACAGTGACCTAGCTATAGCCGTGAAACTTTACACCTCATATACATAGTGAGGTGAAGTACTTTTGGATTCGCTTGCTGCATCATCAAACGAAAGCCTTGAGATCTTCTTCAGCACAGCGTTGCCGGACGGCACAACATGGGCGGATTCGGCATCAACAACAACAGTGACGGCAACACCGCAAGCATGACGAAAAACATGGCGTCCATCAAGGAAGTTCACGAGAGCATCCTTGGCCGACACGACTCGGAAGTTTACCTGCTCGAACTCATGAAAAAGTGCGTCAGCAACAAGATAAAATCCGATCGTGACTATTGTGCGTCGATCCAATCCATCATTACTCAGTCGAACAAAATCAACCAGTCAGCAGGAGGTTCCGAATCGACTTCGGGTACTTCCGCTATGATCGGAGAGAGCTGGAAATCCATCATGGCGGAGCTGAATAACTACGTGATGCTGATTCGGAACAACGCGCAGCACGTGGAGAAGTTCACGCTGACTCAACTCAACAATTTGTACAACGAGAAGCGGAAGGCGAGGAAGTATTACTTCGAGCAGTATGCACGCATCTCCGCCAGACTGAACAACGTAAGTCAGCATTCTTATTTTCTATACTCCGGTTGATATGAGATGCACATAGTGTTGAACAAATTTGTAACTAAAATATTGCAGTACCTATTAATTTTCATAAAAAAAACTTAAATCTACCGTTGAAGCAAAAATGGTTTTTCATGACAACATCTTTAGTTTCCAAATTTGACATTATTTGGATCTCTATCAACCAATTCTTCTTACAGCATGCGTCCCATTATTTAATTTGTATTTTATTTTATTTTTTATCTCTTAAAAATCCATTTTATAAGGTTTTTGTTCGACTTCAAAAACTTGTGATCAAATTCCAAAAAATATTACCTAAATAATAATAACGATATCCTCATTACCGAATGAATATGATTGTATTGTATGTAATACCTGTTGACCTACCTAAACAAAGTCTCAGTTTCTCAGTTACAAAACTAAGCTTGATGGATTAAAGCTTCCTTCTTGGGAGTCTTAAATCTTTTCTTAATTCCTAATGCATAACACTGAAGCTTCCGGGACCGTTCTAATTATCTTAATTCTCAAAGCATTAATCACACGTATCTTTGGGTCAAGAATGATGATGGATACATTATGGTCCCCCAGACTAGCTGGGGTAATGTAGGGAGTAGACCAAATATGAGACAAGGGTACTAAGGAAGTGAATCAGCAAAATATTATCCCGTTAAAACTTAGGGATCTGTTCAAAGTTCATATACATTATTGGTACCCGTAAAAATACCCACCATATAGGTACTATACCAAATGTCCACAACAGAGCTACATACATACATACTTGGCACTATGAAATGTAAAAGCTCCGTTTGAATGTAAAAGAAGACGAAACCTCATAATCACAATGCCTACTGATAATTTCATTAATATTATTATTGCCTACCAATCAAGATATATTTGTTATCCGTACATAAGATACATTAACATCTGAAATAAACCATATATTCTTTAGACTTTTATTATTATTATTATTATACGATCTTTTTGATATTGTTGATGATATTAATGATAAAACTAGAAATAAAAGTGATTATTACCTAAATGGCTGCACGTACACTAGTTGATTTGTATCCAATTCCTTACGTACGTGGTGATGACATCAAAATACTCCTTTTTACCATGGAGGGCTCAATTTGGTACCTTGAAACCTTAGGATGAGCTTAGGAATTAAAGGAAGGAAGCAGATGGAAAATCAGAGAAAAGAAGAGAATACATACTCGAGTGGGAGAAAGACATTGTAAAGGAATGTGTTATAACATCTCCAAAGTGTAAAAAAAACTCTTGGAGAGTGTGTGTTTCTTTTCCATAAGGCAGAGTAGAAGGACAATACCTTTATATAAGGGGTATTTTTCTTCAGGATAAAAAAAAATTCCAGGTTCGATATTTACAAATATTTGCATTTTATTCCAAAGTCAACTTCACCACATTCGTGAAAGAAAATGCGTTTCGGTGCTTTAAAAAATAGACAATGCACTATGAAATGTAAAAGCTCCGTTTGAATGTAAAAGAAGACGAAACCTCATAATCACAATGCCTACTGATAATTTCATTAATATTATTATTGCCTACCAATCAAGATATATTTGTTATCCGTACATAAGATACATTAACATCTGAAATAAACCATATATTCTTTAGACTTTTATTATTATTATTATTATACGATCTTTTTGATATTGTTGATGATATTAATGATAAAACTAGAAATAAAAGTGATTATTACCTAAATGGCTGCACGTACACTAGTTGATTTGTATCCAATTCCTTACGTACGTGGTGATGACATCAAAATACTCCTTTTTACCATGGAGGGCTCAATTTGGTACCTTGAAACCTTAGGATGAGCTCTCTTAAGACCAAGGACCAAGAGTTATAGTAGTGGGAACAGGCGTGGCCGGTGAGAAAATGTTTTGTGGGTGCTGCCACGCAAACCGTAGTAAAATTAGATTCATAGAGTCGCTCTTTTCAGTATCGAAAGAGATTGTGCTTGTTTACCATGCTAATCATAATAATTATGCATTTATTATTCTAGAAATGTGGGATGAATTTCATTGTGTACGTGCAATTGTGTACTAAGACAGTTCTCTCTTTTTCGTCTGGGGGTGCTGCAGTTCCTTAGCACAGGCCGCGCCTGAATGGGAACCGATCTCAAGTTAGAAGAAGAGGATCTGTGTCAGACTCAGACGCCAAGACCTCGTGGTAATTGTCCTGTGGGATCTGAGATTCTGGGATTATAGGGATTAAGAGTACATAGTGTCACGTTCTTATCCTGTGCTTAACCCTTCAGCACACACCTGCCTTACTCTTGTCCTATGTCCCACTCATGATAACTAGGTCTTAAAATAAACTCGCTTCACTAAATTTACGCTGAAACCGTAATTCGAACCAATGACCTCCAGGTTATAAGTCCGCCTCGTTATCGTTCAAGTTACTGAGGTCGGTATTATTTTTATTATTATGAAATTTATGTTCCTTTTATTATTATTTCCACAACATTTCAATATTCTTCTTAAAAAAAAAAAAAAAAAATGAAAAACCTTTGTCATTCGGAATGTTATTAAATTTACCTGTAATTATTTTACTCCGAGCAGAAAGAACCTTTGGTCCAGGTCCCGACAGACATTTGGTACAACTCGACCAATACAGCTGTCAGTGAAACATAGATATCCATAACCAAACCAACTCCCTGGCAGCGGTAGAGATGGTAGAGAATCCGATAATGTCTTTTCCTGGATCGTCAGGATTGCCCAGTTGGGTTAATGATAGCATACAACTCATGAACCAAGAGACAATGCATAGGTTCTTGGATAAGTCCTATGTGACGTTGATATGGATAAGAAACATAGATAGAAGCGTCTCAAGTAGCGTCACGGGTATTAAGGACATAATTATAAATGAATAAAGTTCCCAACGCATAATAGGATAATACACACGATTCCTGTAGGATCCAATGCTGCAAGGTTCTTTTCCTCAATGGTGGTAAATTTTAATTTTCTACATAGGTAATTTTTGTACCTACGTACTTACAAGAAAGTAACGTAATAAATTATTTATTTCCACAGTTTTTTTTGTATAGGACTCTGTTCATTGTTTATGCTATCATAGTAATACATTATGAATACGGTCGTTTGATTAATTATTATCCATACACTCACTCAGCTTTTCTCATGAAACTCATTTAGAACAATGTTTTATTTGCACCAAAACAAGTATCAATTTATGTTTTCTCCACACTCGACGTAACTTAACTCCAGAGACCCGTTGAAAACAGAGGTCCTATAGTATCAGTGGTTAAGCACTCGCTTACCATGCGGAAGGCCCCGGGTTCGAACCCCCGCGCCGACAAAAAAAATTATTCTTGGTTACAGTTGTTTTTAAGGGTACCTTCCGGTGCGCTCGTGTTGACCCAGCACCTACATGGGAAGTATTGTGTCACTTCTCGCTCATCAGAGGGGAGGCACACTACGGGATGGGCAGGGTACAACACAGACCACCATGATATCCACACAAAATTGTTCCAATTTTATTTGTTATTTCACGAAAATCAATCAAAATAATTAATTTAATTACATTACTCTACGAAATTTATCTTACTAGGGAACAGGTACTTAATTTTAGTGAAATCAAATGATCTTAACTAATTTAATATCTTAGAAATCCTGTTTATTCTAAGGTTGAGGTTAGTAAGGTTGCGACCTATAAACCATAATGCACCTATAATGTTAGTAATATCTACATACCAAGAAATGCATATTGTATGAATGTAGTTACTACAGAGAGTGCCCAGGAAATCTTATTGAATCAGTTGGTTGTTGAAAGTGATCCCATGTCTGACGTTTCAATGAGAAACCAATTATGACCAATCAGATGCCAATCATATCGGATACCTCAGGAATAGGATGATTATACACCAGAGTACTTTTCTATTTCTTCTACTACAACGGACCGGAATATACTTACCTACTTGTATGATGGAGATATCTAAAGAAATAACTAACTAACCTTACTCTGAAGATCTTGGGTATAACTTACTTTGAAAAGTAGAAAGTGTTTTTATAATTCATAACCGCCTATTAAGCATGCCCCTGCAAGTAGATAAAAGGTACATCAAGTAAATGCTCACTATAAAATTAGTGGATGTTTATTAAATTGCAAGAGGAGGTGTAGAGGAAAGGAAGGAAGAGGATAGGAGAAAAGAAGAGAATAGGTACATACTCGAGGGGGATAAAGACATTGTAAAGGAATGTTTTATAACATATCCAAAGTGTAAAAAAAACTCTTGGAGAGTGTGTGTTTCTTTTCCATAAGGCAGAGTAGAAGGACAATACCTACAATATCTAGTTTGTGTAATAATTTTTCTTGTGTGAAAAGTTTAATAAATAAACTACAAGAGCCTGTTTGACTATATCAATAAAAAAGTAACAAGAAAAAGTTTGTTTAATGAAAACATTACTCTCAGGTGTTTTATAATATTACCAATGTTTACATTGTTTGGACTATTGAACTTACAAACAGTGCTTGATAATAGTTGGTACCTAGTAGTATATCTACCTACCTATTTAAATAAAAATATTAATAAAATTCATAGCATCATGCTCTTAATCAGTAAGTATGTACGACTACTACGACTAGTGTCTGTTGATCGCCAGCAGGCAAATTCCTACCGTATGATTCTTATTAGCCTCTGGTCCTATCTCTGATTTGAGAAGAGAGCGAATTACAAGGCTAGATAGTCTGGACACGGACATGCTATTAGTAAGCTAATGTACCTTCAATGTGTACATAATTATTATGAGTCATGGCTTCTCTATAGTTTCTTGAGAGAACTAATATCAATTTATATACCATTTTTTTTATCGAATTGTGTAGTTAATTATTATGCATAAGGTAACGTTTTGTTTTTTTTTTTTTAATTATTTTTAACGCAGCCTGGTGATCCAGGCAGCGTAGGGATCCGTTGATTCGAATCCCACCCAGTGCATGAATTTTTCCTCATGAAATTCAGTTTGTGACCACATAATAATAAGACTCTGAAGGTTAGGTGGTAGAAAATGCTTTGAGCATTACCCTCGCCTGGTGGTTACCTTCCACTAAAGACTGTTATTATTATTAATTGTTTATATATGTACAGAAGTGTGGACGTGTTATCTAGGTATATAATTATTCAGAAGAGAGCGGAGGTGTTAATTCAATGTTACAGATACATTCTCGCATGCGTATGGTACCTATGGGTGTTAACCTGATAGCTCAATGTTTACCTAACGTACAGTTACTTGAGTTACTATTAACTGTCCACACCTTTCTATCTACATTAGCCAAGTCAGCGGTGACTTATGCCGCCCAGTGCACAGATAGAATTATACCTACATGGTGATTGATATAATCTTTAACAGATTTAATACCTGCGTAGGTATTAGAATAAGCAATTTTCTCTCATCAATCACCCTGTAATAAAAAAAATATACAGGGTGATTGATATTATCTTTAAGAGAATTAAAATAAATGCGGTACTCTGTGAAATAGACAACGTGTGAAATTTTAAATAGACAACGCACAGATTTGAGTTTTAATATATATGTAGAGATAAAAACACAAACATACCTCATTCATAGGTAAATCCCTCTAGAGCTTGACGATACATGCTGTGTGCCATAAAACCATGCATTGGTTGGAAGGCGAACCCACAAACTCATCACTTACTAAACAGTCTAAACACTCAGTATGTGGAATTGAAAATAATTATAACAAAGTAATGTACTTGCCAATATTGCTCTATGCAGCGCAAGTAGCGATATTAGTACCTATATTATCATGTCTGATTCCTAGAAAGTGTGTTACACTGTTACCTATGTTAAGCTTAAGTGACATTTTGGCACAGCGCTAACTCTGACGTTAACAAAGGACTCATTATTGCAACTTCATTAGCATTACTGTTGTTATTGTTAGGTAACAATGTTGACATTATGATTCAGGTATAGGTATTTAGTTAGAAGGTAGGTATTTAACAAATTATAATAAGTATAAGTAATAATAATACCACCTTACTTATACTGCCCGATTAAGACTATTGAGTCCCATTGTTCCAGCAGTAAGTATTATGATGTGTTCAAAATCCCAAATGGGAGGATAGCCTGTACGGCTGCGTTTCGAACCCGCGACCTCTGGCTCATTGGTATTGAATGAGGAACCTCTGAATTGAGAAGCAATATCTTGCCTTTACCACAGACCACCAAGCGAAGGATTGTGTTGGCACTTCGGAGTTAGTAGAGTTTGGTATAATATTTGATATAATACCTGTATTACATACAAACTCACTCATATACAATTATACAGAGGGTTTCAAAACTTAGCTTGAAAATCTAAACCACAATATCCAGGCCTGATAACATTTTTTTTTTTTTTTTTTTTTTTTTAAGAAAAGAAAAAATAATCAAGAGGCAAGAGAAATCGGTTTTTTTTTTCTTTTTCTCAGTGTTGCCTCAATATGGCACGGAGGAATGTATATTAATTTCTAGGTCTCTAATATTAAGAGGTAAAAGAGGTTATTATTTTCTCTTATAAAATTTTTGTCAAAAAAAATATTATGATACAAAGAGAGGTAAATTGGACCTGGAAATTGCTCTCTTCTCTTACATCCAGGATCGACTGTTTTTTGATATTTTTATGCATACAAGTCATTACAAGTTTTCTGGCTTTGGTTCTTGGTCTCAATTTCCGGTTTAATCTCAAATTTATTCTTGATACACTCGGTATGAACTTACTCATATTCTACATTTATTATTATGAGTGAGTATTTAGCCGCAATATATCCGAGCTTAAAGTTAACTCATTCCGATATAGCGGTGTGCATGTTGTATAATGTTAAAATATTAATATGCTCGGGGCACTTCTCTTGACCACACGAGATAGGGCAGTATAAATTTTGTATTCTGCAGTCTGCAAGGCCCTTCGCTACACGGGGATCTTGAGGTGGATTCGCCGTGGTCATGATCTCATCCAGTGTGGAAGGTCTCAATTCAGCATAGTGATACGTTTTCTTATTTTCTTTTTAATTAGAGGTGATTCGAGGTAGGGATTATACGCATCAGTCACAGGAAACTTAGAAATCTGCTACTTACATCTGTCCATAGTGGGGTTTTGATCCTGCTTAGAAGATGGAGTATTAGGATCAGTAATAATAATGAATAATAAAACATGAACCTCACCCAGCCTGGATCAGTTTGGAATGCTTTGCTTACTAATACTTACCCTAAAAATGACCCTTCTCAAGTGCCAGAAAACACTGATGTTAATGCTGATATATAAAATAGATTTTATTATTATGAAAGTAAGTGATGGTCAGTCCGTCATGTTACTTATAAAAGGTCTGACAGTCAAAGGGTTCGACTCCCGCGATTGGCAAGTTTCTTGACCCCCGGCGCGGTGAAAGTTGTAAATTAGAAGAAAAGAAGTCGGATTGAAATTTATGGTGGGCTCTTCATACGGAACCGTTTTATGGTCGCTAATAAATTTGCAATCCACACATCATTTACACTGGAAGATAGCCACCCGAGGGTCCTGGCCCGTCCCTTCTTATGGGTTGGGTGGAAGAGATTGCCATATGCAATAACCCCGCCCTTTAGCTAGGACATGTGTATAAATTTTGTTTATTTTTTTTTTCTTGTTTATTTTATTAATATTGTCAATTTTTATATTTAATTTTTACCATTATTTGTCTGTATATATAATTATGTTCTACTAATAAAGAGTTTCTAAATAAATAAATGGGTCTGTAGTCCTTGGACTGTGAGTTCCTTTCAGGAATATTATTTTTATTTTTTTTATTATGAAACACTTTATTAGATTTAAGAAGACATAATATGTACAATACAAATAATTATTATAACAATTAAATAATGGAAACAATATAGACCTGCAATAAAAAGGAAAAAATAAATAGAAAATAAATATAATTATACATAATTATGTCCTAACTAAAAGGCGGGGTTATTGCCTATGGCAATCTCTTCCACCCAACCCTTTTTAAATAAATAAATAAATGAAGATAATAATTATAATAGACCTCAATTATATTACTTGAATATCACACAGGTACAAACGTATTAGTTCATCTTCATAGGTAGAAATTCTTGTGTTTCATGTGCCTTGTTTCTATATGGTTAGATATAATATAATTATGTTGTGTGTAAATGTTAGCGTAATGATTATAATTGTTCTTAAGTCGATACATAAACGCTACAACTAAATTCTACAATGTATGTGGGTATCTATCTATGTACTTACATAGCTATTATGACTGTATACATATAATTTATACAAAACCGTTTTGCACTGACGGTGTTCCAGTAAGAGATGGTCAGGTGTAATAGATTCATGGGAACCTGACAGTAGTTCATAGATCACAGGAGTTCGCACATTAGGCCAGACGCTTGCTAGCTTCACAGACTCGAGACATCCTCAGCTCAGTAAGTCAGGTATTAAGTAATTAAATTCGGGCACAATTCCCACACCGCTTTATGTATAGATATTAGCTGGCACAGTTGGTAACTTATCTCTTTCAATGGGTTAAACTGATTTTTTTCTCTATTTACTTCTTCTTATATTGTATACTAGCGGGCTGTCGCCCGCTTTGCGGGCCGAGGCATGGCCGTGAAAGCAAAAAATCCTTTTTCGCCTATGGCAGGTGTTGAAGTGGGAGTTTCGAAAAATCCCGTCTTATTGCACATCTAGACTATAAGACAAAGCTACCTACCAAATTTCAGCTTCCTAGGACTTACGGTTTGGGCTGTAGAGCGATGATCAGTCAGTGGTCAGTCAGTCAGTGACTTTGACATTTATATATTAAGATTAATTTGTAATTATATATTTATGTGTTGTATACAGGGTGTCCCGTATACAGATGCAAATATTTTGAGGGTAGGTTCAGCCCACCGTGGACTATCATATGAGCGAAACTTGCAGTGGGGCATTTTGCTTCGTTAAAGAGTTATGGCCAAATCCCTGTTTTTCCCACAGGTCCAGAGGTCACTTGGATCGATGCACGTTTTTAAAGAAAAAATGATGGCCAGTAAGAAATTTTTGACTTCATGTATGGATAGTCATGCATATTTCCCTTGAAATGCAGTTGGTTGCATAAAAAAAAATTGAAAGACCAGAGGGATATTTAATCATAAGTTCAATACTTTTCTAAAATTTGATTTTTTCCCTGTTTTCCCTTCCGTGAATTTAGAGTACTTCTACAATTGCAATTCTGCGTATCACTAGTTAAAAAAATACCCTATTATGTTTTAGTTTTATAAAAAAGAAAGCTCATTTATATTACTTTAAAGATCATGGAACGCAGTACACACAAAGCTCAAAAAACACTTCTGAATCATGATGGAAAATTCAAAGTTGGCTGAATTTTAACAGAATTGGCGCGTAATTTGAGGTATAAATACACTGCTCTGGGATGTTAAACAGAGGGAAATTGATCATTCACAGTGGTCGGTCGGTGTGAACTTTTATGTGAATGGGGTTACGGAATCACAGGGTTATCATGAGGAAAAATGAGAGAGGCTGCAACGAAAGCAGCAACCAGTGGTGTAATTATGGAAAAAGAATACACATGGAGAAAGACTCTGCGCTACCAACAAAAATTATGATTTTATTTTTAGAATTAAAATTAAAAATATCATTTTTGTGTTCATCACAATCATGATATCAAAAACATAACAAAAAAGTGCCGAAAATTAACCTTAGGTAAAACTCGAACATCCAACCTTAAGGTTACTATTATTATTAATACTTTATTTTTATTTTATAAACAATTGGACCAAGCTTTATTTACATTTTTTGTTTTTTTTTTTACAATGAACATGGTAACAATTAGTGAAATAAATAAAAACAAAGACTGATCAAGGGTGGTGATACAGTGATACATGTTTGTAGTTTATTGATAAACTACAAACATGATACATTCTGCAACACAGGACATGAAATGAAAAGAACCCAAAAGAATATGTAGCGAACCTAGGGCGAGGTTTAAAGCTTGTGGCTTTCTCCTCCACCGAACAAATTGATCGCCTTGTTATTTTAACTATTAGATTTGATTGATATAGTTGGTTAATAGAACTAATTGTACTCAGAAAATTTTCATTTATAACTTGCAGTTGGCACAAAAATAGTCACACAGACCGCTTCAGGCATCGAGTGTTCTTCAAAATGTAATAGCGCCCAGATTCAAAATTTGAAAGATGTGTTTCTCTCCTTCTGGTGCCGTTTGATAAGGCGTATCTCATTCGATCCTTCACGCGTCTGAAAGAACTTTGTATTTATTGAAACAAAATAGCAAAGGGTATTTTTTTACCTAGTGATACGCAGAATTGCAATTGTAGAAGTACTCTAAATTCACGAAAGGGAAAACAGGGAAAAATCGAATTTTAGAAAAATATTGAACTTATGATTAAATATCTCTCTGGTCTTTCAATATTTTTTCATGCAACCAACTGCATTTCAAGGAAAATATGCATGACTATCCATACATGAAGTCAAAAATTACTTACTGGCTACCATTTCTTTAAAAACGTGCATCGATCTAAGTGACCTCTAGACCTGTGGGAAAAACAGGGATTTGGCCATAACTCTTTAACGAAGCAAAATGCCCCACTGCAAGTTTCGCTCATATGATAGTCTACGGTGGGCTGAACCTACCCTCAAAATATTTGCATCTGTATACGGGACACCCTGTATATGTACCTAAATATGTCCGCATGTTAATAAAGTGTTAAATAATAATAATAATAATAATAATAATTTTGCAGTGGGTAGTTGGGTAAGTCTAAGGCTAAAAAGTCTAGATAGATCACCTGTTGAATGCACCAGTTCCTGACTGATCTCTGAAGTTAAGCAACGTTGAACGTGGATATTACATGGACTGGTTTGTCGCGTCCATCGTGGGTTTTCATATTTTAAATACGTCCTACTGAGGTAGGTACTATCTGAAAGCAGGCAATAAATACAGCATACTTTATTTACTTTCCTAATATACTGTAAAAGATAGACTGTTACTGTACCACCTGTTATACAAAACTAACTAAATCATGTTATTTTATTATTATCTAGTAGGTATCTGTTTCTTGTAACAGTTGTAACACCTACTTACACACAGAATTCAGACTTGCACATTACACCTTTATAATGATTATTTACAGTGACAATGATTTATTTACAAAATGGTTTAAGCCAAAGATTATTCACAGTAGTGATATAATTGTATTTTACCCACACAAAAATAAATTAAACAAACCACTTAAAGAAGTATGGGTCTATTTTGTTGGCTTAGTACACAGATACTTGCAGAAATAATAGGTAATTATTGTGCAATGTAGGTATGTGCTTTTATTACACGGGCCAACGGAGTCATGTAGGAGTAAAATTATGTGTTAGTGTTCAGGAGTTAAGTGTAGGGTGTATCATTCTCACAGTAAATTATTAATTATCTTCTAAGAATTAAATTTACTTCATGGCTAAATTGTTTCATGTTCGCTTGGTTTTTTATCGTTTTGTGCCTACTGTTCAGTGTTCATTCAAAGAGAATTCATTTTTTGTTTATTTGTTTTTGCACGTAATGGCATTGTACTGCAGATTCTCTCCTCGTTTGTTTTATTTACAGAAACAGATAGGTAATGGCGAATTACATAAGTACTATAAGTACATACTTAACGCTAGCATGTCATGAGAATGGGATTATATTTTAATTAAGAATAATTGAATTTTATGTTTGAACTATAGGTATTTTACTTGCTATCTAGAGTTCTTCAAAGTAGGTAAGTATAGGAAAATACTAGAGTGAATTAAGTTACTCCTTATTCTCTCTAGCATAACTCCTTATATTATTATTATTATTATTAAATTTATATCTGTTAAGACTGAAGATAAATATTTAGGTACCTCTTCATTCATCTAAGGACTTTAGAAAATTTAAATAAAATCCTTACATCGCTCTGTAGCCGTCTGTAACAAGCCATAAGTCATAACTCTTGAACGGTTTCAGTTCGAGTGCTGAAATTTTACACCTTTAATGGGCTTATATTTTTACGGTGAGCTAACATTTTTAATTACTTATTATTGTATGTACTTTTTGGTCAATAAGATAATTTGAACAAAATTATAAATAAAAGGATCCAATAAAAAAACGAGGCAGTATACCTAAATCAGTATTTCATCTTTAATACGTAACACTGGAATCCTTGATTATATCGATATTTTTTGTTGTTGTTGATATGTCTATATTGATTTCTCCAAGGACTAATATATTTATATAATGTAGGTCTTCTGTAAGTCTGTAATAAAACAAGGTATATTCTATATAAAAAAAAAACTTACCATACTTATGAGAATGTCTGTATCATCCATATAAGTGAAATTTGTTGATTTGGTACTTATACATTACTATACAATATTGATCTAGTTTACTTTTATGGACCTCGAGCTACGTTAGTGGATCTGTCCTTATCAGAGCTCCAGGTCCTTATTCGGACGTCCTGTCTTGCATCCTGCTGGGGTTGGGTGGAAGAGCAGGGACATTATGGCCGGGACAGGTCTCTGGGGAATCCGGTGGACACAACAGACTAGAAGGAATTGTGACGTGATCGATTGGCAGGAGCGGAGTTTTCGGGGGGCTCAGTTTTGAACAACATTTTTAGGGCAGGTAGCCAAAACCATAAAAGGATTTATATTATGTATGCGTGCTTGTCCCACGGACACAAAATTAATTAGATTTGAGAACTATTGATTTTCATAAACGGGACTGGAATTTGACGAAAAGCCAAATCTATACAGTTTTCAGAAATAAAAGGACCATATTTTGCGATCAAACACAAAAAAATATACTTACATAGGTACCTACAATGACTTTTAAAGTTGCATGTTTGTCCATTAAGTTTTACCTATACATGTATAGGAATACTTACAGTCCTAGAGGTAGCTTTAGCTAGCACCAGTAATTTTTTATTATCGATGGATATATTGGATATAATCACATCATAATATAGGTTCCAGTTAACAAGTTCCTATACTCTGCAGTACAGTTATATTAGGCATTGCTAGCTTACCTCCTTAATATATACGGTACGTGCTCTTCTTGTTAGCTTGGAAATTCTGAGCCGGAGGTTGGGCCCTACTATTGTTCCCAAATGGTATTGATGAAGTAACTGTTTCTAGTTAATCAACTACATAATCTGATATTGAGATATATGTACCTACATAATAGATGTTATTACTGTGACGAGTGACGACCAAGTCATGAACAAGAGAATAAAACCAAGTTATGATTATTTTTTCCTCGCAAAATCTAAAACATGATAATCGATTCCTTTCCATTTTCTGCCTGGCAAAAGGAGCCACCCCCTCCCACCTCAGTATGCTAGTTATGAGGTATTATGCTATTTCTAAAAGGAGGTATAAAAGAGATACATAAAGTGAAGTGTGAAAGGTCCTGAGTTTGAAACACAGAACTGTCGTATATATTTACGGTTTTTGATTATTTGAAACAAAGTGATGGTGTGATTACCTAAGTTTGAAGCTATTCAAAGTTTAGACTACAAGCTCTCATTTAGCTGTTGCCAAATGTCTGCAGAAAAGGGTAGTACCTATGATATGAGACTCTTTTTTAACCTGTAGAATAGAGTGTAGAACCTGAACACTAACTGAACTAGAGAGTTGTGTCGAAGCAGGAAACAATAAAGTATCCTATGTTATGACTACAAGGAACTTATACAGATAAGATGGTTAGGATTATGGGTAAATAATGTAAGTATATGTAGTAGTTCTTGTAAATATAGCATGTGACTTTTTACTCAATTAGCTGCACTAAGCTTTACAACAGCACACGAGTCCTCCATGTAACACTGGAGTTCAGTAACTTCAAGCATGGAAATAACATGGATTGGTGACTGGTGACTCTTATTTTTAAATAAGGACTTTGGGGGTGTGCACTTGTGCAGGCCCAAGTCAGGCCAGGTAGAGAGTGAGTAGCTTGAGAGTTCGCCCAGTGATTTTATGCAGAAACCAGGTGCGTTCAGTTAACAGCCACGCAGCTGATATAATCATTAATTTATGCAAGTACACAAAATATCATTTCAATAGTTTCAATTGTTCAAGAGTAAGAGCGAAAAAAACACATTTTTAACTGTGACAACTTCTAGAAGGGAAAGCATCTTTCGGGATTTTTATGGAAATGAATCTGACCTAAATTGTACCAAGGTTTATCGTCGTGAATTATTGTTCATTTATATTTTTACACCCTGTATTGTGTATATGAACATAATTAGGTAGGTATTATGTTAGAATGGCCCAAAACTAACAAATCTTTGATCCAGGTTGATTTATTGAAAATAATAATTATCTCTTTAAAATCTGTTTTTAATGAATAGTGGATACATTTTTTTTTATACTATAAAAACTCTTTTTACGAACTAGTATACATAAACAGACTTTCATACATATATGTAAAGTTCAAATTTCACAGTAAATTAGCGCTGATACCACAGAGTCCATAATTTTGATAACTAAATATCATCTGTCGTGTTTCGCGTTACAACTGAATAACTTTCTCTTGGTTTTAGCTTGAAAGTGAGCAATTTTTGTGTGACCTCTAAAGATAAGTGAAATAACATTTGCTATCATACTTTCATGAGTGGGTGAGCGTTTGTTTATACCTCATCGGTATGTAATATCTTTACAAAGCATACAGATAATTCAACAACTTCTATTGTGGTAGATAATAGGTAAATAATGAAAATAAAATTTATTGTTTTTTGTGCATCTTTTATATTTTCATGTGTTCCATAAGTACTCATGCATGTACTTTTCAACCAAGTTTAAAAAAAAGATTAGTGTTTCACAGCCTTTTTTTATTTTGTATCCATGAAACAGGAGCTACTGTACACGCTTGTGGTCTGTGTTGTAGCTTGAATTAAATACAGATTTTTATTAGATGATAGGTAGTGCAAGTTCTAGTGTTTCTTACATGACTCTTGTCCATCACAAAAAAATGTCCCATTACAACAACCCTCCTTTCCAAAATAAATACCGAGCTTGGGACTAGAACCACCAACCTCCAGGTTACAAGCCTGCTATCTTGTTATTGCAGTCTGTATACAGTTAATAGGAACGGTTCTAAATGACGACTATATACCAGGATTTCATAAAAAAAAATACAATTCATGTATAAAATTTTAAATCTATAGGCTCCTCTACTTTAACAACTTCAGTGCAATGGGTCTCCATTTGTGGTCTCACAGAACTTCACCAAAGTGCCAAGCCAATATTTGGATAACATTTCTCAAAAAACTATAATACTTTTTTCCCATCTGATCTGGCTGTAACTCGAAGACAGCAATTCCAGAGGTTTAAAACAATTGCAAATTTTAATTTCAGGGCTGAATTGTATGAGGTCCCAAATGGGTACTTCTGGCCCATTTGGCCTGAGATGCCAAATGGGGTTTTATTATTTGTGTTGTCATGCTGAGTTGAGTTCCCAAAGGGGTACTCATGGCACTTTGACGAAGAACTCTAAAAACAGCGTGCCACTGAAGTTGTTAAACAGTTTAATTATGGTCTTAAAATCTAAACCAGCCTGAATATTTTCTTAAGAACAATTAAAACGCCATTTTACAGATTACATACCTATTCGTATGTATGGACTTATGGAGCGACTAAGTTACGTAGGTACATGACAGAGAGACATAGAAGGACCATACATACCTATCAAGGTAATAATTTATTTTGTCCTGCTATTTAATACCCAGAACAATTAAAACTCACTTCTACAGCAGTTCTTCATAAAGATGTAGTGAAAAGCCGCACTCAGCAAACGCAGAAGATAAAATCAATCGTTTAACAAAGTTGGAGCTTAATTGGGACGAGTTTCATAGCACGCTTTGGCCGATGGAATATAATTGACGGTTTTTTTTACTGCATTACAATTATTACAGACCTAGTTTCGATGGATGTGTTCTAATAGAAATTCTGAAATTATTACTTATCCGATAGCGAGGTAGAAAACTGTTCTTCTTCAAATATCATGTCCATAGTGGTACCTATTACATACCTTCAAATAGTTCTGAAAATAGATATGCCAGCACTTAGCTGTATTGTTTACCAAAAATACTAAAAAAGAAAAAAAAAAATATTATCATATTTTTGTTAATCACAATCTTGATATTACAATGACTCAAATTCGCTTCACTAAATTTTTGCTTAACTTAGACTTGAACCACCGACCTCCAAGTTACAAGTCCACCGCCTTATCGATGAAGCTATTGAAGTTGGTATTATTGTTTACCAGATAATATTGAGAAAGATAAAGAAAGCATAGTTACTAGATGATGCCTCTTGAAGGATGTCCTACAAGGTGAAATTGTATAATGCCATGTTAGCTATCCAAACTCATTCCTATTCCTAATAACAACACAGATAATAGGACATAAAGCTTATATAATACTTGACATCGTTGGGATCTTTTTGTGTTTCTGAAGGATCTATTTTTGAAAATCTTATTTAAAACTGGGGGTTTTAAATAAGATTATGCTAGCACTTTTTAAGAAGTCTGACTGGGGGACTATAAACAGGGAGTAGACCAGTATTGGCTTGGTTCTGGGGCACTTGTCAATTATTGGACTCCTTGTAAAGACAATGGTAGAAGTGCTAAGATATTCCTCCACTGTCTGGCTACCATCGTTCACGATGACGCCACCCTGTGATGATATTTGAAACATGGTCATCAAGTTGAGAGCCGCTAGTTTCCAGCGCTGCTAAAATGTGTTGTCACATTCCCAGGTCTTGCTTGAGCCTCGGACTCTCAGAAGTTCTGGGCTGATTGAGAGAAGTCTGAAGAAGACATAACAATAAATCTGTTGGCAAAATAAACAAGAGTGTTGAGAAGGAGAAGGCGAGAACACGCCACAAGAGTAGGTCTAGGTAGGTATTCATACAAACCTAGGCCCGAATTCATGAACGACGCTAAAGCGGAGACTGTTACTATACCTACCTTTATAATGTAGATCCCACCGACACCCCTCCTATACTGTTAAAAAGTTACTATTCTTTGGTTACGAACAGCTAATCTCGTAACAGAAATGTACTATTGTAACAGTATTCATACTGTCCATCTCAGCAGCGTCAGTGTTAAACCGGTCAAAGTATCATCCAACAATAATGTTACCTAAAATGATATCTATAGGAAAACAATCTTTTTGAATCTTGGAGTATTATTTTAATCAATAAAATATAAAAGAATTTACTGTTTATCGAAAACAAAATAATAATACCTAATGAACCTATGTCTCATTTATATTGTTTCTCTCAATAACCATGCCAAGATTTTTGGCAATTAGAGTTCCAGGTGGAAGTCCAATGTGCTAATCTCACACGGCCACTATTAAGTATTCCTTGTTACTAAACTTATTATACTCGTACTGCTACCACCACCAAGTCATTACTCGCGTCATCCTTGATACATAGTATTTTTTTTTTTTTTTTTAATTTATTTAATAACAAGATAACATAAACAAAGGTATTTTTCCTAAGTTATTAAAATTATTTTGCTTGACGAAAACACCACCACTCGCAAAAGATCTGCTAACATTTGTTGTAGGAATAGTTTATGCTTGTTCAAGTAGTCCAGTGCTAGCTTCAAGTAGTACAAGTATCGTATAGTCGACAAATGCCATCATATGCCATTAAAAAGGTCATCACTTAATTAACTGTGTCATAGGTAATGACACTTTGCTATTTACTAACCATCTGCCTGGGTAAGTTACAAACATTGCTAATTGTTAGACTTCCTGCTTAAACTAGGTAGGTACTTAGCAATAGGTTTAAAGGCTTAATTTAAAAAAAACTATCTGTAGAATGAAAGGTAAGATAAGATTTATTTGTAATAAATTCATATTTTTTAACGATATCTGGTGGAGTGTTATTTAGATAATTACTATTTAATACACAATACTATAAGTAATTTAATCTGGAAGTTAATTTTATTGTTCTTCCGTGTCCAATGATTTTAAGGGGATCTCGATGGATTTTCACAGAGCCCTCGAGTCGAATCAGTAGTCAGTAGTTGTCCAAATGAAAGTTAATAATGTCATCAAAGAATCGGTGAGATGGTTGATCATCAGTCAAAACAGAAAAAAATAAATGTTATGATCATGTCCAAACTTTTTTATTCGAAATGTGAATACTATCATTCTTCCTACTCTTAAATTTGCGGAATGTTGCCGAATTCTCTCTCTATTTCTCTCCTTCTCTCTCTCGCACACTCTCACTTTCTATCTCGGATTACGTTACTTCGATAAAAAATTGGAATCCGTAAAAAAAACTCAGAACCAATTTAATGCGGTTTCTGTGGAGAGTATTATGATTTAACGCTTTTTTCCTATTTTGCTTTGTAGGTAGTGTAGGTACCTATACACTTTGCATCATTAACTTGATTTCATTTCATTGCATTTTTTATACCACGGTGTTGGATAGATCCATTTATTTCAAGTTTATATTTTTAAGTCATAAAATTTCTTGGATAATTTTCTCTTTTGAAGTACATTCTCGTCTTAATCATCTCACAAATTCTAAGTTGTCATAAAAATATGACCATCGAACGCTCGATTTTTTTTTTCTTCATTTTTATCTAATTTATGAGAGTGCTAAGAATAAAAAAGAGGAAAATATGATATGGTAGAAATAACTCTGCCAAGTTATCTCGTACCGTGAGAAATAATTGTGTGATTTGATGACAAAATTATCTCGTTAGAATGGTTTGTCACCAGTTTGCAAGACTTGGGAATGGTTTGTCTATTAGATTTAACAACCAGTACACCGAGTAGGTGGCTGATGGGAATATTAAGCAGAAGCTCCTACTCAAGTTTTACCTCCAGTATTGTAATAATCAAGAAAAATAATAATAAAATCTATCATAGACATCGAAAAATTCTTCACGGCTCCAAATAAATCGATGGGCAGGTGTTTCAAATCTATCATAGACATCAGATGTGGAACTAGAAGTGAGCAAGTGAGTAAGGTGTCACATACTATTTGAGTCATGCCCACCTCCCTGCTCTATGCTGCTGAAAGCAAACGTAGCATGACGATTGACGACTGACATCAGTAGTTCCTCTTTCATGAAATCTTCTGTGTCGCATTAAATGAATGAAACTGAGAGGTTTCAGTGCATTATGGTCAATCACTGTTCTCTACTGTATCTACTCCATTCATAATGAACCCTTCTGACAGATAATAAAGAACTATTCATAATTCATTGAAGAACACAAACAAATTATATTTTCAACCATTCCCAACCACATGACGTCTCTGAGGTTCTCAGATTTCTAATTAATCTAATTTTAGATCTAATTAATTAATTTGTAATTTCATAAATAGAGATCTTTTTATTGTTCTTTCATACAAAATTATGGACGAATTGAAATGAAAGCGCAATTTTTATGTAAATAATAGAAGATTTATTATCATAATCTGTAGTTAGTGTTAGCTGTGCAGAGTGCAGACCAGCCCACCTCTATTTCCTGCCCTGCCTCCCATCATGTATTTTCTGGCCTGTCAGACTAAAGCCCCCCTTTACCCCTGAACCATTCCCCCTTTACCCTTGAACAGGCAGGCCAAAACCCAACCCCGACCCTATTCTCGACCCTAGCAGGCCAAACCCAACCCCGACCCTATTCTCGACCCTAGCAGGCCAAACCCAACCCCGACCCTATTCTCGACCCTAGCAAGCCAAACCCAACCCCGACCCTATTCTCGACCCTAGCAAGCCAAACCCAACCCCGACCATATTCTCGACCCTAGCAGGCTAAAACCCAACCCCGCCCCTTCATCTTCTATTCCCGACTAAAACTACAAAAAAATTCCCTACCCTGGCAGGCTATACTAACACCCCCCCCCCCCCCCCCCCCCCCCCCCCCCCCCCCCCGAAATTGCCGGCACTGACAGGCCAAAGCACCCCCTCCTATTCCCAGTCCTAGCGGGCAAACCACCCTCCCCTATTCCCGGCACTGACAGTCTAAACACTCAAAACCACCGCGGTGTTCACAGCGCCCCGGGGGTCCTGGAAACAATATTCATGTCTTGTCTTTGTTTTCCCCTCTTCAAATTCCTGGAATTATTCTGTGTGTGTGTTTTGAATTGGTTTCTTTCCTTCACAAATCTTAATTTCTCAATTCCTATGAATTAGTGTACCGCTGTACCATACACACAACACAACACACGTTCCTAATTATGTATAATCCTCACAATCTTTGGACTGGAATGGGCATTATTTCTTTAAAAAATATTTTTTTTCTTCTATTCATTGGATAAAAATATTCCTCGTCTGTATTTTTTGAAGAACTGACAAATCGCTAACAGCTTCTTTTTGAGACAAGCTCTTTCAATCACATACGACAAGCTATTCACAAATCATACCCACATGAAACCATGCAGCATTGTAAAACTACAATATCTTACTAATTAGGCTGTAAGAATAATAGTAAGTTATCTATATTGTAAGATTTTTTTTCATGACAAGTAAATAGCAGTAATTATTCCAATCTCCAATGTGGGTACAAAGATTTCGGTACCTTCATTAATACGTTCTGTAAGTGTTGGACATATTGGACATGTTTTGTGGGTCAGTTTTTGACAATGCCCTCTCTAATGAGGCTCGCAAGATTTTTTGTTTGCTGAAATGGAAATTATTTTCAACTTTTAAACAGTTTAAATTATAGAGGCACATTCTTTAGAAAATTTCAATCGTTAAGTCGTTGTAATTACTTGAGTCGATTCAGGGATTTAATCCTCGGTTATGTAGAATTTTCTAATGAAAGATTTGTTACCTATCCACTAGCCAACCAATTGACACGTGAGGTACGGAAATTTGGCCCTAATAGGGTGCGATTTTAAAAAGGTCTCATTAGGTCGAAGTGTTAATTGTGTGTGGTTTTTACTGAAGCCCTACAACCAGGCCAGAGCCAGACTGGTCAGATAAAGGCTTGATTATATCATAGAAAACGAATAAAGTAAAAAAAATATCATAAAATAAATAAATAGAAAAAAATGTATAACATGCAGCAATGTCAATCCGTCCTAACAATTACAGTCTTCGTATTTCTTTTTTTATAATTACATAATTATAATAAAAACACTTGGACTAGGATTTGTTCAAAAAAAAATTCCGATTTCTAATATTAAAAATTTATCGGAAGTAAAAAGTTCACATAAACTGTCAAATAAAACATGTATAAATTCACATAGGATGTCAAATGTAAACACGTTAAAAAAACTGTATTAGTACCAGTGGGTTTATGCCCTTTTTTGTTCCTGGTATTCCCGACATCTTGTACTCACTCACTTACCCACTTGAGCGTTATCATGTACCGGACTGAGCTAGTATCCAGTGATGATGTAATTCTGGATCACAGCATTGGCTTACCGTAATCGTTGTGTATGTGTATCAACTAATAATGAATGAGACGTAAGCTATAATTTATTTCCGGTCATGTTATCGATCTCGTAAGTCCATGTAAAAAATAAATATCCAATTGGGTCATTCAAAAAAATAATAATAAGTACGAGGTAGATATTACCTCGTACTTAAATTATTTCCGTTTTTTTCTGTAAATTGATTATAAAAAAAATAGATATAGGTACATATATTATCTTATGAATAATAATACTCTTTAGTGGAAGGTAACCACCAGGCGAGGGCTCAAAGCATTTTCTACCACCTCACCCTCAGAGTCTTATTATTATGTGGTCACAAACTAAAATTAATTATGCAAATTTTTATGTACTTGGGTGGAATTCGAACCAACGGATCCCCTACGCAAACCTGGATTACCAGACTAGCGCGTTAACCACTTGACTACCTTTGCACCTGTACTCAGGTATTGGTATAGGTACACTGTACAGGTTCATCTCAATTGTTCTTATTACCAAAAAAATAAGACATTTCTATCTATTTATCTTTCATTAGACTGCGTCAACGTCAAGGATTATTAATCTATGAGAACTGACTGTTCAAATATATATACACCGAAATTAGAAAATAAATCATCATGTATGATTGATTATACAGTGTACCTGTACAGTGTACACCTACGTTAAGTGTCCTACGTCATGAATCTAGTGAAGTTGACAAGAATGTATGAAAAATGTGAAACCCCAAGAATATAGAAAAGAGTTGCATCGACCACAGAGTTTTAGCCAGATATTTTCCCACAGAGATCTCGTTAGTCCATAACAATCAGATGTGCCAGGCAGAGAAATGTTCAAGGTCACCCTCGCGGTCAGTGGTCTGGCCTCACAGTCAGGAGACCGGTTTACCGATCGGTCCGTGCACCTTCTTCTGGTGGCTTTATTATCAACATCGCGAGCGAGAGAGAGAGAGAAAAAAAAAGAAAGAAAGAAAAAGAGGAAGGAGAGAAGATAAAACATCACGATGAGACTAAACATAGAGGTAGGTACCTAAACAATTAAAAGTTCAATAACTTCTCCAACTAAACAGAAAAAAAAAGTTATTGTCAGAAGATAGATTTCACAATTAAGTGCTCAAATCCCCTTATTCTCACTCGCCCATTTTTGGGCCTCGAACCACTAGCCTTCAGGTTACTCGGATATATATTTAAGAGCAAAGTTATCCTATCCTTGCCTTTTTAAAAGATGCACCATACTCACATTTTCACTGCTCGATCTTTTTAGAGGATGCACCAGGGTCACTTTTTTGACCGCTCAATCTTTTTAGAGGATAATGACTTTATCACATTTTTATATTATTAGAGGATGTACCATAATGCCTTTTTTGACTGCTTCACCTTTTTAGTTAATCACCTTACCTCTTGAGATGATGCATATTTACACTTTTCACAGCTCAGTCTTTTTAGAGGATGCGACGTAATCACTTTTTCACAGCTCAGTCATTTTAGAGGATAGGTATATCACTTTTTTTTCACTTTTTTTATAACATAATTATCTTTACGTTCTTATATGATGTATCAAAATCACTTTTTCACAGTAATATTAATCTTTTTAGAGTATGCAACATAATCTCTTTTCACATCTCAGTCTTTTTAGAGGAAGCGTCATTACCACTCTTTTTATATCTTTACCTTATACCCAGAGGATGCGTTCTTGGAGGATGTATCATAATGACTTTTTTGACCTCTCGACCTCACTTTTTATCTAGTAGGGATAAATTGCATGAATTTATTTAAAATACATAAAATTAAAATGATCAATATGGAGAAACAAATATAAATTAATCTACATTTATTTGAAATAATAATAGGAGGTATTGTAATTAGGCATATAAAGCTAGAATAGTTTTGTCCTGGGATGTATGGAACTCAAAAAACCAAAGTTTCAAGTATAGTACAGTATTTATGATAAGAATACAAACTAACTGTACCGAAATTCTAACATGGAACAATCAGAGATGACCTCTCTATTTAAAATTCTTTCAATGCACGCATTGTCTCCGTAATCTCACATAAGAAACTTAAAAGTCCTCTGGTGAGAACTCTTAATGACGACTTAGTCTAAACATTAGTCCTTATTTGTCCTGCAGGATATTGTCTACCAGGATGTAGGTACAGAGAGCAGGTTTTGGCTGTTGAGGACTTGTCAGCAGAAGAGTAGAGGAAGAAATAGTTAAACAAAAAACTGGACTACTTGAAGACAAGTAGCCATCCATCAAGTGACAAGTGAAAGTTCAGACTGATCGATTCCCATTTGAGGCATCCGATGACGACTGTCGATTCCGAGTAAACTGACCGCCTCACTGGCTAAATCAGACAACTTTTTATGTCAGCCTAGAACAGCTTTTTTTCTTCTTCTTTTTTGTCTTGAAATGACGAATATTTCTAGCAAACATACTTGAATGAAATGTAAGGACTTTTTTAATGTATAATTGTTATGATGTGTCATACATACTTACTTCTGGTTTATTGCTACTCACTTGGTATGTGCTACATATTAATTAATGTCGGGAAATTCCCTGATAGTGTCCATGTTGTCGAGGTATTGTGCGATGACTTTGTTGCAGGATTAAATTAAATAAGACGGGACGAAACATTATGTTGAGCAATGTTTAAACTAAATTATTTGCTGATAAAAAAAACTTCAGGCTCTTTTCTGTAAGGTAATACCTACCTACCTTTAGTAAGTGTATTAAATTTACTTCTCTAGATAGTATTAATCAAGATATGAGTAGTCACCGTAGCCGAATGAGTTAGCGTGTTGGGCATTGCACGCACGGTGACCTGGGTTCGATCCCCAGCGGGGCAGGATTTTTTCTGCTCTGTACTTGGGTGTTCGGGGTCCACTCATACCTCGTGAGGAAAAATGAGTGGCTGCTTTAATGTTAGCAGCGACCAATGGCGGAATTATAGGCAAAAATAAGATATTGGGATATTATAAATACGGAAACGTCCTAGAATTCTAACATTGTGATATAAAAACACAAAGAAACACATTTATTATTATTATTATATTAATCAATAGATCGCCAAGAGATATTTTTATCAAAACCAATCAATTCAGAAATCAACTGTTTTTTATGCTCATCAAAAAATGTTCTCCTGTTTATTTGATCCTCACTCATAAATACTTTATTATCAACCAATCAAATCTCTAATCGTCATAACCAATGAGCCACCATTCAGTAGGCCTAATCATTTAGCGCCTTGGAAAGTTTGAGCCACATAAACATAACCCTGTGAAAGTTCCATCAACACTCCCGGGTACTTAATAGTCGCTGTGTGATGAAGCCCGCTGGTTCGATCCTGTAATTACATCTGGATCTGGTGCATGGACTGAGTTGCCTGGGGACAGTGGGGGCTTGTGAGGCAGGACTCTTTGAGACGGTTGGAATTTTTTATATTTACTTTAAACAAATTCCTTGTGTTGCAAAGTATATTATAGTATTTATAAGCGAATAAAAATAAGCAAAGAAGAAGAAAATATGTACCAAAATTTGTATTTTTAGATAAAATTTGTTATTAGAAATTCACAAATTAAAATTGATAAATTAGAATCATCTTACCAACTATTATATATTTAAATTATAATGCACTATTGTCAACAAAAGCTCATTAAATTTAACAATAATCTTATCTAAATAATATACCTAATTAAAAAAAAAAAAAAAAAAACAATATACTAATTTCCGTAGTGTCAAAGACACAAATTTACTCGTACTTTTCGACCTTTAAATAACACAAAAAATAATCAAAATAAATTACTCTTGAATTCTCATGTTTGAGAGATGAAATGAAAATTTGACAAAATGAACATACTCGACAGTATTATTTACTACACACTCCTCCCTCAGCCGCCCCAGTTGCCTTACCTCGCTCTGTAATCATGCCTGACTTGTGAAGAGTGCCTACCTCTGTTATTATAGGGAATTAAATCGATGATCTTTATCTAATATCGAGGAGAAAGATTACTGCATTCTGGAGATGATTGCATTGGTGCATTTCCAAGGCGGTTTTGCAGGTTCAGTGCTGATTTCTTGTATTCTGCAGTTCTATACGTAATGCTATATGGGTAGAATGCAGTTTGTTCTTTTGTCTTCTCTCTTGTCTTTTGTGGATAGGACTGATACAGAAGACTTTGCACCAAAGTTATTTACGGGTTGACATTGGGCAACCTCTTCCTCATAGTTCAGGTTGTTTGGTGTGAAAAGTTGCTTTTGTGGAAATTAGTTATCAATAGTGTACTGAAGTTGAGCAACTTCTAAATAGGTTAGATAAGTCTGGCAATACAGAGAGGGAATGCGGCGGCAGTTGTGGGCTGTGTGCACCAGGGAGATGAGTTGGATAATGAATTGTAATGAATAAATAAATAAAAAATAATAGAAATTCTAAAAAAAAGGTTAGATATTAGTTTGTAAATAAAAAGCCCAAGCCTACTATTATAAAATTGTATGAACTATCAAATGTTACTCTCTAGGTTTGATGTATGACATAAATACTTCTGGTATTGTATTTTTTTATGATTAATTATATTTTATGTACCCCATTTTGTCATTATTTTAAATGACATGCAGGTTCCGTATAAAACGACCATGCTACAGTTAGAAACATATTTTCTGGAATGATTGGAGAGTTCTGATCTTGATTGTAGTAAAAATCAAAGAGAAAGGAGGAAGCCGATTACCAAATCCTATGAACACCCAGGGAAAATATATATTATGTAGGTATTTTTATTTAACACACCGACCTCAGTAGCTTGATCGATAAGGCAGTGGACTTGTAACCTGGAGGTCGGTGGTTGAAGTCCCGGTTTCAGCGTAGATTTAGTAAAGCGAGTTTGAGTAATTTAAATACTTTTTTTTTGTACAGCGTAGTACTAATGTGTTAAAGACATGTCATAATAAATTATTTCTTAACATTGCGATCAGTACAACCTTCTCACATTTTTAATAGTCATCAACAAAAAAAAAGTAATATGCTTTGACCACTAAAGGTATATTAAAGGTATCAAGTGGGTACCTAGTACCTACCTGCTTTGAATGTTGGAAGAAAGTAATCAGATACTCCACTGAGATCAATAAATTATGGACGAGTACAAAGAAACGAACGTAACAGGTAAGTACTTGGAATCAGTCTTGGGGTGTTAATACGGGAAACAGGTCCCATTCAAACCAGGACACCCCAACACAAGCGATCAATTAGTGAGACAAGACTGAGAAATCTTTAACAAGGATTCGGTATGTTTAAAAAGTAAACACTATAAATCTACTCGTACTTGAGGAAGAAGAAAAAATCTACTTCATGAAAAAAAGAGAAGAAAAAAACAATGAAAAGAAAAAGAAGAAAAAGGAAGGCGAATAAAAAGAAGAGAAATAAAAATCGAGAAGAATTTGTAACAAAAAACTATTCAGAAGAAGAAGAAGAAGAAGGAACTGCCCCATGGTCCATTGTCCTCACGAGGGTTATTGCCCGCCGGACATACCTCATCTCGTTCAAGGACCCGACCCGGTCATTCATGGCTCCTCTTTTACAAGAAAAAAACATTATCACCTCTGTATAATTTTCATGCACAGGTATACAAGTAGAGGTCTTCTTTAATGACTTTATATCATGTACAGGAATAAATACATAAATCTGTGTCTATTTATCTATCCTAGAAACCGGTTTTCAGGACATAACGTGTGAAGGTAAGGAAGATAGGTTCTGTTATATAGGGTCCTGAATGTGGGTGTTAGAACTGGTCTAGGTGAAAAGATAAAAATCAGATGAATCGAGATGAGATCATTTTTTTGTTGAAAATAGGTCGTGTGAGAAACCTATTATTTCGGTAATCGAACTGGAGATCTCTTGTTAGCAAAGCTTGGTTGATTAAGAGATCATAGTTTTGGATTTATGTTGTTATCATTGTTTCTGTTTATGCTATCCGTGTTATCACTTTTTATGTTCAAAAAAGCCAGGTAGGTAAATAACGGTTCCGTGTAATTATTTTAATTTTTCACCAATTTGGATTTTTT
>CM044961.1:13780897-13828397 GCA_024516035.1 Bactericera cockerelli
ATAGCTTATTATTTAAATCAAATAAATGAAGCCATTCCCAGGCAAATTGATTCATTTAAATCTGTAGAGTTCTTCCAATAATGACCTTTAACGATTCAGAATCAGGAATTGGATACTGGAAGATTACCTTAGCATTGGAACTTGATCTTGAAAGTTAAGATTATTTTTACAGCTATGTAAAGAATGTGTACGGCTATGTGTAGAACATAATATACAATATTATTTTTTACAATTGATTATAAATCACACAATTATATATCAGAGAGTAGTAAATGGTTATGTGAAAAAGTCTTTTAATGTCCATATTATTTCACTTTCTGATTGACGAAGGAGTAACTATTTTGATTACGATATCACTTTATTATTACTACCATGCTTCATAATTTTCATTATTGGCTGATGGTTTTCTGACTGTCATTATTGACCACAGTATTGATGGTTATCAGAGTGTCTGATTGTGAAGAAGATATCTCATCCACCCACAGTCTCGCTAGAAGATTATAGTATAAAAAATATATTACAGAACAGCCAACTCTAACAAAGCAAACTAGCTTGCTCTTTTCCAAGGGTTTAATGGCTCATAAAGTTAAAGACAAATTTTCAACTTAAGATCGCTCGCTGGAAACTATCACTCCCCCGTCGTGATATATGACCATGCAGTTGAAAGCGACGTCAACCCCCCCCCCCCCCCCCCCCAAAAAAAACTATAACTCTTACCTCGTACACAATGAAAATCTACTCCTACCTCGTACACACATTTCTGAAATGATTAATTTACAATATTATAAATATTGGCATGTTCAACAAACTCAAAACCACAGGTACTAAAAGAGCGATTCATTTTAGACGGGTTTATGTGGCAGCACCCCCAAAACATTGCCCCACCGGCCGCGCCTGGAAATACCTATGTATTCCTGTTAGTACTTGCTAATACCTACTATTCACCAGGATATTTTTCAAGAGATATTTTTGTAAATACAAGTTTTGTGTGTGTTTTTTAAATATAGCTGTTTACAGTAAAGCGATTTACTGGAGCTAGATGCCATGTTATCTACCATCTTCATCATCTACATATTTTTGAATTATAAAAAAACGTGGTATAATCTCCAAAGAGCATCATCTACATATAAGACCTATCTATAACTAGTTTATATGCAGTTTTTTACTCAACATTCCTATAAGATAAATCATTGTGAATTACAAAAACTTATGCACTTAAATATTATTCCGCACATGCACACAGATGATTTTGTTTTCTGCATTTTAAGCACGCATGTTATTGATTATTTACCTATGCAGATAAAGTTGATAAAACCATCAGTTAAAGCGTGGTGTGTTCGTGTTCCTAATGACGGTTGAACCAGTGATTGATTTACCGCAAGCTTTCACACGTGGTTTACTGATAACGTGCTCAGATAAGACCAGTTTAATGCAGTGCTAAATCAGATGGTGTATGTCATTAAAGGTCTAGATGCGCAGATTTTAATGATTGCATTGTAATTTTGTAAATAGAAAATAGTCAATTCGAAGTCCCAAAGAACCCAAAAAGGAGTCAGAAAGGTACAAAATTACAATGATTATGAAATAACAGTACTTGTACCTAAGTTATGAAAAATGATATCGCTTTTAAAAAAGGAACGGATCTAAATCTAAATCAGAAAAATAGGTACTATGAAACGAAAGCTTTTAAGTAAGTATTCCTTGCAAACTGGACATAAGTGTTGTCTTTAAAGAAGACTCACTCGTATTATGACAGGAATAAATAGATAGCTCACAAGTTTTCTAGACACAAATTATTTTTCTGATCCCTATTAATTCGTGTTTGCAATACCTATGATTCCTATGAAACCCGTTAAGATTTATGGGGTTCAGATGGACAGCCATTAGGCATAACTTTTTACTTTCTATATGCACGCAGAGATATGATAGTATCAAGTCTGAGTGCCAAAGCAAGTACCTTTGCCAAATGAAAGAAAATATCACCGTGTAAAATACATTATTTTCTAGAATATTATTCAGCTCGTCAGAGGAAACATGGTTAGAGGATGTGCCATAAATACCATAATGGCATCTTCTTCTAATCTCTTCTGGATGCATAGGGGTTCTCTCGTCAGAATCACGTTAATCATTAAACCTAAGAATTGATTTGTCCTCAAATATTTGAGAAAAAAAATATTTTTAACTATCAATAAGTAAGGAACTGTTTACCGAATAAATTCAACTTGTGGGATTTTTTTTTAACATAAAAAAATACCAGTCTTACTTTGGTCTTCAAAAGGCACTATAAACCTGTATATTAATACCCAGGCATCATTCCATAAATTACTCATATTTGGGGATTTGGAGAATGAGAGTGGTGCTTTTGGGAACGAGACCTTAGAATAAAAGATTTCACGTCGTTATTTTAGTCATTAAAGTCACTCTGCCATCGTAGGCGTAGGTAAGTCTTCCACTCAAAGCCCAATTCGTCTGTATACTGGTGTAGCACTGAACACATTTGTAATAAAGTGGGGACTCAACTTACTAACTTATTTTGTATCTTAAATTTACTCTGCCATTTTATTTAACTTATGATGGCACCTGTTAAATCCTGCAGTCAACCGCATCAAAACTAAGGGCAAAATTAATAGACAAATTCTGTATCACAAGTCATTGCTAAGCGTCGGTTTTCCTTATCTTACGCAGTACGCAATTCGTGACTTAGCGCCACAGAGGCATTACAAAAACGTCTATTAATTCCGCTCTAAATTTCTCACTATTAAATTCCATTATAGATTCGGTAAAAACTTTCAGTCTTCAATGGCCCTATAAAGTTAGTTACCCAGGACTAGATGACTTCAATTTTTATAGCAGGTAATAATAATATGCCCCAACAATGTGGTTCAGGGAGAGAGCTGGTTCATCCTTGATACTTTTGCCAACTCCTTTCATTGGGACCAGTTTCTGTTTAAGAAATTCAAGACGACACTCGCTGGAAGAAATAATTTACTAGAGGATCTTTGAACCACTGCCGTATTACATAGGGCCGTGTTAGCGGTGTTAGTGTCACTGTGTGGTATGTTTGTTATATAGATTTGGAGGTATTGAACGTGAAGACATTCCTCCAGATTCATATTTTTTGACCAATAGATGAATAGATCTATTTCTATCTTTATTTATAAAAGAGAAATCTGCAAAAATTACAAAAAATAATTACATTTTTGGAAAAAAGGGAGATCGTGGTATGTTAAAAAGAAGTGATATCATGAGTATTAAACGCCGAAATTGGATCTTGTTTCATTCCTATAAAATGGTTAAGTTTGGAAAACTCTTATTATAATCTATTTCTATCTTTATTTATAAAAGAGAAATATGGGCGGATTTGTATCTTTGTTTGTGTGTCCGAGTAGGAGATGACCTCAAGTGAAATTTACGTACAATTTCAGTTAAATTGTTAAAAAACCAAATTTTGCACCCCGCACAGAGCCGAAGACCTAGCCGCAAGACGTCTAGTATAGGTATTATAAAATCACAATTACCTACAAACTACAAATACATTTTTAAAAATTTATTAATTCGGTACCTAATAATAATAAATCATTAAAAACAATAGATTATTAGCTTAATATTTTTATGTTAGACAAATAGATATCCTATCGTGCACTGGTAAGTCAAGTGGTTAAGGCGCTGCTCTGGTAATCCAGGTAACGTAGGAATCCGTTGGTTCGAATCCCACCCAGTGCATGAATTTTCCCTCATTAATTTGAGTTTGTGACCACATAATAATTAGACTCTGAGGGTTAGGTGGTAGAAAATGCTTTGAGCATTAACCTGGTGATTTCCTTCAACTAAAGAGTGTTATTATTATTATTATTATTATGTGGGGGTGTTTATATTGACAATTTTGTTTTTCTTTCTGAAATAATTAAACAAAATAAATAGAAATTTTCTGTTCCACGGTTGGATTTTAGAGGGCACATCTCAAAAATACATCCGAGACAACATCACAAGTCGTCTCTGACATACATGGGTGATTCCAGGATAAGTACGGTTTTTTGGGTCAATGTATTGACAAGCCAAAAACATCATGTTTTCAGTTCTTAATTTCGATATTCCACTTTATAACCAGTAGTACTAACATACTTTTAAAGGAACACTACAAAAAACCGTTTTTGATGATTTTACACAACTTTAAAATAAAAATACATGCCAAGGGAATGATGACCAAACCAGAGGAATGACTAATGTACCTCTTTCAAGGCATTTTTGATTTACTGGTGATTTTTACGAATACATGATATACTTACTATGTATTCATTAATAAGCTCAATAAATATTTTCTGTAATATGTAGTAGGAAAAATTGAAATGATTAACAAAAGTAAACTTTTTTTTTTAAGAAAAGAAAACAGTTTTTAATGTAAGAAAACAAAATAGGATACAGCATGTAAAAAGGAACTCAATTTGAACACACTTTGGTAGCCAAAATTTGTAGTTTTCTTTGTCTTTTTTGTCTTTTTTCCCGGGAGCCATACGACTATTGAGATCATCTTCAAAGAACTTCTGAATTGTGGCTCTCATCTTCTCGTTTAGTTTCCTGTTTCTCTTAGGGCTTCTTTTAAAATTTGCTTTCAAATCAGCTCTGAGTAAATCTTTATTGCACCTCAGTCTCTTGGGTAGGGCTCCTCTGAGGCGGTACTTCTCGACTAGACTTCCAGCTGTCAATCTTTTGAAAAATCTTTTCACATTTCAAAAGTTGATAATTTTCCTGCAGCTGATCATTTAAAACTTCGCCAAAGAGCAACTTCTTTGCTAAAGTTTTTGTGTTACTCTTGTTTTGAAGAATCTTTGTAACTCTTGTGTTTGGTGATCTGCACTAGGTAGTCTTCTTAGATTTTCATTACAATATGTCCTCTTCATTACATGTCCTCTTCATTTCTCGATAGTACTTTTTCTTGTATTTTTCAAGCTGTTTCTTTAACTTGTTGATAGTTTCTTCCCTCTCTTTAGCTTTTCTGTATCTTCTCATTCTTTGTCTATTTGATTGTTTCCTTCTATCTTCTTGTTGCTGCCTGGATGGTGGATCTGTTTCTTCTTCCTCTCCATCGGATTGAGGTGGTGTATTCATAGCCACGTGTTGCTCTTCAGTTTTATTTGCTCCTTTCTTCTTCCTATATGATTTTGAGTTAAGTCTCCATTACTTCCTCTTCTTCCTTTTCTTTCTGTCTGTCATTTGGTTGATATAGGTTTCACAATTTTCTTCTTTTTCTTTGCTTCATATTTGCATCTTTTCTTTTTCTTGTAGCTTCATTCGTCCTTCGAGAGTGTCTTTCAGTCTAGCATAATGCCTATGTTCTGCTTCCCTCTTTTTTCTTAAACGTTCTTCTCTTGACTTGACTGTGGCATGTTCTGAAAAGAGCGGGGAGGAAAGTTAGTAGGCAACGTCGCGCGCCAGTTATGTAAATAATGTACTTGAACGAGTGTCCATTTTAATTTGGACAAGATTCTGGATTAATTTTTCTTTGTTAATTTTATTTATAATAAACTGATGTGGACATCACACAACTTTCCTTATCATCTTAAGCACGGAACCAAGCACAGTCAAAACCGACCGGTGCGGTCAAAACCAGGCCACTGGTTGCAGTTAGAAAGAAATTAATATCATATTCATGTTTAACGCCAAAAAGTAGTGGGATTTGATATCTCACAACCCCTATCTACGATGAAACGAAAATGATTATTACATTACCTACCGCTAACGTCCATGACTGTCCTGAAATGAGTTCACATAATTTCTTTCTTTTTTTAATATTTCTCACCGTTTAGGCGGAACGGACCAATCCCAAGCAAAAATGATCAAAATATCGTCCGGGATTGGTCCGATCCCGACGTTTTTGTCTAGTCTCCAGTACACAATAAGCATTCATATCAAATTTCAAGTCTCTAAGTCTTACCGTTCTCGAGAAAAAATGTTTACACACACACACATACACACTACCACCCCCTCACACACAGACCAACTGCTAAAAATTGGTTAAAAAAGTTCGTGGAATCCTGAAACGTGTTTTGGCATTGAAAACTGACAAGTTTCCTTTCCTTCCTAAAGGTTACTTCCTATAGGTTAAGGAAAGTAAAAAGAATATACATATATTTTATGTTCTCTTTGGGGTTTCATTTTTAAAATATTAAAGAGATCTTCTGAGATTCATTTTTAAGATAATAAAGAGCTCTTCTAACACTAGATTCAAGTCGATCCCTTGGATTCCCTTGATTCTGATTTTCAAAACATATTTTTTTCTCGTCATACCTAAAATGGTCCTAGTCCTAAGAATCGTATGATTAGGACCGGAAAAATAACCCTTTAGATACACTGACAGGTCAATAATATCTCAAATAAAAATAAAGTATTAAAACTTTTCTTTTGTCCCTAATATAAACACATATTATCATTCCTCTGGCATAGTCATCATTCCTCTGGCACAACCTTAGCCAGAGGAATGATACCAGATTAATGATGTTACACACTTTGAATCAAGAAATATAAAGTAATAGGAAATGAAATCACACATTTTACGTTCTAAATAAATAAAAAACACTTAAAATAAAATTAACATGCAGATTAATGTTTAAAATTTCTGTAATAAATAGTATTTTTACTTACCAGAGGAATGATGGTAATCAAAATTACAAACTCGTGTTTACGAGTTCAAAAGCGCTCAGACATCCTACACCATCAATAACATTTTTCAAAATGATTTTTACTTGTCATGGATGATCCTAGAAGGAGGATCCCCCACTTTTCAATACAATATTTCCCCTCCTTCTCTTTAATTTTAAGCATTATTACATTGTCCAGAGGAATGATGTGTATTTAAGGGACAAAATAAAAAGCAGCCTACTGGTATTGTTAAATGAAATTAATGGCGATTTTTAACCGTTTCTATATGGTCCATGATTGACTATATTGTAACATAATCCAAGAATATTAAATAAGGACAGAATATTTAATTTTGACTTGAATTAGTTTCTATACTCGTGCTAGGGACATGCCAGAGGAATGATATTTGGACACAATATCTTCACATAAGTCGAAAATAAAAAAGATTATATGGAAATGAAAATCGCCATATTGAAACCAAAGTATATTTTATCACAAAGAAAATTTAAAAGTTACTAATATATCGTAATGTTACCTCTTTTTATACAAAGGACATAGAAAACCGTACTTATCCCGGAATCACCCACATACATCTGACAACAGCTGACACATCCTTATCTATGACATACATATCAACATACAGGAAATTCAATAAGAGAGAAACGTTAGTGAATTTCTGGCAATAAAACCTCTTCTACATGCGTCTATGAAGCGGAATGATTCCTCTCATTAATGATTCAAGTGATCATGTCGAAGGAATGTGTCGTGAATTCGCCTGGTGCGAACACGTGGAAGATAACGACAGAGAAAATAAAAACTAATTGTTTGTGGATCTAAAGGGGGATTCTAAATGTTTTGGTTATATATTTATTACTTTCACAATGTACTTATATAGTTATGAATTAAACATAGATAATAGGTTTATTAAGGCGAATCAATGTCACTTGGCAAAACTGTTTATCTTACTAGATTATGCACTATTGCAAAAATCAGACTATAATAAAATTACTTTGTATTATATCAAAATGAAAGATTGACTATTTGAATCACTACTATTTAACTTCACTAATTTAATCAAATATCTAAATGTCACTCTATTGAAACTACTAATGAACTCGGTACTCCTCTAGTCGGAGTCTAAATTACTTGCCACACCTCTAGTCGGTGCAGCTTCTAGGAAAACTTGAACTTCCGCCCTCGTCGGCGTCTCAATTGCAACACCTCTAGTCGGCGTCTCGATTGCAACACCTCTAGTCGGCGTCTGAATTGCAACTAACTTTTAGGCCTATTTCCTAAAGTAAAAAATGTCTGACATTTGTTTACAAAGTTATTAATTAACTAATTCAGTCTAGTAATTAAAAAACACCTCGCGTTCGCGACATTCCCCCCATAAAAGGAAAAAAGAATTATAAGAGAGAAATAAATATCATAATAACCTACAGAATAAAGTACTAATAAATAATAAACCTTGGTTTTATAAACAACTAAAATAATCTTCTGTAACTTGAAAGTTCCTAATATTCATAATTACTTATGATTGCTTGGAATGCTAACATATTGAATAAGTACAATAAAAGACTGCATTTTACTTTATTTTTTAAAAACAAAAATATTGAACATAAATATTTCATGACATACCTATGAAAAGAAAAATAAACTGCTATCGAATCTCTGAAAATTGGAAAGTTTTAACATAAATTTTTTTAACTTCTTCAGAGGAATAAAAATCAATAAATAACATTTTATAATAATAATAATGATAATGAACAAATGTAAATCTTCAGAAATATTAACTTGTTCCTCAATAACCTTTTAGTCCATTTCCATTGGGTAGAGGGAGCTAACAGGACGAGTAATTATGTTACCATTGGAAACTTGAACATCAACGGTACCTACTTTATTATGACGATTATAGTAGAGTTTCCGTATTATACCATACGGCCAATTTGATCGTTTTGTTTTACCTTCTCTAATTAAAACAACCTCGCCTAGTTTTGGTTCTACACTCGTCACTTTACCCTGACGAAACATTGTAACCTTACGTTCACGTAGGGAAGACACATATTGTTTTGACCTATGTCTCCCTATGGCTAAGCCGTAGTTAGACTGAACGTCTCTAGTATCATTCTTCCATGGGAAATCTGCATAATATCTACTATCTTTATATTGCAGACTAGACTCAAAAGTCTGCAAGGCAAGATCATTATCTACAATAGAACAATTGTCCTTTATTCTGATGGTTTGCGATTCCCTTAACTTGCGTACATCATCGGTTGAATCTAAACCTATCTCAGTTCTAGCATACAAAGAAGAACAAGCGATATTTTGATCTTCTGATATCTTACTTTCTGTTGTGGTTCCACTAAATACGTATCCAAATACAGTGTTGAACAGATACAAATTATCTTTCACTTTAATTTTCTCTGGCAAGAAAAACTGGGCATAATAATCAACTCCTAAGAGTATGTCAAACTGCATTTCAGGATTATCTAATAAGTACCGGTCAGCTAAGCTATAGTTTTTCATTTAACTTCCTAATGAACTCCCGGTCACATAATAGTTTATTATCAGCACTAACAATTGTAGGTACTACCAATAATTTCAGTTCAAAATTTGAATCACTTGTAACCATGTCTAGAGACACTTCTGGAGCTTTCATGTGCTTGGGTTCTAAAGCCCCAAATGTATAAACATTCATTGGCATTACTTTACCAGTTTCTAATCCCAGTAACTTCTGCAGCCTTTCACTTACGTACGAATGGCTACTAGCTGTATCTAAAATAGCCCGAACTTTAATAGTTTCATTGCTATTCTTGCCTTTTACATGAAGTACAGCAGTTTGCATAAAAACTACAGTATTTACGGCGCATACCGTTGTAGCGGAAAACTCTTGCACATTTTCCTGGCCTGTTAATGCACTATTAGTACTAATATCTACCTTCTTATCACGCACAGAACTAGATCTGGGTGCAGAGTTAGACCTAGGTTTACTTCTAATGAGGTCCCAATTTCTGTATTCTGAATGCTTATCAGGTCCATGACCTTTAGAAAACTTGTCTGGACAAAGTGCCCTATAATGATGTCCAATTTTTCCACAGTGCCAACACTTGGTATAATTTTTACAATCACGAGTAGGATGAGATAAGCTCAGACAAATATAGCAACGCCCATTTAGTTTCTTTTTTCTTTCAATCAGAGTAGAATAAGTCTGGCACTCATCACTAAAGTGATTTCCCTCACAAAAAACACATTTATAATTATTATTACGTCTAACTGTGTTTGGACTAGAATTTTTAATACCACTGTTCTTATGCTGTTGTCTATCTACTATTAATAGAGACTCAGCGGTATAAGGTTTCTTCTCATATCTCATAGGAGTAATGGGTGATTTAAATTGAAACTCACCTGACCTAGCAGTGTTAGACTTTTCCGTGGAGCCTAGAGACTTCATAACACTCTCTACCTTAAGCTCATCTTTCATTTGTTTCCTAATGATCTCTACAGATATATTTTCCCCATTTTTTTCTACTAACTTATATTGGGTGCCTGTAGTCAATTTATTGTACACCACGGAAGCTAAAATTTTGTTCTCTACTACATCTCCTAAATTCTCTAACAACTTAAGTTTTACTTCTAGCTCGGTATAAAACTTGTGAACATCTTCCTTTTTGTTAGAGGGAAGTGTCATTTTCACTATGTCATTGTAAAGTTTATTTGCAACAATGACTTCGCTACCATATGCTTCGTGCAATATTTCCTTTGCTAGTCTGTAATTAGCACTTGTCATTTTTATACCATCTAACAATTTAGACGCTTTACCTGTAAGCTGCATTTTCAGGTATTGTAACTTTAGACAATCGGGAATATTTGTCTTACTATCTATGATTTGGACAAAACATTCCCAAAACTCACTGTACCTCTCGGGTTCCGAACCATCAAATTTAATAAGTTCTACCTTTGGCAGAAAACTATAACTGGAGCTGTCCATTGGTTGAGCTCCTTGTGCACTAGGATTAGCTAAATCTAATTCCATCTTCTGAATTTGTAGTTCTTCTAGCTTAATACGATCTCTGTATTCTAACTCGACTAACTCAATATCCTTGGCCTGTTTTTCTAGCAAAAACTTACGCTCATTTTCTTCTTGCTCAATATCCTTTGCCCGGTTTTCTAGCAAAAACTTACGCTCATTTTCTTTTTCTTTGTATTCCAACTGACGATCAATTCCTAACTTCACGGACTCATAATCAGCTATCCTAGCATCTACTTCTGAAATCTCCTGGGTCAATCTATCATGCAGCTCATCGCTAGCTGTTGTGTCTAGGCTTTCTAATTCTGACTCATTTTCACTTAAAGCATTTTCTAACAAATCTCTTCTAGTGATATAAAGGGCTAATATCTCTTTAACATAATTAATTTGACTGATTGAGGCTTTCACAAAACCTTCAGTGAAAGCAGACCTTTGAATTACGTGTATCTCTGATACAGTAGATTCGACCTTACTAAGTTGATTTTTACTTCTAGTAAAGTTACGTTTTAAAACAGTAACTGAAGCCATTATAATCTAAGATAAGGAAAAAAATAAGGTAGAAAAATATTTCAATATGTTAACTAAAATAAGAATAATCAGGCTAATAAAAATTACATACTTACTAATATTCATGGCTATTAAACTTCCTACGTAGTATCTAATAAGTAATAAATAAGTAAGTAAAGAATCTATGTAGATACTTTATTTGTAGATAAATATAAAAAAGGATCATTAAGTGAAGCTACTGACTAACTCAAGACCTCTAAATTATTAAAGGCTTAAAATACTCTAATACTGATTGAATAATATTAATCGTTATAGTAGATTACCAATTACATTGTTATCATAATAATTCATAAAATTTAATAACACCTTAAAGTGTTTTTTTCCTATGACTTAAACACTTAATTAAAAAAGTCTCTAATTAAATTGAATGTTCGATCAAAACAATAAACAAAAGAAAAGTGAGAAGTTTAAAAATAATAATTAGCAACTTATCAGCTGTTTGAAAAGATGTTCTGTGTGCAACTTCACTTCTCAACCGGGTTGACTAGATTGCCGCTATCCTCTCTCTAGCGCTGCTGTCGCTGTAGCTCTGATTACAAGATGTCCGCCAACGCGCGCATGAATATTGAAGGCTGGCGTCCTTGCGTCTGGTAATCCCAGAATCCCTTGCGTGAACTATGCCTTTGACGATACACTGCACCGGGAAGTAGTTCGGTTTCTAACTTCAAAAAATATTGATTTTCCTCGTACTTTTTACGATAAAACTATTGAAATTATGTTTAGATCACTTTATTAAAACTTTATTAAAGAAGTTTATTGTAACCACGCTCTGCTACCAAAATTTTTTCTGTCGTGAATTCGCCTGGTGCGAACACGTGGAAGATAACGACAGAGAAAATAAAAACTAATTGTTTGTGGATCTAAAGGGGGGATTCTAAATGTTTTGGTTATATATTTATTACTTTCACAATGTACTTATATAGTTATGAATTAAACATAGATAATAGGTTTATTAAGGCGAATCAATGTCACTTGGCAAAACTGTTTATCTTACTAGATTATGCACTATTGCAAAAATCAGACTATAATAAAATTACTTTGTATTATATCAAAATGAAAGATTGACTATTTGAATCACTACTATTTAACTTCACTAATTTAATCAAATATCTAAATGTCACTCTATTGAAACTACTAATGAACTCGGTACTCCTCTAGTCGGAGTCTAAATTACTTGCCACACCTCTAGTCGGTGCAGCTTCTAGGAAAACTTGAACTTCCGCCCTCGTCGGCGTCTCAATTGCAACACCTCTAGTCGGCGTCTCGATTGCAACACCTCTAGTCGGCGTCTGAATTGCAACTAACTTTTAGGCCTATTTCCTAAAGTAAAAAATGTCTGACATTTGTTTACAAAGTTATTAATTAACTAATTCAGTCTAGTAATTAAAAAACACCTCGCGTTCGCGACAGGAATGTGACCACTTTTCAGCATAAAACTCTAGAGAGGATGCGGGTATTAAAAAATCCACGACCTTAACGCAGTAAACAGTTTCAAATAATTATCAGCAGCATCTTCAATATATCATCATGGTAAAATTATGAGTAGCGTCTTCACCATTAACATTACTACAAGTATTATTTTCTCAGTGAAATGCAGTCGCTAATAGACAGGTCAAATTTTACCGGTATTTAAAACCGGCCCGATTATTTTTTTAATGCCCATTTCACCCAATTCGGGCCTAGTCAACTTTCTGGTGCTCGTAGTGTAAGTCAGATGGCTCCCCGCTGCTTGGTTTGACGTAGGCTGGGTGAAATGGAAAGTGGTTCATCTGGCACATCTGGGTCGCATGTTTCATGTCATCTTACTATTTAGGGACACTGGACCAGCACTGACACACATAATAATAATAATAACACTCTTTAGTGGAAGGTAACCACCAGGCGAGGTTAATACTCAACGCATTTTCTACTACATAACCCTCAGAGTCTTATTATCATGTGATCACAAACTCAAATTGAGGAAAAATTCCATGCACTGGGTTAGATTCGAACCAACGGAAATGCGTTACCTTTATTACCAAACGAGCACGTTAACCACTTAACTACTTTTATAGAAATCACTATATTTTCGCGTCACATTTATGAGGCTTTATATTGTAAGTAAGCAGCTTCTACAGAGCACCCTATACCCTGGACCCTTGACCTACATCAAGCTGTAGGTACCAGGGTCTGGGGTCCAGGGTGTAGGGTATTGGCCAAGGTCCTTGCTGTGACCGTCTAAAGACCTCTTTGCTTTTTTTTGTTGACATTTTACTAGAACTCTATATATACCTTACTATAAAATTGAAAAACACCACTTTAATTTAATAGAATAAAGATAAATAGACTAGAACTCGCTTTCACAAATTTCATCGTTCAAATGGAATGTCACAACCCGATGCTAATGTTTGTTCCTTTCCTGATTTCAGCTGGTTGAGGAGTTAGCGAGGAAGAAGGCTGACTACACCAAACACTTGCAGTTCTACCGGCTCATGAGGTCCAGGTTTGAAGAGCACTATGTGAAGGGTGAGTTGATCAATTTGTGTGAGCTAGAAAAGCTGAAAAACCAACATAAATTAAAAGCGAAATTAATAGACAAAAGTAATAATAATAATAATAATACTCTTTAGTGGAAGGTTACCACGAGGCGAGGTTAATGCTCAAAGCATTTTCTACTACCTAACCCTCAGAGTCTTATTTTTATGTGGTCAAAAACTCAAATTAATGTGAAAAATTCATGCACTGGGTGGGATTCGAATCAACGGATCCCTACGCTACCTGGATTACCAGGGTAGCGCCTTAACCACTTGACTACCAGTGCAAAAGTCATGACTTAGCACTGGTTTTCCCCATCTAAGACGGTACGCAAATGGAGACTTAGCGCAACTGAGGTATTAGAAAAACGTCTATTAATTTCGCCCAAAGTTTTGAATTATTAAACTTAAGGCCTTTCCACCAGTCGAAATTTTACATATAATAATAATAATAGACCCTTTACAATACAATACTCTGTTTATGCTGCAAGAATGAGACTAAAGAGTTCCTTTATTCTCACAGTCTATATATTATAAAATCTCATTTGTTTCGTTATCTTTAGGCGAGGTTAATGCTGAAAGCATTTACTGCCACCTAACTGTCAGAATGCTATCTATTATTATGTGTTCACAATAGTATACCCTAATAAATAAGGAAAAATTCGTGCATTGATTAGGACTTGAACCAACGGATCCCCACGCTACTTGTATTACCAGACTAACTAACGTCTTAACCACTCGACTACTAATGCACTCCTATGGATAGGATGCATGAATTCAGTTATCTGTTGTTGTAACTGATATGGCATTATCTATTGATTGTTGTCTACTGTTGTTATCTTTAGCTTTTTATGTTCTTTAATCGATATAGGTAGGTGTCACTAGAGTCTTAGTAATCAAACTAGGTGTCATACCTGAACTTTCATTTTCAATAGGTTCATGTTCGAACTTGTTTTTCAAGTCCGAAATGAGTAAAGAACTGGTTGATCTATGCTTTTAAATTTGTCACAGTGAGCAGAGATAGTGATAGCAATAGGATAATAAACTATAGCTAATTTTATTTCTGAAATACCTGTATCCGCTTTTTCAACGAAATTGAGTTTGAACTTTCCAAAGATCACCTAAATTTTTGTTAGCATCAGCTGGAATGATATTTTAGAATCTTTTTTGACATCCTTAGTATTCTGAGAAAGTGAAGGTCATTAAATATTTAATATTTCAGTCTAGGAGAAGATTTTTATTAGTATTCATTTAAATCTTCCAGTTTAGAAAAAGATTCACCAAATAAGTAGCGAATGTTGTATTATTATGGTTTCTAAATTATGGAAATTTTGGAGATCTTCTCAATACCTATTTTGAAAGCACAGTAATGTACATCTTCAACGAAAAACGTATTTTGACAGATTTTACGACAGTGTAGGTATACTTTTAATATTTGTTAATCAATTTTCATTTTTAAAAGATGATCCCCATCTTATCTTAATCCATTATTTTGTTAGTTCAATTCCTGCATGGTTTGTACCTGCCCCGAAAATTGTCCATCCTGGGCAAATATTGTGTGGTTAATTTATTTTAACAGTATTCAACTGCCATCTATCTTCTATTTTTCAGTCTCTGAAACCAATAAAAAAATTGATGCCATTTCAGCGGGTCGCGGCGGGCGCAAGCTGGAAGATGTTCGTGACAAGTACCAGCGGGCGTGTCGCCGAGTGCATCTAGTGCACAACGAGTATGTCCTGCTGGTGATAGAGGCGGGGGAGACCCACAGGGACTTCTGCGAGACCCTGCTTCCCTCCCTGGTGCAGTACCAGCAGTCTGTCATGGAGAACTTCGCCTCCTCCTGGTGAGAAATTTGAAATTATAGCTGGTGAGACATTTGAAATAAATTATAGCTGGTGAGAAATTTGAAATTATAGCTGGTGAGAAATTTGAAATTATAGCTGGTGAGCTGACGGTTTTGAAAATGTTACTCGATTGATGGTTTTCTTTGGCGAAATTACGAAATGGGGTATTGATGTCAGGTTTTAGGGCCACATCATGGAACAGGATTAAATTTAAGCTAATCCTGACGCTCAAGTCTGAATTCTCAACCAATCACAGCGCACTATAGCCCGAGTTAAGAGATAGTGTCCTCTTAGATTAAATCTAATCCCGTGTTATAATTTGGTTCTTGATTAGTATTTGGTTCTTGATTAGACCATAAGTTTAGTATCAATCCCTCATTTACATCAGCACTACGACGTTAAGGGAAAGCATGTTCTGGTAGATTTTACTGGGTTGCCCCGGTCCAGGAAAGGAGGCTCTATTCTCACGTTGGTATTCTTCTGACTCTAGGCAGGAAATCTTGGCCGAGCTGACCAAAAAGTGGAGCAGCAGCGGTGCTGACTTTCAGGAGATATCAGCCCGCATGGAGCAGGCGGTGGAGATTATCAAACCCAACCAGGAATATGCTGATTTCTCCAGCAAGTACAAGTGAGTAGCATCAACCGTTTCGACTTATTCAGGAGTCTACCGAAATGACGGAATTTCAACCACTGTCGTTCGTTGTCCTTCTAGCTCTGTCCTAGTAGATCAGTTGTAAAGGCGGCATCTAGAGGTCTGTGAATCTAGAGGTCGCGAGTTCAAAACCCAGCCGGGATATGACAACTTTGACAAGTTATCCTCACATTTGGGATGTTTACCACATAATAATACGTATTCAGCTTACTGCTGGAATAGTGGTACTTAATAGTCCTAATCAAGCAGTATAAATAAGGCGATATTATTATTTTAAGTAAATCTTTTGTCCTGAGGTTTTCTCTTTTACCCTCACCTGAAATGCAATGATTTCATGAATGGTTTGATTATTATTATGTACCTTCTTATGTACCTAATCATTTTTTTACTATCCTTATCCTAAACTGAACGGCACAAGATCTAGAAGTTCTATTTAGCGCAGATCTAGTCTACGCCCTGGTAGGATTCCTGCTTAGGATGATTAGGATATCTAATAGAATTTGGAGAATGAATATTATAGAAAACATGTGGTATTCACACCTAATATAACACACTAAAATGAAGTTTTTAGATGCTATATGAAGTATATACCCATTCTAATTCCTAGCATCCCTTCAGTAGCTTGATGGATAAGGACTTATAACCTGCTGGAGGTCGGATATTCGACATCCAAGGAAGGCAGTAACTTACTGTGATATCAATCCAATTACTACCAAATACATAACAACCTTCTTACTTTCCGTGTCCATGTGTGATGTCATGGTGGTGGAAGGATTGATATGAGGTGATTCTTTTGGACGCCCAGAACCAGTGTTCTGGGCTCCTTCTGTGTCCAGTGTGTAGTGTATGGTGTATGTGTTGAAAAGATGCAATTAAAACTGATAATTTGAAAAATATTTCTCAAAACAACCTTCTCATTCCCAGAGTATGCCGCTCCGACTCTGTCCACTCGATAGAGTTCGACGACTCTCTAGTGGCGGACAGCTCGGGGCGCCTCCAGGCAGGACAACTAGTGGTGGATAACCTGACGGTGGACTGGGTGAGGAGCAAGATGACGGAGCTGGACACGCGACTGAAGGACACCCAGGGGAGTCTGAACAGCAACCTGTTCCTCGAGAACGACAGCAAGTCACTCATCTGGTAAGCATCCAGAAATTCCGAAATGAATTCTTATACCCGTATTTATGAACAGCGAATTTCGTCTGAGCAATGTCTCAAGCAATGTATTGACCGATAATATTAAAGGAAATCATGCTTCAGACCATGCTCAAACGGCGTTTTCTGTTCATAAATACGGCTGTTAAAGTCGGTCTCGACAGTCGACACTCTCGAACATAACAGCGATCAAAAAGAAAAAGCCAGTCATAGCGCGAAATTATGAAACAGTGTTGAAGTTTTAAGCCGGACACGCCCTCAAGTTGGAGTTTAAACCAATCACAGCTCACTATAGCCTGAGTTGAAGGAAAATCTGGCTTATATTATGCTAGCAGTACACTCTCGCCGAGGCGCTCGGCATCGAAACCACCCGACGCGGCGACGCCGACGCGAGGGACCGCGAGACGTAGCCGAGACTTGCACACGAGTGCTAGCCGAGCGTAGGCGAGGTGCACAAGTTCACTCCCGCGCTCGGATGTCCTCGCCTTGCCTTGGCCAGAGTGTACTGGTAGCATTAAGTTTAATCCTGTGTTCAATGCCTTCAATGAAAGCCATGTCCAGTTGTCCAGTGAGGTTGTCAATTAATTTGATGGTAGACCATTCTAATGATGCTATCTATCTCTGCCCAACCATGCTAGGTGAGTTAGTTGCATGTAAGTGTCCTTTTGTAGGAGAGGCGAAAAAAAGGTTCATAGATAATGAAAGTTGGAAACGCCTTAAGTATTAACATGACTGCGGCCAGGGAATATTGCTATTTCTATTCCCAATGACGGAGATAGCATAATTTATTTATTTATTTATTTATTAAATTGACGGATATATCCATTTTACATGTTCCCTAATAAAATAAACTTAACTAAGAATAATAAAAGCTATCCTAAAATGCTAACGATACCCAAAGATAATGAATAATAAAAACAGCCTAACAATAATAAAGGCAAGACTTATCAAAACAATGGTAAAGCTAAGAGTGCAACGAAAACAGGTTTAATAGTTTGGATTTAATAGAATCAGGAGACTCATTAAAGATATCAATATTGATAGGTTCATTGGACAGCTTGTTGGTGAGACACATCATTCGGTTGATGGGATTATTAGCTCCAATATTTGTTTTAAAACTATGTGGAACAAATATATCCTGATTTCTTGTAACACGTCTTCTAACTTTGAAATTCAATTCATTCAAGAGACTTGGTGAATCAATCTTTCCACTCAAAAGTTTTAGGATAAATACAATATCTGCAACATCACGTCTGTGAGAAAGTGATCTACGTCCACTAAAGTCATAGATTTCAGAATAATCATGATTCATTATAGTGATTCTTTCTTTATAAGCAAGGATTCTCAAGAATTTCTTCTGAACTTTCTCTAGTAATGTAATATGTTCCTTGCAAAAAGGTGACCATAGGGACGAACAGTATTCTAAGGATGAGCGGACAATTGAACAGTACAACGCTTTCATTGTTTTTGGTGACTTAAAATCTTTAGTGTTCCGTTGAAGAAAGCCTAAGTTTTGAAATGCTTTTTTTTTAATATTAAGATAGTGATTGTTAAATTTCAAATCGGAAGAGATTGTGACACCAAGATTTTTGATATAGTTAACTCTTGAAAGATCTCACCGAAAGAGTATAATTTAAAATTTTATTAAGGGGGTTCTTTTTCGATTGAATGAGATAACGTGACACTTTTTGACATTCAAAACCATTCTGTTTTCGTCACACCACTCAGAAATGTTATTAAGAGCACGCTGCAATGCAAAACCATCATCCAAATCATCAACACGAAGTGCTAAACGTAAATCATCAGCAAATAAAAGGGAAAAAACATTAGGCACACGAGTGACAAGGTCATTTATAAATAAGTTAAACAAGAGGCCAGATAAATGGCCACCTTGAGGACAACCAGAATTTACGTTAATAGGTCTAGATAAACAATTATTATATTTTACTATTTGTGTCCTATCAGATAAGTAACTATAGAACCATGTTAGAAGTGGACCACAAAGACCCAATGACGAAAGTTTTGAACACAGAATGTTTATATTAACCTTGTCAAAAGCTTTACTAAAATCTGAATACAGACAGTCAACTTGGCCGCCATCTTCAATGACAGATGTTAAAAATTGATAAAAGGTAATTAGATTAGTCAAAGTTGAGCGGCACTTTATAAAACCATGTTGATTTTCGACTATCACAGGAGTTAACTGATAATCAAAAATATTCTTCCTCAATATCTTTCTTCTCTTTCTCATCCTCCAGTAAATTACCTCTGAAGGAGCTGCGCTGTGAGGAGAAGAACATCACGTCCCAACTGGAGGTGATCAGGAAGGCCTTGTCGGACCTGGGATGCGAGGAGCTGCTCAATGGATGTGAGATGGACAGCGGGTTTGAGAACAACTCGGACATTCAGGTGAGTTAAGAAGTCACCTTGAGGACTAGTTACTGTAATGTATTAAAAAAAACAACATCAATATCCAACTTCCAAAAAATCGCATTTTTAATAGAAAGAAAAATCTCCAAAAATCATTTTCCATCTCTGGCCAAAAGTTCACAGTTACCAGCCATCATCATATTTCTGGGGGTGTAAAGAAGGGAAGTGCATGATTATCGGTTTATTTATCTTTTTTTTTGTAAACGTGCAAATACCCTTGTTATAAACCTTTGTTTTATAATAAACATCTATAAAAATTGTTTTAAAAGAACGTGCAAATATTTCATTTTTATTTTACAAGGTAAGTAAAAGTCGTTTTCAAATGTGTACTTAATTTTTTCTAAAGATCACGACTATTTCCTAGACATTAAAAAGATATTTTTCAAACAGACCTTTTCTGCAGGTACTGCAGGTACTGCAGGTACTGCAGGTGAATAATCTTTCGTCTTATTTTTCAGGCTGACGTGTCTCCAGCAAAGCGGGCCTCACTTTCCAACATCAGCGGCCCCGCCAGTGTTACCACAACGGCCACTTCGGCTGTGCTCGACCTTTTCCGGAAACCCTTTCGTCGGAAATCGGCCTCCATCCCGAACTCCCCCACTCTGGGCCCGAAGATGAATGGGGGAACTAACACATCCAGCTCCATAGCGCCGAGTTCAGACGTGAGTGTAACCACTAGCCAGTGAGTAGTGGAGACTAATAACTAGATGTGTTTGCTGATGTTCATGAAAAATGGGAAATTTGAACCCAGACATTCGTGATTTGTTTCTTTGATAAAAATGTTTGATATCCTCGTTCTGCAACATATTGTGTTAAAAGTAAACCTAGTCTGAAAGCATTTTTCAATAGTACATTGCATTTTTTTGTAAAATAACTATGCGAGTAAAACTATGTACATATTATGTTTAAGTTCTTAATTTTATTTGTTGTGATGTTTTGGGTTTGTCTACATTATTTTAATATTCTTGTTTTTTTTTTTTTAATCCAGTTTTCATTTATTTGATCTGTCCTTATGTATTTAACAGAATTTTTGTTTTTCCACGTTTTGTTTTATATTTGACTAAAACCGATTTAACCCTAACTATGACTAACATTGATTTGTAGAGTGCTTTCCACAACGGTCACCTGAACAATGGCACCGGTTTACTGAGCGGTGTGACTACCGGTGTGACGTCACTCATGAGTAACGGTGGAGTGTCCAACATTCCTGACATCATCACCAACCAGGACTTTAACTTTACTAACAGTAACAGCTCGGTAAGATTTCCCTTTGTTTTGATTTTTTTTTTTTTTTTTTTTTTTTTTTTTTTTTTTTAACGAGCATGTTTGTACTCTGTGCTTAGTGTGCTTACTGACTGCCTGTGTAAATTCACAACTAAAGACCTTATAGCAGTTAAAAGGGACGGTAAGCTTTCAAAATAAAGTAAATTAGGATTTTTGATGAGCCAATTCTGACCATTGATTTAGGTACATTCATTTCAATGTCAAACATTCAAGTGTAGTGTTCGCTCTACAATTTTATAAATACCGGAATACACAGCTCTTACCCCTGTCAGATAGTCTGGCTGGGGGACGTTAAACAGGGAGAAGACCAGTGTCTCGCTAGAGGACTATAAACAGAGAACTGACTAGCCAACCCTTACAAGCCAGGCTAGCTTGCAGTTTCCTAAGGATTTAATGGTTTATAAAGAAAAGTCCAAGTCCTCATGATGGTTAATCGCACACAGAAATATGTGGTTCAGGACGAGCCAACTTTGCAATAAAGTTGGCTGAAGACCAGCTGTAGCCAACAACAACAACAACCCCTGTCACATCATTCCTACCCTCTGATTCTTCTCTTGTGGAAAACAAGGACGGAATCCACTATCTATACTGTAATACCCTGAGTTTAAACTCAAAAGAGCAGAGAACCCTATTATTTAAACAGATTTGCATTTGGAAACAGTGCGAATGACCATTTTAGTTATAGCATCTCAATAATGAGGGGAAAAAGATGTCAAGCATAGTTTGTAAAAACGACGTTAAAATAGTCAGACAAACAAGAAACTTTCCTTTCTCTCCCCAGCTCGGAAGCAGCACCCGGTCCCTGGTAGAGGAGGACTGGTTCCACGGGGTGTTGCCGCGCGAGGAAGTTGTGCGTCTCCTCGTGAGGGACGGCGACTTCCTCGTACGAGAAACCACGAGGAATGACGAGAACCAGACGGTGCTGAGTGTGTGCTGGGACGGGCACAAGCACTTCATCGTGCAGACCACGGCCGAGGTGAGTGCGAGAGACTCTGGGTTCGAAACCCATAGTGGCGCAATATAAAAATAAATAAATATTTATATAAGGGTTGGGTGGAAGAGATTGCCACAGGCAATAACCCCGTCCTTTAGTTAGGACATATGTTTTTATGTATTTTAATTTCTTTTTCTTTTTTATTGTATTTATATTGTTTCTATTTTTTTCATTGTTAAAATAATTATTTGTATGTACATAATAATAATAATAATATCGCCTTATTTATACTGCCCGATTAGAACTATTAAGTCCCATTATTCCAGCAGTAAGCCCAAGACATATTATTATGTGGTAAAAATCCCAAATGGGAGGATAACTTGTCATGTCCCGGCTGGGTTTCGAACCCACAACCTCTGGTATCTCTGGATTCACAAGAGTGCCGCCTTTACCACTGAGCTACCGGGACAGAGTAGTACACCGCTTACCCGCCATGCGAGAGACTCTGGGTTCGAAACCCACAGTGGCTCAATTTAAAAATAAATAAATATTTATTTAAGGGTTGGCCGAAGAGATTGTCACAGGCAATAACCCCGCCCTTTAGTTAGGACATATGTTTTTATGTATTTTCATTTCTTTTTTATTGTATTTTTTTTATCTATTTTTTTCATTGTTAAAATAATTATTTGTATGTACATAATGTCCATTTATATCTAATAAAGTGTTGTATAATAATAACAACACTTGAACAAGGTTAATATTTTGTGATGTTAGGCTAGTATTACGATTGTGACACATGAAGTATTACGTTTCTTATTTTTATGGCTTTTTTTTTAAACTGGCAGGGTTCTCACATGTGAGCTCTTCCACTCTTTTTCTTTTTTCTCTTATTCTTTTTTTTATAACTCTAACAATGTTATATTGAAACAATTTTCTAACGATTTTTAGTAACGATTTTTAGTCTGCTGCTCTAACGATTTTTAGTAGAGATATCTCAAAGGTTTGCTGGATTATTTATTCCAGATTAATCACTCCCCAAGATCTACCAGCTAAGTTACGTCTAGAGAGTCGTAACTTTCCTTCTTCATTGTTCTAATGAAAACTTATTACTAGTGTATTCATAATTTCCGGTGACCGTACTAACGCCTTACCGTTTGATTTCAGAACGAGTTCAGGTTCGAAGGGCCCTCGTTCTGTTCCATCCAGGAGCTGATCATGTTCCAGTACCAGAGCGGTCAACCGGTGACTTCTCGATCGGGCGCCATCTTGAAAACCCCCATCCCGCGGGAGAGGTGGGAGCTCAACAATGATGACGTCATACTACTCGAGAAAATCGGTCGGGTGAGTACAGGATATTTTCTACGTTCATTGATCTATGTCACGGGTGCCCAACTGCCCAACCCTTACAGAAGAAGATCTACTATACAGTCTCAGATGACTGGTTGGGCAGCTCTGATCTATGTTATTGAATATATATTTATTATTTAAACGTATGAGTACACTATTTTCATACCTTCAATATTGTACCTTTCTACCACCTTAATCTATCAATAAATTGTAAAATGTCTAGAAAATAAGAAGACACTGTAATAAAAGAGGGTTGGGTAGAAGAGGTTGCCACAGGCAATAACCCCGCCTTTTAGGTATGGCATTATTGTTATTTTCTTTTTTTACTTATTTATTTTGTCATTTGTTTGTTTTTTTTTTTTTTTTTTCTTTTCTTAATTTTATACTGTTACAATTGTACTTTGTCCTCCTAATAAAGCTTAAAAAAATAATGTAAAATGTCTAGAAAATAAGAGGACATTGTAATAAAAAAAAAATAAAAAAAATATTTCAGGGAAACTTCGGCGATGTGTACAAGGCTCGGCTCAGGTCCAGCCAGGTGGATGTGGCGGTGAAGACCTGCAGGGTGACGGTGCCGGAGGAACAGAAGCGCAAGTTCCTGCAGGAGGGGCGCATACTCAAGCAGTACGACCACCCCAACGTGGTCAAACTCATAGGCATCTGCGTGCAGAAACAGCCCATCATGATTGTCATGGAGCTGGTGGCAGGTGAGAATAGAATAGAATAGAATAGAATAGAATAGAATAGAATAGAGGGGCGCATACTAAAGCAGTATGACCACCTCAACGTGGTCAAACTCATAGGCATCTGCGTGCAGAAACAGCCCATCATGATTGTCATGGAGCTGGTCGCAGGTGAGAATGTCGTTTTTTTTTTTTTTACCAGAAGTAATCCCGCCACCAGATTCAATCTGAATGGGGTACAAAATACTTCCATATTTAATTACTCTTTAAAATAGTCTCATTTAAAATGTATTGAAATGTTATGTCTGTGTTAGAGACTTAAAATATAGGTACAATAAAAATACTATATTAAAAAAAAATGTTATTAAACGATTGTAAACGGTAAATGGAAGTATCAGGAAAGAGAGGTAGAGGTAGACCTAAAAAATCGTGGAAAACTTGTGTTATAGAGGACATGAGAGAAAAAGGAGTAAGACCAGCTGATGCACAAAATCGATTGGACTGGAAGAGACAGACCAGAAAGGTCGACCCTGCTTAAGCGGGATAAGACTGAGCAAAAAAAGAATGTTATTAAACGGGTTCCGGGTGCATCATCTTCTCCAGAGAGGTCTAGGTTTTTTGGTGGGTGGAAATCCGTCCCCCCATGGTTTCCGGGTGTCTTTTAAAGATTTTTCTCCTAAGCCTCTCAAAAAAAGAAAAAATAAATAAAACACTTAGGTATTGGAAATCTCGATTGCTCGAAACTTCTGTCCCTTGAAATTTGAGTTAGCGGGATTCTACTATATTCTACTTTCAGGGTATAAAAATAATGGAAAAAAAAACGCTTGCATACGAGTCTGCAACCATTGGGACATTTTCATCTTTACTATTCAAGTTTCGTTACATAATTTCGTTACATAATTTCGTTACATAATTTCGTCACATAATTTCGTTACATAATTTTGGTTATGTGCCAGAGCAAAGACATGAAAATGTCAATTTAATATTTCGTTACATAATTTCGTTACATAATTTCGTCACATAATTTCGTTACATAATTTCGTTACATAATTTCGTTACTTAATTTCGTTACATAATTTTGGTTATGTGCCAGAGCAAAGACATGAAAATGTCAAAAAAAAGAATTGACGAGATGTTTTCCCTGTTGTAACGAGCTTAGCTACAGCTGGGGGAGTGGTGGTCTCCAGTCAACTTTTTTTAGAAAATTTGGCTTGTCCTGAACCACATAGTTTTATGTGCGATCAACCACCGTGAGAAATTGGGCTTCTTCAGCCATTAAACCCTTGGGAAGCGCTGGGCCCCCAAACCGCGGGGCCCTTGGCATCTGCCAAATCCGCCACATGGGTAATCCGCTAGTGGAAACTGCAGGTTAGACTGGTTTGTTAGGGTTCGCTTGTCTACTCTCTGTTTATAGTCCTCCACCGAGAAGCTGGTCTTCTCCTTGTTTAGGCTCCCCAGCCATTTAGGTGAGGATATTATAGTGATTTGAAAACAGGGGGAGGTTTTCCTCTACAATATTCACCGTGGCCGAGTGAAGAGGAGTATTGCGCTTGGGTGTACGTTGTCCTGGGTTCAAATTTCGACTCAATAGAAAATTTCCTAAACTATATTTTGGATTTCCCGGTTTCACTCATCTCATTTGCATGAAAAGCCAGCAGTGCTGGTATTAGGAGGGTTGATGGTTGAGAAAGTGTCAATTACAATCACCCATATTCTATTAGTATGTTTGTTCATCGTTTAATCATAAGTAATGATTGATATGAGAGAGGAGAGTACTTACTCGAGCATCTTGCGTGTTAAACCAGAATAAAATTTAATAAATATGTAGTCCTAATAAAATTACGTCAGTTATTTTGGTAGCCTTCATAAATAGGACTTAGGAGACTTAGGAGGAGCAACACATTTCACGTTGCAACATGTGCCACAAACTACATGTACAATGCTCCATTAAATAGGATGATGAGGGCAGCAAATGTCAGTGCTGGTTTTAACTTCACTTGATTTTTTTTTTTTTTTTTTTTAACTTCACTTGATTTTTTTTATGTAACTGTGATATGATTGTTTTTGAACCTTTTTTATGTGATATATTCATGTTATTTGTTTTCTGTTTGTAAATAGAGCTAGGCTCGTAAATATACACCCGTGCTGCGGGCATTTATTATTATTATTAAATGTTTACAATTTCTCACACCTGATGTCAATTTTCTTCGCCAGGCGGGTCGCTCTTGACATTCCTGCGGAACAACGCCGTGTCTCTAGTCATCAAGCAGCTGCTGAACATGTGTCGCGATGCGGCGGCCGGCATGTGCTACCTGGAGAACAAGAACTGCATTCACCGCGATCTGGCGGCCCGGAATTGCCTCATCGGTGAGTGGGGAGAAGTTTGAGGGTTGAGGAAGTGACAATTGGAATCAGGCATTATCTGTTGGTATATTTTTGTTCATATCTAGCCTCATTGTTGAATTAGAATTATAAATAATTATAATAAATGTAGATACAAATTGTAAAATAATAATACAAATAAATAAAATCTAATCTAATAAAAATATAGATACATACTTTTTATCGAACTATAACCAGGGAAAAACCTCATCAGGGAAACCAAATTTGAAACCAAAGATTGTCTCTGGCAATCCAGAGAGGTAACGCAGCAAGTGTTCTCTCTGGATTGCCAAAGTCAAAAACTTTGTTTGACTTTACCTGAATAGAATGTGAACAAAATAAAATATATATAATTTGAGACAGAATTACCTATTTTAAATAGGGAAAAAATGAGTATCCAGGTTAATTTTTAAAATTGAAGTAAATATTTAATTCAATACCTATTACTTGGTGAGAAAAAAATTGTTTCCGCCCGGGATCGAACCGGGGACCTTGTGCGTGTGAAGCACACGTGATAACCACTACACTACGGAAACTTGTTGTTTTCAGGAGAAGAATTTTGCTTACAATAACTTCATGAAATCTTTCCTAACTCAGAGTTGGCAGCATGATAACAGTAATAATACCGACCATGAAATCGAAAAACAATGCCATGGTCGCCAGTCGCTCTCAACTGCATGGTCATAATATTATCACGACGGAGGTTTTACCCTCTATTCGCTGGAAATTAACAAACCAGGAACTCAAATTAACCTCAACCAGCCTGACTGGGATCGGGAAAAACTAGCCAACAACATGAGGGTTTGAATGGTCACCCATCCAGCCCTAGCCTCCGTGGATGTTGCTTAACTTCAGTGACAGAATGAGAACTGATGTATATTCAACGTCCCATCGACGCTACTAGCTGGCTGCATTCGCCATTGTTTGAATAAATAGGGGATTTTTCAATGCATATAATAGCATTATTTTAAAAAAAAGACGTGGAAACTTGTTCGCCTACCATATTGTTCATAATGACTCAAGACATGAGCAAAATCAGCATGCAAAATAATAAAGGATTTTTTTTCTAAATAGGTTACTAGGCTTATGTATTATGAACCTGATAACAAATTAATAATTACTAGGCTTAAACAAAAATTCTTTTCTTCGATAAAGGGTGGGTCCTTAACACGTTCAGCGCCGTAAACCCATATGGGGACTTTTTTAGAAATATAGCTGGCACTGAAAACCCCATGGGGGCTTTATTGATTTTATTGACTGGTACCGTAAACTCCCCTGGGGTTTTGAAAGATGTGAAGAGTTTCTGTACACTAAACCCCTATAGGGCTTTTATTTCAATGTATTTCTTATTAATTAATTAATTAATAATAATAATGCCCGGTGTACGGGTACATTTATTGACGGTACAATACCTTTATACAAATTATAAACATGTCATAAACATTAAATTCCAAAAGAAGAATGGTAAACAAACAATTTACATCGGTTGAAAATTTAAATATAAAAAATGATGGGTGGTAAAACATGTCAATTATGGGTGGTAAAACATGTCAATTTTGGCTGAACACTGGCAGAGAACAAGATGTCTTATAAAATATTGCGGCGATGAACGTGTTAAGATCCTAATAGGACGCCAACCACGGCTACATAACGCTGTTTTTTATTTAGTTTTTTTTTTTTTGAGGGTGAGTGTTTCATAGCCGTTTTTATTTCTTAGCCATGAAACAGGACGCTTGTGGTCTGTGTTGTAGCCTGCCCATCCCGTAGTATGACTCCCCTCTGATGGTCGAGAAGTGACACAATACTTCCCAATTATGTGCTGGGTCAACACGAGCGCACCGGAAGGTATCCCTTACAAATAATTATAACCAAATTAAGAATACAAATTTTTGTCGGCACGGGGGATCGAACGCGGGACCTTCCGCATGGCAAGTGAGTGCTTAACCACTGAGCTAATCGCGCGCTTTGACCGTTTTCAAACAAATTTGACCGATTCTCAACTTGGCGTCCCCAGGCAAGGACAACATCGTCAAGATCTCCGACTTCGGCATGTCTCGGGAGGAGGAGGAGTACATCGTGTCCGACGGCATGAAGCAGATCCCGATCAAGTGGACGGCTCCCGAAGCTCTCAACTTCGGGAAGTACACGAGTCTGTGCGATGTGTGGAGCTATGGGGTGCTGAGCTGGGAGATCTTCTCCCGTGGCGGCACGCCCTACTCTGGTCTGAGCAACACGAAGGCGAGAGAGCAGATCGACTCAGGTAAGCGAGCTGTGCACAGCTGATAGTCAGAAAGGCTTGGGTGGAAGAGATTGCCAAAGGCAATAACCCCGCGCTTTAGTTAGGACACATATTGTGTATATATTTATTTATTTTTTTCTTTATTTTTTTCTTTTATTATATTGTATTTTAATTTGTAATTATTTGTGTTGTATATAATATGTCTTATTAATAAAGTGTAAATAAATAAATAAAGAAACTCTGTAAATCCTACGTAACATTATTTCTGTCGAAAGTTGCCTCCTCGAAGATTATTTTTTAGAATAGCGAACGATCGGGCGTACTCCGGCTGAAACTTGAAAACCAGCCGGACTCAGAAAGTAAAGTAAATTATTTCTGTCCAATATTTAAAACTAAAATATAAATAAAAGTTATCATTTATTTGTGTCAATCACTTTCGTGATATTACAACTTCTCAAACTCGTTTTACTAAATCTACGCTGAAACCGGGACTTGAACCACCGACCTCCAGGTTACAAGTCCTCCACCGTGTCGATCAAGCTACTGAGCTTGGTTATTATTTAGAACTATTGCACTCATTAACCCTTTGAACCCTCAAAATCAGGATCCCACTGAGAGCAACTGCATCTTTCGAAACGGTTATTTTGTCTCAAATTTTAAACGAAAAAAAAACAAATTTTCAGTCAGAGGGATTTCATTTATATTCTAAAGCGTAGCATGAAACGTTGAATAACGCTTCGCAACTTTGGGACTCTTATCTATGCAATTCTCATTCTATTGAAAGACAAAAAAACACTAATTCTTTCATAATATATTTTCCTGCGTTTACAATTCTTTCTAATTATAGTTTTTGAAGTGTTTTTAATGTTCCTCGGTTTATATCTCGGTTCCAGGCTACAGAATGCCCGCCCCCGACGACACCCCTGAGGAGATGTACCGGCTCATGCTCAAGTGCTGGGAGTACGCCCCTGAGAACAGGCCCCATTTTGAGCAGATCTACAAAATAGTGGACCGGCTGTGTAACAACACCCGATAAATAGTGGACCGGCTGTGTAATAACACCCGATAAATAGTGGACCGGCTGTGTAATAACACCCGATAAATAGTGGACCGGCTGTGTAATAACACCCGATAAATAGTGGACCGGCTGTGTAATAACACCCGATAAATAGTGGACCGGCTGTGTAATAACACCCGATAAATAGTGGACCGGCTGTGTAATAACACCCGATAAATAGTGGACCGGCTGTGTAATAACACCCGATAAATAGTGGACCGGCTGTGTAATAACACCCGATAAATAGTGGACCGGCTGTGTAATAACACCCGGTAGGAGAATAGGCCCCATTTTGAAGAGATTTACAAAATACTCTCATTTTACACAGAAGGTAGAGAGAAAATTTGTGCCAGTGGGTGTGAGTGTGTGTAAGAGAGAGGGAGAGGGGAAGAGATAGAGAGAGAGAGAAAGAGAAATTTTGAAATTTAAGACAGAACAAGGAAGACGTTAAGTTTTACGTTTTTCTTTTTTATTACCTAGATAGATATTTGAATGTTTTATATTTTAGTAGTTTTACACTGTCGTAAAAAACTAATTTGTTAAATACGTACAACAATACCCTTGTTTAGTATAGACTTTTGTTAAGGTACTCTGTAGCTACCACACTTTTTGTTTAATTTTCAATGTAAAAAGTTTTAAAAGTGTAATTTTTGTAAAATACGAAATTATTATATTACAAAGCCATACTTTCATTTTAAAAAAATCATTGAATTTTTTTAAATTTGTTTTCAGCAAATAAATAGGTGTAGGTAGATACTGAAAGAAACATTAATTTTCGCTCATCAGAAAGTTACAGGATGGGCAAGCTGCTACCAATAGCTTTCATTTCGTATGAGATGGCCAAAATTCCTCATTTGATTCAAAAAGCTGCATTCTACCTATAAAAAATAATGTTATTTTTTGCCAGCACAAACACAATTGAAAGTCCCCATTCCACAACTTTTTCTAACGAGGCTTCAATTCAAAAAAACTTTTTTTTTACTGTTCCAATAAAATAATTCACTAAATTCCAAGCGCTCTGTGTTTCAACAGTAATTAAAAAGTTGTTGCAAACTTTTTAAAAGCTCCACTAGGTGAACGCCTAGGCATGAAACATAGTGGGGTGTTCAAAACTGTGGGACAATTGTTTATTTTTTCTAAAAGCTGTCCAATAATTTCGTAGGTATAGTAAATAATTACCTACTTATTGTACTTAGATAGCCAGCCTCCGTGGCGTAATGGTTGTGACTACTGCCCGTAGTCCAGAGTTCCCTAGTTCGACTTCCGGTTGGGGCAGACTTTTCGAAGAAAATTCTGTTCCATCCAAACACGTGAGGCTGGCCCACCCAGACTGGTTGAGGTTAATTTGGGTAGCTGGTACGATTCCCAGCGAATGGAGGGTAAAACCCCCGTCCTGACTACTTCAAATCAGGACGTACATCAGAATTAGAATCAACTGGTCTCAATAGATCTGAATAGAAGTCGGTGTAGTAATTAGTGCTTCTCTTGAGAAACTCCGACCAGTTTATAATAATAAATTGTACTTAGACAATAGTTACATGGCCATATTCTCGAAGTTACCTGCGAAAATCATTGACAAAAATTATCCAGCGTCAAGCAACGTGACTAGTGTGTGTAAGTACATAGACGCATGTGCATTGGCGTTTGTCAGGGATGAACTCGCGATCTCTGGATTAGTAGACCGCGCGACGCCTTGACCACTGAGCAGACTGAGCTACCGGGAAGGTAACTCTTCTGATAGCAGTGATAACTAACTCACCCTGTCAATTGTGTCCCCCATTTATTTTTTCCTCATTTTTTATGCCTGTCAGTTGTTCTATAATTTAAATTTTCCCACGGGGGAAAAATCACGCTCCTCCATTATCAACTTGAAGTTTGTTTACTCAAAATGCTAGTTATCATTTCTTCCCTTGCACAGTTTAGGTGCTTACAAAAAAATACATAAAAGTGTGCTTATTTTATGAAAGATAATTCATTTTTATTGGTTAGTTGCTAGGTAAACATTTTTGCCTGAGGTATTACCTACCTATTTCTCATCAATTTAATTTTTCAGGTAACAAAGATAAGTATGTTGGTTTAATAGGTAAGGTGAAATTCTTCTTCCAATCCATGTGTTCAAAAACAAGAAGACTCCAAGTTCACATACATACTTAAATGAATGTAGGCAGTTAAGTGATCAAGCGAAAAGGTGGTTTCGCGGAGAACACCTCCGAGAAACTACATTGCTTGTAATATAACGGTAAATATAGTTTGTATGTGTATATAGATCCTAGACCTATACCTACAAAAAAGTCAACAGCAGAAATAGTATGTATGTTGAATGATACTATAGAGTATACTAGTTTCCATCGGATCATGGAAGCCCAGGCCACGTAAGCATGGACACAAGGATTGATTCATTAAATGGCTGATCTTTCTGTCTGAAAATATTTTCATTCATTGCGCTACTCATTGGCCAACTCTCACGAGTTCAGGTCTATGATTATTTATTGCACATTGCATACTTACAAAGTAATACCAGGCGTTCATAAGATTTTTCTTCATTCATAATAATTTTAAATTTTATTATTGTGTTCAGAACGCGATATTTCTACAGTAGAATGGTAGTATAGTTACATTATTTTCTGTACAAACATAATATCACAAAAGAATCATTTACTGACAAGGGCTGAGTTTCATATTTTTCCCATTTTAGCTTTGAAGAGACGTCGATAGAAATTACCCTTTATTATTTTGCATGGCGGTGGTAGGTAAAAGTACTTTGTTTCTGTCGGAAAATAAAAGAAAGAATTTTGGTAGCGGAAATGGTGCGACTGTGAAAAAATTGTACAAGAGAGTATGACTCATACTATTACACCTCCACGGTGGAGGGGGGAATAAGAAAGTGGAGGTGAGGGAGAAGGAGGAGGGTGGAGGAGGACTGCTCTTGTGAAGCGGATTTCCTATCCAGTCGAACAAAAGACATTCTTCAGAATTTTCAATGGATGCGAAATTCTAAGGGACAAAATATTTGAGCTCTATTTATTCATCATGAGACGTGGAGCTGATAAGAAGTAGAGAGAAGATGGAGGGAGGAGACTCTGAGGGGGGAGGAGGAGGTGGGGAGGTGGAGTGTGATAAGGATAACACTAAAGAGGAGGAAGAAAAGTAGATGAGAAAATTATTTATATTTTTTTTATAAATGTAAGAGTTTAAAGGAGAAGAAATTGACAAAGAAATAAAGTGTATTAAAAACATGAAAAGAAAGTAAATGAAGTTAATTAATATCATTTCAAAATATTATTATTATTTTTAAGTGGGTGACTTGTGTGATTTTATTCATTGCACTCCAAGAAAGAAAGAAAAGATTTTTTTATCCGTAACTCTAGAAACTTGTGAGAATATTACTGAACTAGAATAGTGTGAAAGTGATGGACTGTAATGCAAGAGCAGAGGTATGCAATTTCTACGAGATTTGAGAATAGGTATTATGTTCACCCATGAATTCAATTAAAAAAATACAAACAAGTACCCAGATATTAAGATAATAATAAACCCCAAAAAAGAGTCTAACAGTCTTATCAAAATTATTTACTATTATTTTTTAATGAACCTCTAGGAACAGCATGAAACAAACTAACGAAAATGTTCATAATATATAATCTTCTTTAGCAGTGTGCTATCTATTATTAGGTATTATCAACATAAAATTAAAATGTAATAAAATCCTTTTTATCCTTTTTCCTTGAACCAACTTAAAATAATAGAATAATAATAGGTACCTTAATTTTTTTGCACTACAATAATTATCTACCCCCAATTCTAAAATACATAGTACATAATTAGGTATATGGTAATATAATTATATATATATATATATATATTATGGTAATATACAATAGACATACATTGAATTTAATAAATATAAAGGAATGAAAATATTACAATAGTGTTCAACTAGTGTAGTATAGCGTGCGTGGCTGGCATCTGCAAGGGAGACTTCTGACCAGTTTATACTGCGGACTGCTACTTAATTGAGCATTCGAGCACTTTTTAGTGCCTATGACAGACCTTTGAAATTTGCCGAGAATTCAAACTTGGAAAATACAGAACTCCTAATTTTATAGTAGTACCTATGTAGCAGTAATTTTATAGTATTACCTTCAGCCTACACGTAGAGGTAGGTGGGTACTTACTTATGAATCAGAAATAATATGTGTGCCCCACAATTAAATTCATCACAATGAGTGGAGTATAGGTAGGTACTGTCCTTATTTTGGCTTAACACCTTTCTATAATTAGAGAGTCAATTGAGTGATTCAAATGACCATTTCTTGGTTGACTGTTTTTAAAAAGACTGTGTGTTCGTTTTATTATTTATTTGTACAAGTAAAATAAATCTCTATATATAAAACAGAAAAAAGGACTACCTACCTACCTACCTATGTTTGTTTGTTTGTTTGTTTGTTTGTCCGGAGTTGTTTAGCCAAAACGGTAAGAGATAGCGAAAAATTTCTCAGAATTGACCCCCCCAAAACCATTATCGCTTTGTCCAGAAAAATTATAAAAAGTTCAAAAAGGCATTGCTGTCCAGCAGTACGGCCATGCCTTAGTAAATTTGAAATTTAGTCCCGTTGCAAAGCACGGGCAAACGGCTAGTAAATAATAAAACGAACACAATACTTCCCTGTTCTAATATTAGAAATTTGCGGAAGTAATTCAAGTCTCTTTGCCAAAGCAGATCAAACTATATGTTATTGTGTTCTTATGCCTATTAGTTTAAAAATTGACAAATCAATAAATTTAATAGTAGGCACTACTCTGGGCTGACTTCACTTCTGTCTGAATGGCATACAGGACTTTTTCACTTGTGTATTTTTTCAATTTTTGCTGCTTATGTACATTTTCATGCTGCGACTTTTATGAGAATTAGGTAAATAAGGACACCTGGGTATCTATCTAGAAACACCTGAGACTTGAACCACCCTGTAAATAATCTCATAATTTACATTTACATCATGTAAAAGAAACATGGGCGGGGGACAAAAAAATAGAAATTTCCCCTCCCTCGCTTTGCATGTTTGTAGTCACTTTTATACCAAAGAAAACATACAGTTGGGGAAGGAGAGAGGGGTGGAGACAGGCAAGACGCAAAGTCGCGAAGGTGGGGGAAATGGAAAGCAAGAGGGGAGGACAACGAGGAGTGGAGGGGAGACAGTCGAGGCGCCTTTGTTTAACGGCAGAAAAAGTTCATTCCGCAACCCGCAGTATCGCAAGATGTGTCAGTCAGTTCATGTCGGACCTCGCGACCTTTGAACCGAAATATCGTGGACTTTTACTTTCGGTCGTCGAAACGAGTTTATTGGTTTTTTTTCTCGACAATTTTTTTTGTGAAAACAATAAAATAATATTGTTCTTTTTTCCGTTTAAAAGGCACACAATATCAAGTTTAAAAGTGTTTTTGAGTAGTTATATAATTTGATATTTAGAATTTTTAGTGGTTAATTTTCTCATTTGTCATTATTTTTATTCCACAATGACAAATGTATGTGCTACGCTCTCCGAAGTGCAGTGATCTAGTGGTCACTAACTACATGAGGAGTTGGTGAGAGCCGACACCAACTGAATCAGGTGAGGAACTCAAAGGTCAAAAGCTTTCGATATCCTTCTTGAGAAAAAAAAACAACCAAAATCTCATTAAAAATCCTAACGAGGAATTCTGCAGGGATAGACAAATTTTAATACCCATGTCATTCCAAATATTTTCTCTTCAAAAATTCCGTCCGTGCCTGAACTTGAACCCGCAAACCTCTGATCCAGCGGTAGGCAGGGTGATAGAACTGTTCATTAGGGTACTGCTGAGTGCCGAGGTATTGGATTGATAGATTAGGGAGCCTCTCCAGTCTTTTTCTTCTATATTGAGATCAGCTTGCATACTAGTGGTCTAGTGGTCCACCAGAAGACCCCCAACTTGAAATTTGGCAACAACAAAAAAAGTGCTATAATTTTTGTAGATCAAACCCTGAATTTTTGCTCAAACGATAAGGGCACTACGCCCATTTTAAATAAGGTGTGCCGCTAAGACGGTAGCACCCCTAACTTTGAAAATGTAATAGTGATTTAGATGATATTTTTTTGCTAACTTGTGCAGCTCACGTGAGTGTTGCTGTTGAAACGGATCCGGTATAGACCATAACGGAGACTGAGGAATTTGTCAAGCTATCGGGTAGTTTACACATCTGAGATTCTGATTTAACTTGGGTGCCGGACGATTTGACGTTTGTTTTTCACAATATCTGTCCGCCTGTCCCGGTAGCTCAGTGGTAGAGGCGGCACTCTGTGAATTCAGAGATTCCAGAAGTCGCAGGTTTGAAACCCAGCCGGGACATGACAAGTTATCCTCCTATTAGGGATTTTTACACCATAATAATACGTCTTGGGCTTACTGCTGGAATAATGGGATTTCATAGTCCTAATCGGGCAGTATAAATAAGGCGATATTATTATTACCTCGAGAATGGGATTGTTTTTTTTTTTTTTTTTTTTTTTTTTTTTTTTTTTTTAATTGATACTCACATTCATTGGGATCCAATAATGGTATTAACTATTATTTCTGACCACAATACGGCACCCTGATGACAAGTTTTTTTTTTATTAGTTTAACGTTGCTTTCAACTGCATGGTCATATCACGTCAGGGGTGTTACCCTCCAGTAGTAGGAAACTCACAAACTTGCTACCCCCATGAACCCCACCCAGCCTGTGTTTAGTATGACGGCCGTTATATAAAACTATAAGCCCATGATATAAAACTTTACTACATTTATGTAGTTTTATATAATACCAGTCCCATTAAATTTTGGAGAATGGTTAAAATTTAATTTTTAACTAAAAAAATATTATTTTTTTGACCGTGAGGGTTAAGGATCACTTTGTGACCATAAAACATAAAGGGAACCGTTTCATATAATTTTATTATATTTTATTCATAATAAAAATCGCAATTTTTATGCTCTTTTCTCGTTTTAGTAACGCCACAAGATTCGAAGCAAACGCGACTGATTTCTCGCGGGTGGAATTTTAAATGTTTAGTCTGCAAGGGTGTATTTTATTGGTAAGTCAAGGGCAGAAAAGTTAGGACGATATAGAGTTATTCCGTATTAACTTCTCTTTGTTTAAAAAACTAAATTCCAAGAAAAACCAATGTTTCTCAGGAGGTTATGAAACGTCCAGAATTATGAAATTGAAATGGGAGCAATTTTTTTTTTTTTTTTACGAAAACGAACAAAATACTTCCGATTTCTATTTTTTATTTATCGGAAGTAATCTTTCTGATAGTCTTTCCCTTTTCATTCGTGTCAGATCAGCTTTTCTTCTCCTTTCTGATCCTTCGATTTGTAAGTTCTATAATTTTTGGGGAAAAAAATCTTGAATTTACTAAAATTTATCGGTCTTCTATTATAATTTTCTATTTTCCATATCGAGATGTTTTATTGCCTCATTCAGTAGCAGTCAGCAAAATACCTTGGCAACGACAGAAAAAAATAATTTTGTTGATGATAGAAAAGAAGAACCTCTGGGTACATTTCTATTCCGAACATCATAGTAAATTTGTCTACGTGCTCAGATGATAGCAGGGTAACATTTCTGACACACCTATCATAACACCCTGCCAAGTCCTCCTGGGTGTCAATGAAGATAAAAGGTAGGTAGTAGGTAAAGGTAGAAGGTACCTATTGGAAATGAGGTAAGCATTTAAGCAAGGTAGATACCTAAAGGTGCACCTGTACCTATAATAAAGTAGAAAGACAGCGAAGGAAAGGGAGCAGGGCACCTAACAAACGATAATGGAATACATGAAAAAGGTAGTAACATGAAATGAAATTGGTTTTAGTTTTCCACCTCAATAGTTTGATCGATAAGGCGGCGGTCTCATAACCTGGAGATCGGTGGTTCGAGTCCCAAGTTCAGCAAAGATTTCATAAAGTAACTTTTAGTAGTAAATCACATTGTGAACTGATTACAAAAATAACATGTCCTGGTACTCCTGATGGTATGTTCCAAGCTGCGAGGGAACAAGAAGGGATACAAAAATGACGAAGGAATAGTTAGGCTGTGAGGGAGTAGGACATATAAGGGAGAATGAGAGACACAGAGAAAGAGAGAGAAAAGGATAAGGAGGAAATAGAGGGAGGCAGAAGAGAGAAAGGAGAAAGAGGGAGATGGAAAGGAAGGGAGAGAGAAACGAGAAAGAGGGAGATAGAAAGTGAGATAGATAGTGGAAGAAGAAAAAAGGAGAACGAGAAGTAGAAGGGAGAAATAGAAAAAGAGAGAAAGGAGAAAGATGCGAAGAGACTTAGAGAGAGGGAGAGAGTTAGATAAGGGAGGAAGAGAGACATATGAGCAAGAGGAAGAGGAAGTTAGGGAGATGGAGAGAAGAGCTAGAAATAGGAGTGTAGGAAGAGAAAGAGAAGCCTCCTAGCATTTGCAGAGCTCAATATTTGGCACAATGCCATAATGAAGACAGGGATGGGATTGTTTCGTCGTTTTTTTCTCTGCCAGACCATAATAATAATAATATAGTAGGAAGTATAGGGAAGATGACATGAGGGAGGATGAGGGACATTGGGAAGGGGGAAGAGGAAGAGAAATCTAATAATAATAGACCTTAATAATTTATTTCCGCAAAATTAGCCAAATTACACTAAGGGCCGAATTATAAAACAGGATTACAACAAATATAAGCCAGACCGTCCCTCAAGTTGGGTGGAACAGATTGCCATAGAAAATAACCCCGCCCTTTAGTTAGGACATATGTTTCTATATATTTTTTTATTCTTTTTCATTTTTATTGTATAATATATTGTTTCCATTTTTTTCATTGTTAAAATAATTATTTGTACTGTACATAATATGTCCTTTTATATCTAATAGTGTTGAATAATAATAATAATGATAAAGTTGGACTATATTATGCTGAGAATGGTTGAAATTCTATTTTGAGGGACAGTCTGGCTTGTATTTTGTTGAAATCTTATAATAACTGTTATCAGAGAAATGTTACCTTCCTGGTAGCTCAGTGGTCAAGGCTTCGCGCGGTCTAGAAATCCAGAAGTCGCGAGTTTATCCCTGTTTATCCTATCTTATAATTCGGGCCTTAATAGTCGTATATTAATAAGTATTCCTGAAAGTTTAGCCAGGATCCCTAATTCTACAAAAGACCTCATTGCTACTTATATCAACGTCACTTTAACATCTAGCTCATTCGAGGCAGGGTTTTACCCTTCAGTTGAAATACACTTAAAAACCAGCTATCCACACTACCCTCAACCGGTCTAGGTTGGGCCGTAAATAGCAAGCATCATGAGGAGTCGGATTTGAATGGTCACGTAACATTAGTGATAGAACGAGAACAAGTGTTAACAACTTTTCATCGGTAATGCCTCTATTAATTTTCAACTCAGACCAGTGACATGACAGAGTGCGGCGGAAACGGCTAGTCATTCAAGTCATTCATGCACGTGTTGAAACTTTTCAACAAAGTTTCAATCTCTCTTCCACCCAACAAAAGGGTTGGGTGGAAGAGATTGCCACAGGGAATAACCCCGCCCTTTAGGTAGGACATTTCTCTTTTTTTTCCTTCTTGTATATTTGTTTAATCTTTTTGTTTTTCTTTATATTTCATTGTGTTCTACTGTATATATTTTTTGTTCTACCTAATAAAGCTTAAAAAAAAACAAAGGAGTATATACGCACTGCACTTTACCATGCACTGGTAGTCTATTGGTTAACGCGCTAGTCTGGTATTCGAGGTAGCGTAGGGATCCGCTGGTTCGAATTCCAGTGCATGAATTTTTCTTCATGAATTTGAGTTCATGACCACATAATAGTAAGACTCTGAGGGTTAGGTGGTAGAAAATGTTTTCAGCATTAACCTCGCTTGATGGTTACCTTCCAGCCTTCCACTAAAGAGTGTTATTATTATTAGTATGCATGAAGAACAAACTGAATTAACTAGTACGGTCAGTTAGTTAGTGCATATGATTGTTTCTTTTTTTTTTTTTTTTAAAGATGAGTGTTTCACAGCCTTTTTTGTTTCGTAGCCATGAAACAGGAGCTACTGTAGACGCTTGTGGTTTGTGTTGTAGCCTGCCCATCCCGTAGTATGCCTCCCCTCTGATGGGCGAGAAGTGACACAATACTTCCCATTTAGGTGCTGGGTCAACACGAGCGCACCGGAAGGTATCCCTTACAAACAACTGTAACCAAATTTTGAATACAATTTTTTGTCGGCGCGTGGGTTCGAACCCGGGACCTTCCGCATGGCAAGCGAGTGCTTAACCACTGAAACTCTCTTTTTGTCTTAAGGCCCTGGTCTAGAAATTTCTGAAAGAAAATCTGTCGTCAGTTCGTAACTGTGACATGTTTTCTTTTTTACGAGAAAACCATTGTTTTTCTTACTAGGAATTCCTAGGGGAAGTTGCGCCTCAGTAACAATCTAGTTTATCTATGTTGAGTATGTCGTCATAAATAGATCTACATTATGTTCTTCCGTCCTCCTTCCCTTCCCTCTCTCTCTTTCCTCCTTCCTTTTTTTTCTCTCTTTCCTCCTTTCCTTATCTCCCTCTCCTCCTTCCTTTTTTTTTCTCTCTTTCCTCCTTTCCTTATCTCCCTCTCCTCCTTCCTTTTTTTTCTCTCTTTCCTCCTTTCCTTATCTCCCTCTCCTCCTTCCTTTTTTTTCTCTCTTTCCTCCTTTCCTTATCTCCCTCTCCTCCTTCCTTTTTTTTTCTCTCTTTCCTCCTTTCCTTATCTCCCTCTCCTCCTTCCTTTTTTTTCTCTCTTTCCTCCTTTCCTTATCTCCCTCTCCTCCTTCCTTTTTTTTCTCTCTTTCCTCCTTTCCTTATCTCCCTCTCCTCCTTCCTTTTTTTTCTCTCTTTCCTCCTTTCCTTATCTCCCTCTCCTCCTTCCTTTTTTTTCTCTCTTTCCTCCTTTCCTTATCTCCCTCTCCTCCTTCCTTTTTTTTTCTCTCTTTCCTCCTTTCCTTATCTCCCTGTCCTCCTTCCTTTTTTTTTCTCTCTTTCCTCCTTTCCTTATCTCCCTGTCCTCCTTCCTTTTTTTCTCTATCTCTCCTTCTTCCTTTTTTTCTCTCTATCCTCCTTCCCTTTTCTCTCTCTCTCCTCATACCCTTTTTTTCTCTGTCTCTCCTTCCTCCTTTTTTAACTCTCTTTTTCTTCTCTTTTCTACCTCTTCCACCCAATCTTCCCTTTCTTTTTCTTACTCTTTCCTGCTTCTATTCTCTCTCTCTTTCCTCTCTTCACCTTCTCTGTTCTTCTCTCTGTCTCTCTCCTCCGTCCTATTCTCTCTCTCTCCTTATACCCTTTTTTTTCTCTGTCTCTCCTTTTTCCTTTCTTAACTCTCTTTTTCTTCTCTTCTCTCCCTCTTCCACTCAATCTTCCCTTTCTTTTTCTTACTCTTTCCTGCTTTCCTTCTCTCTCTCTCTCTCCCTTTTCTCTCTCCTTCTCCCATTTCTCTCTCTCTCTACTTTTGTCTTTCTCTCTCTCTCTCTCTCTACTTTTATCTTTCTCTCTCTACTTTTGTCTTTCTCTCTCTCCATTTCGATTGATTTGAATAGAAAATATTTATTTGACATCATAGAAATCGCAATTTGTCTCATAAAATCCGAAGAAGACTTCTGATCCCCCAGTCGTAAGAGTCGACTATGAACCGGTAAAAATCCTGATTATAGTGATTATGATTAGTCTAGCTAGCTGAGAGAGTGAAATGATTTCAATATGCTTGTAGAGAAATAAAAAAGCTAAAAGTCCTCACTATAGTTGGTCCTGCAAATAATTCATATAATTATAACATATAATTATAAAATATATTGCAAAAAAAATATTGCATAGAAACCATACTCCATCTGAATATTAACTAACGGGTTAGAGACTATCACATTTGTTTTTTTTTTTTTTTTTTGGTACAAAAAAAAATACCTTTTGCCGCTACAAAAACAACAACAAACCTTTTGATCAAGGTTGATTTTAACCGTGTTTTTCTTTTGGATTAAATTTTTTTCCAGATTTTGTTTCTTCCAAATATTTCCATTTTCTTCCAAGTTTAGCTTCCCCACCATTCGTGAAAGAAAAATACGTTTCGGTACTTTTAAAGATAAACACTGGAAAAATGAAAACAAACCAAATAAATAAATAGAAGTAAGAATTTTATAAATCCAAAACCAAACCAAAATGGAAGAAGATTTCTCCTCTTTTCGTTTTCTTCCAAAAGAAAAATGACTTTCTTCCAGTTCGTCCATTTTATTCCATTTGAATCCACTTTGGTTAGAAAGAAAAGTACCTACGTCTTTCAATATTCTGCTATCCAACACTCCTGGGAACACCCAGTCTCAACGCATTTCCCCACATACATTACATAACCTTTATTTCACTATCCTAAATGTCATTATTGTTAGTGGTCCTATACACGCACAGCGTTCATTTCGTTCATTTGAAATAATACCTACCCTTATAGCCTAGTTATATTTTTCGTAGGTATCTATATTTTATGATTTCATTGTTTATTATATCACAACTTTAGTGGGTAGGTAGGTATATCAGCTTTAACTCCAAATTACATCATTTTCCAATATTCATAGTCCTTCTCGTAATGCCGTCACTGGTCGTTATTCATACAGATAGCTACTCACGACTAACGAGGTATGAGGGGATCCAGCCATCAATGGTAAGAGAGGAAAATGTCTATGCTGCTGGGGATTGAACCCAGGTCAACGTGCGTCGTGCGTGCACTACTGCACTCAGCCATGTGCACTACTCACTGAGATCATATATATAACATAGAGGAGTAGTATAACTTTAAATGGTCATTTTCCATCGGGCCTCGTTTATCCGAGGCTCAAAATATTATAGTCAAAAGATGCGCTTTGAGGTCTTCTATCTTTTGCCCCCACTTCCACTCCCCTACCTCAATTTACCCCCCCCCCCCCCCCCTAGGGAGGTTTATGTAAATTGCTGGGCCTCGTTTGTCATTTCTCCGTAAAGCAGAATTTGATATAACTTGGGCCTCGTTTATCCGAGGCTTGATCCTGGGTTCGAGTCCTATTCATACCGCTCAATCTTCATATTGAAACAAGCTATAAAAGTGTTTAAAGCAGTCATGGTTAATAACTGTACAAAAAATTGCTCTCCGTTGGAATCGAATTTAGGACCTCTTGATTTCGAGTCTGTAGTGTAATCGATCAAACCATAATGTTAAATTCTATTATGAGTCTAGAAATGAGCTATTTCATCCCTATCGCTTCAAGTTTTTGCAAGCATCTCTATTTTTATCAGTGTAGACCTCTGAACCCGGCCAAGGTCAGTACCCTCTCCCGCTACTTCCATACTAAATTTACTCTGGAATAAATTGAATCTCTCAACCTATAAAAAAAACCCTCCCTCCTTACAATATTATTTGTTCTGATTTCAGCCTACCCCGGGATGTGAACCCCGGGCCTCAGTCAGGAGCGCAACTTGCAATGCAGATATGGAGACCCGAAGTTGCCGTGGCGATGCTTCTGGTGGCAGGGGTGCTGGCTGTCGACCCCCTCACTACTACGACCAGTAAGATTTATAGGGCACAACACCACTACCACCAGTAAGATTTATAGGGCACAACATCACAACCACCAGTAAGATTTATAGGGCACAACACCACAACCACCAGTAAGATGTATAGGGCACAACACCACTACGACGAGTAAGATTTATAGGGCACAACACCACTACGACGAGTAAGATTTCTAGGGCACAACACCACTACCACCAGTAAGATTTATAGGGCACAACACCACTACCACCAGTAAGATTTATAGGGCATAACACCACTAAGATGAGTAAGATTTATAGGGTACAACACCACTAAGATGAGTAAGATTTATAGGGTACAACACCACTACCACCAGTAAGATTTATAGGGCACAACACCACTACCACCAGTAAGATTTATAGGGCACAACACCACTACCACCAGTAAGATTTATAGGGCACAACACCACTAGGACTAGTAAGATTTATAGAGGCACAACACCACTACCACCAGTAAGATTTATAGGGCACAACACCACTACCAGCAGCAAGATTTATAGGGCACAACACCACTACCAGCAGCAAGATTTATAGGGCACAACACCACTACCACCAGTAAGATTTATAGGGCACAACATCACTACCACCAGTAAGATTTATAGGGCACAACACCACTACCACTAGTAAGATTTATAGGGTACAACACCACTACCACCAGTAAGATTTATAGGGCACAACACCACTACCTACCACCAGTAAGATTTATAGGGCACAACACCACTACCACCAGTAAGATTTATAGGGCACAACACCACTACCACCAGTAAGATTTATAGGGCACAACACCACTACCACCAGTAAGATTTATAGGGCACAACATCACAACCACCAGTAAGATTTATAGGGCACAACACCACAACCACCAGTAAGATGTATAGGGCACAACACCACTACGACGAGTAAGATTTATAGGGCACAACACCACTACCACCAGTAAGATTTATAGGGCACAACACCACTACCACCAGTAAGATTTATAGGGCATAACACCACTAAGATGAGTAAGATTTATAGGGTACAACACCACTAAGATGAGTAAGATTTATAGGGTACAACACCACTACCACCAGTAAGATTTATAGGGCACAACACCACTACCACCAGTAAGATTTATAGGGCACAACACCACTACCACCAGTAAGATTTATAGGGCACAACACCACTAGGACTAGTAAGATTTATAGAGGCACAACACCACTACCACCAGTAAGATTTATAGGGCACAACACCACTACCAGCAGCAAGATTTATAGGGCACAACACCACTACCAGCAGCAAGATTTATAGGGCACAACACCACTACCACCAGTAAGATTTATAGGGCACAACATCACTACCACCAATAAGATTTATAGGGCACAACACCACTACCTACCACCAGTAAGATTTATAGGGCACAACACCACTACCACCAGTAAGATTTATAGGGCACAACACCACTACCACCAGTAAGATTTATAGGGCACAACACCACTACCACCAGTAAGATTTATAGGGCACAACACCACTACTACCAGTAAGATTTGTAGGGCACAACACCACTACCATCAGTAAGATTTGTAGGGCACAACACCACTACTACCAGTAAGATTTGTAGGGCACAACACCACTACTACCAGTAAGATTTATAGGGCACAACACCACTACTACCAGTAAGATTTGTAGGGCACAACACCACTACCATCAGTAAGATTCAGAAGAACAACACCATCTAGCTATAAGGAAGAACTGAGGGGGGATATAACAAGCTATCCTCTTATTAAATGTTATTCTTATTAAAAATGTTCCTAAGTACAATATGTCGATACATTGAACCCTCTGTGATATGAATGTTATTTGTGTATCTGTATGTATATTTTAATGTTAATACTATTTTCGCTTTATTTTATTTATCTGACATGTAAAATGTTAAATTTTTATTTATTTACATTTTTATTTTTTTTATGTACATATTTTGACACTGCAGCATGCTGCAATTGATTTTCTTATATTTTTGGTCGTTTTTGAACTACAAATTTCTTTGCCTGTGATCTGTGATACATTTAGATAATGGAATTTTGATAAATAATTTTATTTTGCTTTTATTTTGTACTTATACTTTTAATTTGTATTTTGTAATCTTGTTATATATTTATATAGGGCTTGGCCCGTAAATATACACCTGTTCAACAGGTATTATTATTATTATTATTGCTGATTATACCACATTATAATACGTTTTGGGCTTATTGCTGGAATAATGGAACTTACGAGTATAAGTCCTATTTAGGGACTATAAAATATTTGGCCACTGGTCGCTATCAATACAATCAGCTAGGTACTGATTTTTCCTCTCGTGGTATGACGTGGACCGCAGACATCCAATAATAGGGCAGAGTATTTCTACACTGCTGGGGATCGAACCCAGGTCATCTTGATGCGTGCAAAACATCGCGCTACCACACTACCACACGCTACTTTTTTTATATACATATATTTTTTTTGTTTAACCCGCAATCAGTACAGTTGTGAGAGATTTCTCTCACAACCGTATACGTTACCGTGTACTGGATACGTTACAAAACCGAACCGTACTGATCCCGGGTTAAAACCGAAAACTTGAAATTAACTTTACCAATACATTAGTTCTCGTTCTTTCACTGTAGTCAAGCAACATCCAACGAGGTTAGAAATTGAATGGTGATGACCATGCAAATTCGAACCCTCGTGATGCTGGCTTTTTCCGGCCCCACTCAGGCTGGGTGAGGTTAATCTTAAGTCTCCTGTGTTTGGTTCCAGATTCGATGGCGGGGCGGGGCGAGAAGAAGCATGGGGACAAGTGTGTAGAGACCAAGGAGTGCGGGGTCGCCAACTCCTTTTGTGACGAGGCACTACACCAGTGCCAATGCCTACCCGAGTACGCCGTCACCAACCACTATGACAAATGTGGACCTGGTGAGTGAAAGGGCACAATAGTAAAGTTGTTTCCCACTGCATTATTTCATTACAGGATTCGATAAGAGTTGGGTGGAAGAGATTGCCATAGGCAACAACCCCGCCCTTTAGTTAGGACATATGTTTTTATATATTTTCTATTCTTTTTCATTTTTATTGTATATATTGTTTCTATTTTTTCATTGTTAAAATTATTATTTGTATGTACATAATGTCCATTTATTTCTAATAAAGTGCTGTATAGTAATAATAACACCAACCTGCCGGTTTTACATCAATTGAACAATCCTAAAAATACTATACTCAGATATCAATGTAGTCAAGAGGTAAGACCGTTTTTTAGACTTAGGTAAATAGGTAGGTATATCATAAAGTTTTTTTTCTGATGAATAATTTCTTGTGTTAAAAATGCTTACAATACGTAGGACTTAATGTAGGTATGTTTCTCCAATTTTATCCATCGGTTGTTTTAAATTTATAACTATTTCAACAACTATATAATTTAACTATTCCAACAACCAAAAATACATGCATCAGTTGTGTTACAAACTCAAGGTTATCTTTCCGTTAGTTTTTTTTTTACTTCTGAAACATAGCCAGCGTCGGTCGATGGCACGTTAGATACACCAGTTCCCATTCTGTCACTGAAGTAAAGCAACGTCCAGCGAGGATAGGACTTGGATAAGTGACCATTTAAATTCGAACCCTCGGGATGCTGGCTATTCCCGACCACACTCTGGATGGGTGAGGTTAGTTTGAGTAACCAGTTTATGACTTTCAAATGGACGGTAAACCCCCGACGTGATCTATAACCATGCATCAGTTAAAAGTGACGTTAAACCACAAAAAAAACTTCTAAAACACTTAAGCAATCTCCGACTCTTTATTTTCCTCTACTTGAGTTCTTAAGCATTAATTCACTATGTAAATAGCCAAAGAGTTTTTTAATTGAAATATTAGAAATTTTATATTCTCTGTGGAGTAGGATGGTGATGTCAGCAAATTTGATTATCCAAATTAATACTTTAAGAAGCTTTCATAAATTTTCCCTGGTGTATCCAATATGATTCGTAGCAAAAGTAGTTTCCCGTCGTATACATAGTAATATGTAGGTACACAATATTATTTATGAGTTTATTTATGAGCAGTGCTCAGAGGAGCATACAGCATACTGAGGAAGAACTGAAGCAGAAGTACC